>SRMA01026383.1:36985-159311 GCA_007224835.1 Danionella cerebrum
CCACCACTGAATCAATCGATCAGATCCAGCTCCTCCAGGCCAGTTACTCCCACCCCTTCAGAAAACAGAGTAAGACCTCTACATAAACTTCTAAAAGTTAACATAGTGAGTAACGTAGAAAGATGTATTTACTTTAAACGAAAAGAAAATGCTTACACGTTACGTCACAGTTAGCATGTAGCAAGTGTAACAGTGAAGCATGATGGACATCTGGCAAGAGTTCACGAACATCTGCTGAGGTGGAGAGTAGTTATAAATCCCCTGAAAGACTGACAGTAATTGACTTCTGAAGATGTGATGGAAGCTGAATTTAAACAGAGTTCCTCCTGTGGCCAGCAGGGGCACTGTGGGACAGTTCTCTTCTCCACAACTCCCCATCCATCATTCTGGTGGCTGCAAGGGGGCAGTTCTTTCTGCTGAGGGTCTGTCTGTCACTGTGTGTGCATGGTTTGGCGTGATCCTCCTCCTCCTCAAGCTTTCTTCTGTATTTGTTGTGCTTGCTGTGGACATTTCTACTGACAGAATGTTTTATGTGTTCCGGATCTTTGTACATCCATCGTAAAATTTATTTTCTTTACCTGGTTATAGTCACAGGGTTCTCCAGCTCACTAAAAATACTAATACATTTTGATAACGCTGTCACAAAATTAAAGAGGAAACAGAACACTCTTAATGAGGAACTCATCATATCCATGCAGTAGTCTATTTAGAGGTCTGTCTTAAACTTTTGCAAAACATTGCAGTTCCTGGAATCAAGGCACACAATATCATTTAAATTAAAGCTGCAAGCAGCAATCACCTCAGGCACCTCAGTGGCCTATATTTTGCAACATGCAATAAGATCAGCTTTTTTTAGGCTATGCATTTGATCGCGATCTGTTACATTTTCAGGAAAAATTGTCAAAATAAATCTTTAAAATAAATGTATATTATATAAGGCAATATTCAGAAATATCAAGATGGGTGAAAGATTACGATATCAATGTCAAATGCTGTATTCCTTGAGGCCTCCTAGTGGCGCTACACTGATATTGCAGACATAAAATGTGGAAACTTTGATCCCAGTCGGAGATTATATTGCGGAGTTATTAGCAGCTTCCTGTTTACGCCGAAATTTCATTTTAAGAAAGATAAGAAAGATTAGTAAAATTTAAGTCTTGGAACCCTACACATGCTCGCATCATGAGCTGAAACGTGTTAGGTGGCACTATAGAGCCATTTTGCCTCAACCAGTGTTTTTTTTTAAAACCCCAATCAGGCATTTGTGGAAACTTTAATGACTTTTCAAGACCTTCAAAAGCCACGAAACAATAATAGAATTACAATATGGTTCTACACACCTTCGGTGCTTGAGCCCTAATGATTAACTTACGAAAGGGTGACGAGGGTTAAAAATTCATTTCACTCTGGGAAGAAACTGGAGGTACCTCAGAAAAAGAAAAATCACCGGTTTTAAATACAGAATCCAAATATCTTGTGAAAATATAGGTGATAAGAGGTTAAAACATAAAAAAAGTCTCAGATGCCAATCGTTTCTCATTTGATTTCTTTCAGAGACAAGGCAGCTACGAGTCTAGACCAGAACTTTTCCCCAGGTTTGTGGAATCATGCTTTTAAACATTTCTTGTGTTGGTTCAATCGCTCATTTCACTTTTTGTTTCTCCAGAGGAACAAATCCATTTGCAACAGTCAAGCTGAAACCCACCAAAACCAATGACCGATCGGCTCCACGCATATAATTATGTCACAAGAGACAGACTTAATTTTGGAGGCTTAACCTGCACTGAAAACCTGAACAAAGCATCAAGATTGAGAACAGAGACTGAAATGTTTCGTTTTCTGGTTGGTAACAGGGAATGTGTTTCACCTGTAAATGTTTTGATCTTTAAGTTAATGTGAAATAGCTACATTTTAGGGAGTGGAATAGGACTCTCGCAAGATATTAAGTCAGATTGCTTCAGGTTTTTCCAGGAGTGCTCTTAGATGAAGCACAGGGGCAGTCCTTCCCTGTGATTATGAACAGGTGATTGTTTTAAATGTCTAAATATAAAGGTTTTTTGATGAAATAAGTGTCTGAAAAAGTAATGCAGTACAATGCAACTAGTTTCGTTAAATGTGGAAATGCTAAACTACTGCTGAGATAAAATTGGTGTTGCAGTAGCCAAAACCACTCTTAGGTTCTCTCAACTGCATTACTCCATCTTGTCTTGGTCTGGGACCACCTGGATTTGGGATTTTTTTAACCAATCGAGACCACTTTCTTCTCTGCCAAATGTAGTCGAGTCTAAGACGAAACCAACGTTTTGAAAATATGGTACTCAAAGTCTTGAGATCAGTGTTGAAAACTTTTTGTCTCATCTGGACTTGACTGTTTTTTATTTATTAATTTTTTTTTTTTGCTTTGCCTTATCTTTAGTCTCGAGGATCTAATCTTGGGACTTTAGACCAACTGAGACCACTCTCTCACCTGCAAAGAATAGTTAAGAAAAGACCAAAACTTTTAAAATATGGTACTCAAAACTAGTGTAGGTCTTGAGACCGGTCTGGAAACAACATTTTTAAGGTCTTGGCCTCTTCTTGGACTTGACTGTTTTTCATTCTGCCTCCACGATCTAGACTTTAGATTTTTGAGCAGACACATCTACTCTCTTTCCTGCAAAATGACAAGTCTTGGTCTTGAGGCTGCATGCTCATGATCTTGGTCTTGTCTTTGACTCTACTGCTATTTTACTCTACCCTGTCTCTTCTCATCCCTCTGAAGTGTAGCTGAGACCAAGACCTTGTAAATATTGTACTCGAGACCAATCTAGGTCTTGAGACTTAAGGTCTTGGTCTAAATCTATTTTTAAACTCAGGTTTTTGTCCAGTCAAGACCCCTCTATTCTAGTCAACTCTAAGATCCTGAAAATGTGGTAGTTGATCTTGAGACTGATCTCGAGACCACATGCTCAAGGTCTTGGTCTCATCTTAGGCTCGACTGAAATTTTACTCTGCCTTGTCCTAGACTCTGGTGACCTAACGAGAACACCCTCTGTAATGGGAAAATGATTTCTTTGCCATCCATGTATACACTTTTATTGTGATTTTATTAGTCAAATGATTCTTGTGCTATGTGATTTCTGTATACAGTTTTATTCTGGGTCTTCCTCTTGATTTTCCCTTGAATATGTCTCAATGCCATTTAAGCCCAACCTTAACATCTTGTACTGTGCCTTGAAGCTTATCCTCCTGTGCTCCATGATATGAAGATACGTATATCTCTAGACCCCTAGGCACCACACCAACACGCCATAACATCTCTGACCAGAACGTAGGAATCAACTCTGGCTCCCGACATCCTACATACGTAAGGAGTCTAATCGGAAGGACATGAATGACGCACAGGAGGGTGGTCTCCACGTTACAAATACAGGGCTCCAGAAACTGTCAGACATGTTCACATTGAGAACGCTGTTCTCTGTGTTTTGTGGTCTTCTCACTGTGAATCATCAATAAAGCAGCTTCTTTCTTAAAATGGTTTTCTGTGCTGTTTGTTTCCTCAAGACGGTCTCTCTCTCTCAGCAAGGTGAAGGCTCATTTCCACCACAGTTCTGGCACCCCAGATGGGACTCCTCACTGGTGGCTGGTCCCGGCAATCCTCACTGGACTGATAGACGCGGCCGAGTCTCCGGAGTCAGGTTTCTCCGCCCAACCACAAAAAAAAAGTTGGAAGGGAGTCGAGTGGGAATTGCTGGGGCCTGCCTCAGGGACGGAGTTCATCGGACAAACCTTCACTTGAAAGGTACAAATTCTTAAATATTAGTAGAAATAGCAACCAGATTGCATGAAGTGCGAGCGCTCTGCAAGAATAATCACCGGAGGGCCGAGTTTCCTGTGAGCCTTTCCCCTCACAGGAGGCCCTCAAGTAAATGATTATTGGGTGATCATTGGGACGTGGTCCTGGCACCCCGAGAGTTTCCCGTGAAAGAGAGTCACGGAAGTTTTAAGCAAGTTTTTATATAGGAAAAAACTACCCCAGAACAGACGTGTTTCCCTGGGAGTAGAGTCTGCGCAGACCCCATCCAAGGAAGGATGGTTCGCGAGGCTGCTTTCATAGCAATCTTTTTTCTAAATTAAGCCAGTGATCTGAGAGAGATGGGGAACAGGCGCAGTCAACAAAAAAAATATTTATAAAAACTTAAACATTAGAAAAAGCTGTAAACCTCACAATAATAATATGTGTTAAGAATGTATGGCCCACAGAGTGTGAAGTTGCTGAATGAATGGATTAACGTGCAATGTTTTAATCCTGAGAGGAAGTCTGAGTGTTTTACAGTTGAACCACTTGCAGCGGAGATTAAAGAAGATGAACCAAAACAAAGGCCGATAAGATGAGGAAAGCCTTGCTGATATGGAAGGAGGTAGAAAAAAAAAGGGGAGAAACAGTAGGGAAAGTCAGACACACTCACCCACACACACAAAGCACAGAAGAAATAGGATTTTTGTTTTTTACACATTTTTTATTATACTTATTTAAAATACCTTTAGTTAAATCTATCCTTTCTGTCCAGCTGCCTCTCCTGTCCTTTGCTTGTCATCTGTATAGATAAACCCGGACCTGGACGTGATCCCACCTCGGTGCAGACAACCCCCCGCAGCAGACAACCTACACAGCCTCAACAACGGCCTGTCGAAGAGGAGTCGGAAGCCACCCTGTGTCCAGCCTGAAGGAAGCAGCTAAGGAACACGGGAGTGTTCACACGGCCAAGCCAACGGCCCACAGCAAGCAGCAGTACGCAGTGTCTCAACAAGGTCAAGACAAGAACACCTTGTGGTGGACATTTCTGTACCAAATGGTTCCATCCTAGTTCTCAGACTATGGGAGGACTATCGACATCATCTGAGACATCACCATGGACATTACCATCGTTTCCCTCTCAACTTGCTCCAAGAGAAGTGGAAGAGAGAAACTGAACTTTTCTTGACTTTTCGCTATGAGTTCAAAACATCCACAGATGAACTCAGACGACTGTTGGGGAGAGAGCTTGGAGTGGACTTGCCATGTGTCCAGTACACCTGGCTTCAGCAGAACATCACCCCTTCAATGGCAACCTACGACAACAACCATATGAGTCAACCAAGGCAACAGAGGTGTCAACGCCAAGCTGAGAGAGGAGTGCAGAAGGACCATTCCAGTCTGGATTACCCTGGACAAAATCAACATGTGCAAACTCACTGAGGTTTTCAATGCTAACATCAGAAAGGAAGCATTGGCTGACATGGATTTTGGTGTGGTCCCATACAGCATGCAATCCGTTCAAACAGCATGCAGTCCATGAGGAGAAATGGATACAACAACACGAGACTTGATAGACAAAACAGAGATAAGCACCAAGCTCAGCGGACAATGCTCCACACACACACTGATCAAGTTCACAGAGGAAAACACCACTGAGGAGACAAGCTGCAAAAGGACATTATACTGGACTGGATGGATGTTTATTTGTGGAAACACTGGACATTGGAGAAGCAAGTTCCCATTCAGACCAAGCAGGAGACCAACATCATCTGGAAGATTTAAAGAAAGGGGGCCGAGGTGAGGATTGCTCTGGGACCGGGTGAGTCACAAGTTTTTTTTTTACCCTCTATCTCCAAAAAGAGGCGATTGATACTAACATCATTGTTTCTTTTCGCAAAGAAGAAATGCTTGAGCTTTCTGATGCAGACCAAAGAGTCAAACATTTGCAGAATATCCTTCACAGGCATTGAAGAGAATGCCTTTACTAACAATCACGGCTGAAAGAATCAAATTAGTTGACTCTGGAGCAGGTAATTCCGGGTTAGGATTTGATGAGTTGCAAAATCCAAATTTTATATGAAAAATGTATGTTAAAAATATTTAGCACAAAATGTTGCTCATGAGTGACCCATTCAGTGAGGTCTCTAATAAATTTGACTTTAGCTTTCATTTTTGATTAATTAGATGAACAAATTGATGTAGGGATAAAAATAAATGAATTCACTGTGGAGCTAATGATTTAACTGAAAACTCATTTGGTATAACCCGTCTTGCCTGAATCATTGTTATTATCTGAAACTTTCTAGAAATACACATGAACACATCACAGAAGAAACTGGCAAATGACAGAACATGCCAGAGATATCAGAACTTAGGAAAATCCCACTGAGATACACGCCACACTGTTTGTAGAAGCCAGGGTCAAAGCAGAGATTGTGAAGCTGACTGGCAGGAAGAGAGTGCAGGGCATGTTTTAGAGACTGTAATGGGATGAAGAGTGATGCTGTGTTGGAATTGATGTGTCATGTGTGAATGAGAGAAAGGGCAAAACCAAATTTATTAAAAATAAGCATTTTACCTCATGTGGCATTGGCTAACATCAAAAACCTGAAAACAATTCAAAGACTGATGGATGAGGAGCGATCTCTCCATTGAGAACAAAGATGTGTGGTATAATACCACTTGGGATGTATATTTTATGAAAAAATTGTATTTGGCTAACTGAAACAAAAACACGTGTATAGTTGACTTCTGATCATGGTACCAGTCTAAATTTTGGGACAACAGATAAGCATGCACTAAATTTAAATGACTGAACCAAGTCTGAAAGGGGTTCCTGAATCATTTAGTTTAAGGGGATATCTGGAATTGACAAGAAAATTGTTCTCTGGACCAAATTGAAAAGCAATTGCAGCAATAACACCGGTGTTCAAAATCATTATCAAAAGCAGCGGTTATGATTTCATATCCAACCATTCCAGTGCGCACCCAAATTTCCCAGTATAAAAGACTTAAACCCCAGGTGCACCTGGAGGATGGTGTTTGTTAAAGATCTAAAAGCTTTCGATGATGCAAGAACTCAGAAAAAACCATACAATTTTCTGTCATTAATTACACCAAGAAGCAAATGGATCTCATTGGTGGACCTGACAGACTGATTTGTTTTAAGCTTTCCATTTGACAAAGGCTATTAACACTGGTTTACATTGTCCTTTGATCAGAAACCATTACACATTCACTGAACTGTGTCGCGATTATTGTTTCACCTCACACTGTTTCAGAAACTCTGTGAAAGTATTTGAAAGCTTGTGCTAGAGCTTGTTACGAGAGACATGTCAAAAGATATAAAACATTGGTGATAAGGTTAACAATAAATTACTAATGGATCCATTTTAAATTTGTAACATTTAAAATCTATAGAGTGAACTGATCAGTGCTAAACTTATTTCTGTGGCAGGAATAGGTTCATGTATGAAAAGCCACACTGCGCAGCGATGATTGTGTGAAGAAAAGATTTTGCTCTTCTCCACAATCTCTTTTCTTTCTCTAGAATTGTGTTTTTAAAGTATAATGATGTTGTAAATGTTGAATCAGTTATTGTTGTTCTTTTTTATTAATTTCACAGGAAGATGGGATGTTGCTGGAACCCAATGACACTTGTCTCCAAAAGAAGCTTTTTCAATTTTATGTGAATTTGACATAATATTTCAAAAAGGGGGGATGGTAACAAAGATACAGAGTATCGTAATAGTCTTTAAAAAAATTTTTTAACAGAATAATGTAAAATAATTTGATCTGCAGAACAACACAGTGTGGTATGTGATGTGTGGACCCTGTGACATCATTCCCTGAGTGCAAACATTTCAATTGTTGTACTCTTTTGATTAATGTAGATTTGAGAACCCCTGATAATGCATTCCAATTTTTGTACATGGATATGATCTGCTATGTGTCGTGATGATGCCACTTCATTTGGGTAAAATGTTTTTAACTTCAGTTTATAATTGAGTTAATTATTTAATTGGTTTCAGACCCTGATCAGATGACTGTTTCCTCGTCGTGGGGTGAATAGGCAGGAGATGGGCCTGTTCAGGGGACCGGAGAGAGCTGAAGCAGCAGAGAGAGAGCAGGGAGTGCTAGAGCCGAGCAGATCTTTAATGAGTGGTTCACTGCTGGTTGTGAAAGGCAGAGAGAGGTGTAGAGCCTGCCTGATATACAAAGCACCTGAGTGAACCAGTGCTATACTGGAATGACCCACCAGCTGCAAGTCTCAGAGAAGAGAGCAGGGTGATGCGCTGTTATAGGCATTTAGGTCTGAGTCAAGTTGGAAGACTCAAAAGTATAGCTGCTTGAGGTTTTGCTGCTTAGCACCTTTTGTTTCTGTTTGAAGCTTAAGTTTTTGTTTCACGGTCTGTTTTTTTTATTGTCTGTTATTGTTATTTTCTGGTTTGTCCTGAGTTTGTTTTACTCACCATTGTGGCTCAATAAAACCACTTGTCACCAGAGAAAACCAACAAAGTGGCACGGATGCCTTCCAGTAAGAAGGCCGGTGAAGTGAGATTATTTATGCTGCCAACAGTCAAATTCAGAGACATTTTTCTACAAATTCTTGTTTATAATTACAAAATATGTTGGTTTTTAAGTTGTAATTTGACATTTTTAGTAATTTTGGTCATTTAACAGTACTATAGCAGGTGGCCCAGTAGAAGATCAAGAAAACAAAGCACTCAAATAAATATATAAACCAATCAGATATAATACAGAGACTGAGTTGTCATGGGTGAAAGCACTCCCATCATCCTCTTGCATCTGTGTGTTCCTAGCCGAAATGGCCTCTAATTTTAACACTGGAATTAAACCTACAGGGACAGCAGCCAAGGAGGAGCACCGGCGAAATACAAGATCTAAAGGTGTTAAACTGAATTAAATTTGTCTTCAGTTTTTCTTGATGTGTCCAGGCGAGCTTCAAACTATTCGTCCCGGCGCCCTGAGGGAGAGCTGCACAACTTCGAACCTGTCGAGTTGGTCATGATGATGGGCTTTCGAATGAGGCTGGAAGGCTCAATGATTGCTGGGACCATTCCACCTCTTGCTCATCACACCAGCAGCTGCAAAGATCACAGAGGGAGCCACGTGGATACATGCTCCGCACTACGAAAGGGTCACCACTGCAGAGGAGGTCCACCAAGTGACGTCGTTGAACCAGGGGGATCAACCTTCATAGAGAGAGGACAACACCACATGGGCGCAAACAACGAGGGAAAAGGAGATGCAGACCTCGATGAGTAGATATGGCGAATTCCAGTGACATGGACATGGACACTCGACTTCATCGAATCCTGAGAAGAGGCTCTGCATTCCATCTTCAGCCATATTTTGAAAATCAAAATCATCCAGTGTTGTCAGCAAGTCAGACTGAACAATTCCACCAGAAATCCTTTGTGTAGTGAACCATTGAACATAATGCAGAACTATAATAAAGTGGCCAGAACATCAGCCACCACAACTGTTTGCTGACGGGAGAGAATTGCTTCAACACCACCTTTATAAAAGACACAGACAATTTCAGGACACGCTGATTGAAAGGAGCAACTGCTGTGGACAGGGCCCTATGTGGACAGTGACCTTTAAGGGCGGCCAAGTGTTCTACCTGAGAGGCCTACATCTGTTTTCCACCCAAATGTAATAGGAATTATAAAGTAATAGGAATATGACAAATTGTGAAGAAAATTAGATTGACCATCTTTGTGCCCAGATCACCCTGAGATAAAACCAAACAAGGACTCCAACATTCAGTGTTCCCCGTTAACATCTAGTTTCTTTCAGTTTTCATCTTGTTGCAATTGATTTAATGACCAGAATGATGCACTGCCAAGTCGTTTATGCATTTATCTGAGAACTGTGAGAGAAAATATGTGATTTGATTGAGGTTTACATGTTTCTAAAGTAATTTTTGTATGTGTTTGTTTTTCCAATCATATGTGTTTCTGTAGAAACAAGAGAGAGGAATGTAATGGGAAAATGATTTCTTTGCCATCCATGTATACACTTTTATTGTGATTTTATTAGTCAAATGATTCTCGTACCATATGATTTCTGTATACAGTTTTATTCTGGGTTTTCCTCTTGATTTTCCCTTGAATATGTCTCAATGTCATTTAAGCCCAACCTTAACATCTTGTACTGTGCCTTGAAGCTTATCCTCCTGTGCTCCATGAAATGAAGATACGAATATCTCTAGACCCCTGGGCACCATACCAACACGCCACAACATCTCTGACCATAACGTAGGAATCAACTCTGGCGCCCGACATCCTACATACGTAAGGAGTCTAATCAGAAGGACATGAATGACGCACAGGAGGGTGGTCTCCACGTTACAAATACAGGGCTCAGAAACTGTCTGACATGTTCACATTGAGAACACTGTTCTCTGTGTTTTGTGGTCTTCTCACTGTGAATCATCAATAAAGAAGCTTCTTTCTTAAAATGGTTTTCTGTGCTGTTTGTTTCCTCAAGACGGTCTCTCTCTCTCTCAGCAAGGTGAAGGCTCATTTCCACCACACCTCTTTAAGACTACGTACTAGAATAGAAGATATTTTCGAGACCAGATCACTTTCAGGACCACATGCTCAAGGTCTTGGTGGGAATTTTGACCCAGTGTTTGAAAAACTAAAGCCTGGTTTAGCACAGAATTTACTTTGGACAGTATTTATGCCAAAAATTACAAGAGAGTGCTTCTGCTGCCACAAATTAAATAATGTTTTGAAATACCAGTAAATGTATTCACATGAGCTTTTTTGGCATCTTCCCATTGTTGCGTTACATCATAAGTGTAAATAATAAAATGTTCTATTTCAAATGGGAGAAGTACATTTTAATAGCGACTCTTAAAATAATTGATGTGCTCTTGATTTGTTTGGTAGCTCCCCATAAACGTCTCAATCTTGTCTTCAGTCACATCTCAAACATAACAGTAGCTAAAAGCATGACACAAGTCTGTTCTATGTTTAAAATAAAATAATTTCACTTACCATCAGAGATAAACTACCATAACAACAAAAGTTTGATCACTGTTTTTTTATTTTATTCCTAGATTTAAAAGCAGCTCCATGAGTTTTGACCCGGGAGACCTGTAGCATCTCTGATCAGTCTTTTATTCATGAACTCTGTCTCCGAGCGCTCGTTCGTTCATCTCACAAGCCCAATTATAAACCGACCCCTAAACCAGCCGCTCTTTAGCACCTAGAACGGCGGCGTTCGCTTTAACCTTGACAGTAATTGCTGCGACCTTCTCTGGAGGAGTCAGAATCATTAGCTGTTTGTAGAGATGCTTTGCTTCTCATCAGTTTGCCGTTTATTGGAGAATATTTTCTTTTGGATGCTGATGCTGGATGTTCAAAACAGAAATGTACATCTTCTTGTCACGATTAAAACAGATAATAAATGTTGTAATTATCTTTAAATATGCATATAATTCTTCTTGTCCTGGTGTGTTTGTTTAATAAATAAAACCCTTTTGACTTCGTGTCTCTTTGAATTATTTATAAAGTGTGAGGAACAAGTCAGCTTCGGTTAATTCACATCACATCTGTACTTCTAGAATGTGGCTTCCTTTAAATCTTTAACTATTGATAATTGAATTAAATTGTGCTCCGTTAAATTCTGACATAATCCACTTTATAAGTGTTTACGTAAAAGAGATTAGAGTGATGATTAATGATCAGGATTGCAGATCAGCACCCAGATCTGGGCCAGTTACGGTTGGGTTGCGGCGCTGTGTCGGTTTGCATACAGACGGCACGCAGCGATACTGACTGATTCATTAAATTTATATTTTATTTGGGACCGAAGAAATTCTGGCACTATATAAGTTTATAAGAGTCCTATTACATAAATAAACAGGGGATTCATCAACCCAAAGTCCATAGTTGATAAATAATTGTTATATTATTAATTCGCCCTCAATGAACTGTGCAACTGAAACTAATGTGAAAACAGTTTAAAGCGATTAAAGAGTAAACAAATAATAACAGGTCCATTAAAGTAATGCACATCAGTTTATAACCTTCATCAAATGTATTTATCTGGTTTTATTTGCTGTTATTTCGTCTTTAAGAGTTCTGTGGTGGCTAGGGAATTTATCGCAACACTATTACCTCTGACAAAAAAAAAACAAAACAAAAAAAAAACCCACCGGACTAAGCCCCGCCCACCGAATGTGGAGCCCAACCCACTTGTCGCCTCATTGGTTGTACTCCCTAACCCCAACCTTTAGCCTACACAACCCCTAACAATGTTTAGCATGGAAGTGAAGTCACAATTAAACATTTAGTGGGCGGGGCTGCAGGTGGGTGTGGCTTATGCCTTCTGCAGATAGGGTGCTAGGTCTTTACCTAAATAAATGAAAATATATAATTTACAAATTAATTTTTCAAGTATTTAAATTTAGATATGTCGTCTTCATGTTTATGTCATAGTGGTGGGATGGTGCACCAGCGCCCTCCATTGACAGGTCACCACTGTTACATTTATGGAAATTATCTTTTGTTATCTACGGGTAAATCATCAGGGGATCAAATACTTCTTTCTCCTTATGTACAAAAATATTTCTCAGCAGGTCAAAAATCCCATCAAACTTTGGGAAAAAAAAAGAAAATACAGCATTAAATCTTAAAAGGGGATGAGGGCCTCTTTCGCAACAGAAAAATACAAATACATTTTTTGACTTTTTAGAAATTCCAATGCTCATATTAAACAAACAGCTTACCTTGTAACATTGGTCTGTTGTAACGAAAGCCTGTTCTTTATTTTAACTCTAATGTAAGTTGATGGATCACCAGGAAACTGCATTAAACTACAAATGAAAAGACCCATTACACACTGACACTCTTGAGGCATAGTCTCTTTATTATCATTTCTATCTTTCACAGCTTGACCTCGTTCTTCTTTTGGTTTCTGCGTGGACTGTTGAGAGCAGGGAGAGAGGAATAGGAGGAGCAGAAGAAGACACAACAGTGAGATAAGACAGACAAACCGTGGAGCATGTTACAGTTATCGTTTCTACTCATCTACAGTACAGTTTGGTGGCATGAGCTTGGGTCTGGTGAAGGTCTCTGGATCTAAACACTAGCAGAAACACATTGACGTCTGGAGAACAAAAGAACATAGATAGCACAGTGCTAAGAGATTAGTGTTTATTGGTGTATGTCGGGGGTTCTCTGGAGATCATGAGGTATGAGCAGGTCAAGGCTCTCCGACACTTATTCACGAACCACAGAAGCAAACTCTGAAACAGGAAGAGAATGGAGAATGTTTTGATTCCAATGATCTTTCAAAGTAGAGCTTCTCAATTTATAAATGACGAGATCTGGTGATTGAAAAATGCAAATATAAAACGAAAGCTGCAAGCAGTAATCAAAGGGCACTTGCACATAAGACACCTTAACCGCTTGGTGGGCAATTTATAGCGATATTGAATATACTGGAAAAACCTCTTCATAAATTGTCATGACCACCAGGTTGTGCTATAACTGAGTCAGAACCAAAGTTTGGTGAAAGAAGTACAATATCAATCTTTTAATTGCTGCATTTCCTGCGGCCACCTGGAGGCGCTATTACTGGTAGTGTATGTTGCTATGTGAATGTGTACATACACGGACTGTTAACATAGTTGGGAACGATCAGATATTGTATTGACAAGTTATAACTACTTCCTGTTTCATGGAAAAACTACAAAACTCTGCACACCACCAGATACGTATCGTTCAGCGAAGACTAAAAAGCTTCCTGATTTAACGCACAGGTCTTTAGATGAGCCTGCCGGAGTTTGATGGTGATCCCATAAATTTTTAGGAGTAGTTTATAAATATACAGAGCATGAAACCATACAAAATTTTACAAGAAAATTAAAAATAAGTGACTTCCTGTCAGTTTACGAAGCTTGCTCTAATAGATTCTTATTTTGTAGGTCTTTGTCCTTTACTCAAGTTTTCAAAAATTAAAACATGAAACAGTCTGAAAAGGTATAAAACAGAGAAAAAACAACAATAATCCATGTTGCCGCTAGGTGGCGCTGTAACAACTCTTTTTGCTATTTATAGACACATAGACTTATAAAATTTGAACCTGAATGGATGTTGCATGACTAAATTAGATCAACTTCCTGTTTATGGCAAAGTTTTGATTTCGATGGCCGTCTTGAACAGAACAATCTGCAGGAGGAGCTTGACAAGTAAGTACAACACCTGCTAAAGACTTCCTGTCAAGTTATGAAATGCAGGTCATAAACCATTTTTTTAAGTCTTTGCACCCTAGATGTTCGCCGAATTTCAATCACGTTTGTTAAACTAAGCACCACAAGCAGGAACACATTAGGTGGCGCTAAAGAGCCATTTTTCTGTGCCCCTTTTGTGCTTAACCATGACTTTTTGGATCACTTTTTGGTCATCATCGACATCGAATATGAACACAATCAATCAATCATAGTTGATTTCTAGAGGTTTTACCTTCAGCTCCGATCTTCCCATCTCCATCTTTATCGGCGGCCTGCAGGAAAGCTTTGGTCTCCTTCTCGGTCAGGTCTCTCCCGTTGGAAGCAAAACACTTCAGAACGAACCTGTGGAGAGCAGTCGGGGTTCGTTTATTATCTTTCAAACACGACTGATCACTATTTGATTGCAGTGAAATCTTACTTGAGCTCCTCTTCCTCGATGAAGCCGCTGTTGTCCGCGTCCATGAGGTGGAAAGCTTTGTTCAAGTCCGCAGTCGACTTGTTCTTCAGCCCGATCATCTCAAAAAACTTCTTGTGGTCAAATGAGTCGGCAGCTGTGAGAAGATGATGAACAGAAAGGAAAATATTTTCTATTTAACCACCAAACTCAAGTTTTGCAGAATTTGTTTATTTACAGAGAATTTAAAGAATTTACTTTTTCTTTTTCTAGTTCATCTACAAATCATCTGAATGGAATTGAAATCAACGGCAGTACTTCAAATAACTAAACAAATGTATTTGGCATTTAGTTTGCACATAAAAATTCTAATTTAATAATATATTTTCTAAGAATTATGTCTCTTTAGACCAACTCTCAAACTAAATTTCTATGTATTCCCTTTAAAGTCTGAAGGACAAGATACAATCATTTCCTCACTCTTATGATATTTAGAAAATAATTTGCAGTTAAAACTAGACAAAATGTGGTTAGGGTTAGAAAGATAATTTACCAAAATGTTGGTAGCTGGTTGCATAGTAAACAATCAAATTAATTTAACAATCTGTTTACTAACTATAAATAATGTGCAATCCATGTGTTGTGATTGCAAATTAACCAAAGACACTGCCAGAAGTTCTTTGGAACAGTTTTAATATGATTGAGTTTCTCTGCAATACAAACGTACCACCAATAGCATAACTCAACAGCATTAGCTTAACACACAAGAGCAAAGGGGCAGTGGTACACAAAACAAAACAATCTGGATGAGTGCAGAATGTGGTTTTACCAGTCATCACAATTTAAAGTTTATTCTGGATTAATGTTAAAAAAATATTGCCACTATTGGGAGCAGAGCAGCACAATTGCTTGACATTTTAGTTTAGTTTAGTTCAACACTTTAGATTAAACTAAAAAAAATGTGGTTGCCATCTGGTTCCCTGCATATTTGACTCTTAAAACACAAGAAAACTGGCCCCTGTCCCCAATACAATAACAATGAGTAAACTATATGCATTGCAGATTAAATAGTCTTGTAAATATTTTAAAGACCTATATATATTACTTATATAATATTTAAAAATCACAAATCGAACACCTAAATACATGAATGAAATGTTGGATGTTAAATATTTTACCTCACGCTGCACGCTTTACCTTCTACAACATTTGATACATATACAGCACACTCGAAAGTATTTACCTCGCATCTCTCAGCTTCTATTAGATTATTTGCATGAATCCCACCACTATCAGAGTTCACCAATCACTCCCTCGTTTTCCCATCATTGATTAAAAACCTATTCTTTACCTGACTGATATCTTGGCTGTGTGCTTAGCGTCATTGTCCTGCTGAAAGATGAAAGATCAAAGTAGCTTCAGGAGTGTCCTTGAGTGGCCAGAGCAACTCAATTACCCAAAAATACAAAATGAGGGTTGCTAATATAAAGATTTAGCGCCCGTGTGCTTGCTATATACCTGAGAAGCTCCTCCTGAACTTTGTTACTAAAATGTCAAAAGACGTGATTAGATGAAATACTATCCAGATGCACTGTATACTTTGGTAGCTGGACGTGAAATAGCTGAAATCCCTCTGCAGGTCGATATGAAAGTGTAACTTGGGGAAAATTGATAATGTAAGAGGCGTTTTGTTTTGGTTTTCCACTAGGTGTCACTGTGGTGTAATTTGACCTTTTTTATAAACTTTCTTCAGTTGTCAGGGGTTCCTGGAGGATGCTGTTGCTATGTTCATATTGATGTAGAAAATAAATGAAGATAATCTTCATTTTTCCACAGTGTAAAGGAGCTTCTGATTTTATGCACCTTCCACAGTTTCATTTGCTAAAAGAAAAGCTTTAAGTGTCACCTTCTAGTGGTCAGATGCCAAATGTTATATTCTGGCACAATTTCAGTTTGTCAAATTATATTTTAATAACAGGAGTGCTTTACTCAAATCACCTTTAAACGCCTCCAAAGCTTTCTTGATGTCATCAGGGTTGAGGATGCTGTTCATGGCCATTTCTGCAACTGCACAAACAGACAAAGAGAGGAAATAAATCCACAATGATGCACAGCAGGGGAGAGACACAGCACAACGTGAAAGAATGCAGTACAGTGCTAGAGAATATGAAAGGATGCAACTGATAAAAGGCCTCCAAAAAGTCATAAATTATGAACTGCTGTCAAGGGCGGAGAGACCCAAACACCTGATGTGTTTGTGGGATTCTTTCACAGCCTACAGCTCAGCTTCATCTCCAGATATGAGAGAAAAACATCTTGGAGGCGTACTATATCTGCAACACAGTGCCTCTCCGTCCATTTAGACTGCGGTAATCTCTTTTAAAAGGTGAATTAGCTCCTGACTGCCAAGTGCAACTATTGAAAATGCTCATTCAGAGACGGGCTTTGCATTAATGGAGTCAGGCTTTGGTCCAAAGGCAGCCACAGATAGCGATCTAAGATACATTCTGACTGGAAATCTGGGCGTATGTGGTTAAAAAGTCTTTCTCACGAAACACCAAGATGGTTTAGAGCTTGTTAGCAGTTGTTACACAAATATAACAGAGACTCTGCCCTTCAAAAAAGCTATAATATCATAAAAAATGTTTTGTGTTTAGGCCCTTTACATTGCTTTGTGTGTTGTCTATACATTTGAAATTATTTTGTGACTCGTACACTGAAAATCCTTGTATTTATTTAACTTTATTGTGTAAAAAAAAAAAACAAAATTCTTTCACGCTTTCTTTAGAGTAAACAAAAAGTAGTTCTCATTATCGTATAATAAGCAACTATACCACAGTATAAATTGTGTATATATATTCTAAATTGAACTGAACCCAGGCGTTCTGTAAAGAACCGAAACCTGATTTAAAGAAAGAGTGGATACGGTTTCATTTTCGACACACTACAAAAGTAAGAGTCTGAATCTTTTTACCATCTTCAATTAACAGTTTTTGTCTCCACTTATTAAGAACGTGGAGAAAACGATGAGTTCCTTCATGCATAGGTTGTGTGTCTCTGCTGTAAAATCACTCAGTGACACTATGAAGAGTTTGGATCGAAAATGTAGTAAACGCCATTATTAAAAACCCAAGATGCCACCAATTAATCAGAAATCCGAGCGGGACTGCTTCTGAAGATCAAATCACACACCTACTCAAACCAGTCAATCTGAAGAAGGGTAACAATGGCAAGATAATCATCCCGCTCTTGTAGTTACACAGATATAACTGTAGATGATGCTATAACGATATGTCTACGGAACAACCAATGATGAGAGGAATGAAAACTTGACGCACAGTTGGAGGATATACTTTTACAAAGTTCAATACTTACAACAGCCTTTGCTTGATGCTCATAAATGGATTGCCAAGATGGTACAGAAAAATGACGTCAAACAAAAGTATAAAAACCAGGACCTTACACTCTCCGACCAAAAGTGGGCTTGAGATTCCACAGCTGAGGGACATTTGACGGAAGCCTGAATATTTTAAGACACGAGATTCCACAGCTAAGGGACATTTTCAGTCGTCGTCTGAACAGGTTTATACGTACTTGCAATACTTAAAGGTTCGGGAAGATTTCAGATTAGCTGAGACCAACCTGAGATTAACAAATAACAAGGTTAAACGTGTTGGTGTTAAAAAGATACTCCATAAAACAACACTATTGCGGTGGAGGTCACATGCTCTGTTGCTCTGTTCTCTGTTCACTCGGAAACTCAAACACCCCTGAAATGCTGTACGGACTGTACCAAACCAGCAGGTGGCAGTCGATTCGTGGCATTTCAAAAATGATTTTTATAACATTGCGTGAGGAAAAACACTAGCGGATCGAATGGGAAACCTGCTCATGTGATCCTCTACATGCTGTAGGCCACAATAGCTGAGTAAACAGCAAGATACTCCTCGCTTCGGCCGCCATTAATCTGGCTGCTCTCAACACAGCAGTGACAAAGTGCAACGACAAACTCCACTCTCCGACAAAAACTAATCTAGTTATCCGGTACACACAGTCACGGAGCGCCAAGCATTTCAAATCCGATTCACCTCAGCAAGAGCTTAAAAAATGCGTTGCTGTGGTCACATGTGGATGGATAGTGTAACCCCGCAGTTTTCAAAATAGCCAGAACGGTGTGAACACGGCCACAGTCTCTCATAGAAATTAAATTGTTCTTTCAAAACAATCCCATTTAAAGTGTAAAGTGAGGACCATATAATTAGATGAATGGTACAACGTAAAAAAAAATCTAAATAATTCCTTGGAGCTAGAATCACATTTCTTGGTTGGCGCTCCCTCCCATTTCAAAATCTCCAGATGCCTCTCCTGAGGGCTGATATTAGTTTTAAGATCCAGGTGCCAGAGCACCATCTCTAATCCTACATCCCTGCATCCCTGGACATGACCTGTCTAACCACAGAGAGGAGGAAAAGCAGGGGACGGAGATTAACCAATACAGAATAGAGAAGGTGGATGGATGGAGAGAGATTTAGCACCATGAGGAAATCTTTCCAGCTCAAACACATCTGATCCCCGTTCCAGCCCAATAGCTTGACTTAAAGTCACAAACATCCTGGGAAGCATCACCATTTAAACAGTTCCTTTTTTTTACCAGCAAGTTACGAAGTCCAAGATCTATGTACACAGAAATCCTCTAACTATATGTGTTTTAATTCTAGTTTTACCATGAAATCTGAGCCAGTAAATACAATGTATTACTATTATTATTATTATTATGAGACTGTCCCACAATATTAGAAGCAGATTGTTACTTTTGTTAAATGCAAAAATTTGTTAAGTAAATATGAAGTGGAGCAGCTGGGTGGTAAACAAGGTTCTAGGCATTTCCAGAACTGACTCTACAAAAGAAAACCTACAGAGATCTAAAACTTTCAGTGTTTGTCTTTTTCACCACTTTTTTTTTAAACTCAACCTTTTCAAAACTCAACTGTAAAGAACTCTGACATTGTCAAAATCATGTGTGGAGATGATAAAATTTGGAGTAGTGTTCGTGATGTCACCGATAGGCTTCTGACGAGGTGGAAGGAGACTCAAATTGGGTGTAGCTAGCTTTGGAAGTGGGGAACGTCGAGGCAGAATGCCTAGGTAGCTAAGATTTATGCTAAATGTAGTCAAAATGTATAAAAGACAAAAGGCTCTTTCTGCTCTAAAGTTGCACACTTTAACATTGAAGTCAATGGGAATCTGCTCACTACTGACACTCGCCTTAACTGGTCAGTCGATGAATTGCAGCTTCCTGTTACACAGGAAAGGTGAGGTGGCTGCTGTTTGGTTCTTTTCCAGTGAAAAGGATATAAGAATGCTGATAGGTTGAGTGTTTTCTTTGGCTATGGTTGACAGTAGAACTGAAGATCTTTACCTGAACCTCATTTCTATCATTTTACATGGTGTCAGTCCTACGCTCCATCGTGCGTGCTAATAGCAGCCGGTACACTGCTGAAACTGAGGCTTGACCCGTATGGTTGCTTCGCCAACTTGAGTTATGTCTGAGATTTGAAAATGGCAACCGAAACTATGGGCATGTTGGTTTTGTGAAATATGAAAAACTGTTAAAATGAGACAGCAACCTAGGTTTTTGTTGGTCATTAATCAATTTAAAACATGGCTAATTCTTGAGCTGATATAGTGTTTGGGCCTTATTCTGATGAGTTTGGGTCGGGTTGGACGTCGAGGTTTAAGACCCGATTAGAGCTTTAGAGTACAGTCCGTTGAAATGCATTATTTGTCACATGCAAACTATGTTCTGTAAGAAAATCCAACATAACACAAAACATCTGCATCTGAGCTTCTGTAAACTTAAACACACACTGGTTTGGTGAGGAACCAAACATTTTGAAGTCGCTCTGGACCCTGTAAGAAACTCAGAATCAAAGTCCAGGAGAAAGACCACAGCAAGTTTAATGTACAAAGCTGCAGTCATCCAAACTCTTTTAACAACAAACCAAAACATTCTTTCTTTGTATCTTATACACTGGGAGCTTTGGGGGCTGCCCACAAAAGGAGTGGTCAGTTCACAGCATGATCAGATAAAAGAAGATTGTAAATCAAGTAACACCTACAAAATCCAGAAATGACACCAACCCCCAACAAAGACAACATACATCGGCTGGTATTGTGTAAAAATAGGTTTCACCATCTTAATAAGCAATTTACTCACAATCCTTCAGTGATGAATCTTAAATACCAAATACAAAGTTAAACACATACCTTTTGGCAGTTGTTAAAGTAGAAAAAAAGCATACCTCACAAAAGATGTTACATTTAGAATCCTACAACTCCCATATCAAAGCAAAGTTATCTCTATATTATTCAGGGCTCTTCTGTATCGTAAAGTGAAATTCTATTCAAAAGCAAAGACAAACTTCGTTTTAAGACACTAGATTAAATCTGGTAATTTTACTCAGCCCGTCGCAGCTTTTAATGCCATTAATATTTTTCAGTCAACAACGGAGACAAGGAAATGAGAAAACAATTGTCCGCGCTCCATTTGCTTCTGTGTTTATTTGCTTTGATTGTTTACTTTGATCATTGCCTGGAGCTCTGCTTATTTAATTGGAAAATAATTGAAAGCATCAATTCAGTTGAAATTGTTCACTATTTATTAATTTAATTAAGACACAATCGTGGCATATTTGATTTGCAGTAGTAATCATAGAAAATGAACAAATGATTTTAAAGAGACCAGTTTAACTTGGTTCAGACTGTTTAGTAAGAATAAGAATATGTGATGTCACAATAACATGTTGCATTGTTTTAACTTTTGAAAGAATGTTTACATTTTGACTTATTGTGATTTATATCGTTGGGGCAGTTTTACATTTGCATATTCTCTTTGATCTGTAAACTTTTTTTCATCTGATAAATATCACAATGATTCTTTTGCAATTAGGAAAACTGCCAAATTCTTGTTTTATTCATGCACCACTTTCTGTCTAAATCTTATCGTTATAGTTGTGAGAAGTTGTGTAATTGCACTAAACACAGAACACACACTTCAACTGGGGTTTAATAATGAAAAGTGTGTTGTGTCGTAAGCCAGAATCCATAAACACTTGAGCAAAAATGAACCAATCAAGTGAAGAAGATTGATTCCAGCTCTCGGAACAAAATGTGGCATCTATTTCACATTCAACTGAAAAACATGACAGCTCATAAACGAGAGCCTCTGGCTTTATGTTGGGAAATAAAGGATTCAGAGACCAGAACACATTCTATTCTAACTCTAATGCTCCAAATAACATTGTTTTCCTGAAAAAGTCCTGATTTAATACATTAGGACTTGAGCCATTGCTACCCCTTGGCCCTAGCCCTACGTTTTTCACGAGGGGTGTACCATATAATATTTAAGTCTTGAAATATAGCCAGACTGGGCCACATAGCTCTCCTTTCCAAAAGAAATCATAAACCACTTTCGAAATGTAGGAGCAAGATGCCCACCAGAAGTGGAAGTAATTTCGTAATTTATCAAATTCACAACAAAATCAGTATTCAGTAATTGTAAAGTGTTTTCATACCTCTAGTTCAGAACAAGAGGAGCCGTGACATCCTACGGTCACTCATTGGTCACACTTCACTGCTTGATTTTGTCCCTTGGTATCTTTTACGATATCATTTGCGTTAATCATTGCTAATGATACTCGGATTACAAACTACTCCAACTTTACCATGAGCCGCTATAGTAAACGCTGCTTTCTAAACAGACACAGGTCTCGGACCACTTTTTTAGTCCGCTTTTGGTCAGATTTTTAGTTTGTTTGTTGCTTTCTCAAACGAACCAAACCAAACTAAAAGCAAAAATAAATCTAGTTTAAATGAATCAAACCTGACACAACTCACTGACCTTGAATTGATTTTATTTTGTTCATGTGCTCAAAAGCCCGTCAACGGCTTTCGTAAGCTACGAAGTCATACACTTGATGGATTATTGAAACATTGCAGGTACTGGAGTCAGTGGCCTTGCTAGTAATACTTGAACATCATATTGTGTTGTGTTTATGAAAGGATGCGAAATGGCTCCTTTTAAGAGACATGTTGACGAAGCGATTCCAAACTCAAGGTTACGGCCGAGCTTTCACAAAGCCTAGAATATCACTAAGCACTTCAATAACAGCAACAAGACCGACTTGGAGAATAATGAGAGGGATCCGAGCATAACCTGACATCGCCCAACTGTTATATTGGTAAAAAAAACACAGAAGATGCCAAAACTGAAAAATAGAGTCCATGGTTTTGTATTTTATGTTACAACCGAACAATGTTGAGAGTTATTGTGAATTCGTTGAATAAAGTTTGACTTATTCAAATTTTATCTGAATGGTGTGCCAAGTGTGGTGTTCAAATTATTCGATAATACCACTACACAATATAGTTGCTTTGACTCGATTATGTTGATAAAACTACTTGATCCTTCAGAACCATTCAGCTGATACAGCTACTTGGAGTCGTCCTGATTCGTAAGGATTATACTTTCAGCCGTTTCTTTTGCCCTTGGTTTTAAGAGGAAGGCATAGAGTGTAGGGTTAGTGACACAAATGGACCCGAGCCTTTGATTTGCTAATTTATCTTAAGCTACATGTTTAATATTATGTTGTTTGAAATATATCTGTTAGATAAGGATGAAATATTTGGAAATGTGTTCTCGTCGTCATTAAGGGTATTTGTAAAATGTCTTTTGTTGGAAAGCCCCGATTTTTTTATGAAGAAAAGTCTCCATTTGTAACATTTCATCTTCCCTAAAACACAGTGCTCTTGGTAGTGTTCATAAAAGGCTCTGGATTCTTACCAGTGTTCGTCCATTATAGGCTTTATTGGATCAATACTCTAGAAAGTCCGAAAGCGTCTCTTTCAATTCTCACTCCACTGACTCTAATACAGAAGAACTCTATTTTTTTTGTTCATTCACTCCTGCCTGTTTTCTGAGGACCATTAACCTGTGTTCTCCTTCACTGCTAGAAACATGCTGTACAATAACAATGGCGTAATAGATTAAGATTTAACCTTGAGGATTACCACGGCTCAGTCAGTACTGGTACTAGCTAATCTTTGGAGTTAAACGAACGCTACTCAGATGTTTTTTTTTTACCTCTCACTTAATAGAGGTAAGAAACCCCAAGAATTGCTAAGTTTCATTTCAGTTTATTTCGTCCCGGAAAGGAAAAAAAAATGTTTCTGATTCAAAGCATTTTTTTAACAGATGCTAAGGACAGCATCACTATTTTTAAGGACAGCATTCTGCCCCTTTCCAATTACTAATTTCCCACTGTTCCCTTGTTTTATTCATGAATTAGCATTAAGATCAGTATATTGTAGGCGGAAATGCTATAAATATTTTTTTATTACGTAAATAATAGTTTGTTTTTACAGATTTGCTTTGGTGTTCTTACTGCACGGATGCAAGGATTGTTTTTTGGTACACCATAGTAACTAATTTAAACAGTTTTTACCCAATTTTACACAAGTAAGAAAAAAAAATGAGATATGAGCCATCTGATCCTCCAGACCTTAAGTGCAATAATAAGCAGGCCTTTGATCTAAATCGTGCAGTGCAGAGCCTGTTTAATCATTGGATTGCCTGGAGGAAGAAGCTTCCTTGTGAAAATGCCGGGGCATTACATGGTATTGGGAAATCAGTATTAACTTTAAAAGCGTTTAGTTTTGTCATGTTTTCTGTTACCAGCAAAGCCTCTTCTGCTGCAAATCTGAACCTGTTCTTAAGGCAAAAAAAAAAAAAAAAAAAAAGAATTTCAAAGCTCGGTGTAGACCCAAAACCTCAGGCATATTTATTGATATTCTTTTACATAGGACATGTTTTTAATAACTGAAGTCCCTTCCTTTAAAAAAAACGATCTGTACAGACTGTTAGTGAGCAACTTGGCACTTTTATCAAACACTAAATTGTTATCAAACATTTAAAGTAAGAAAAACCCATATTTGAGCAGAGAGGACCTTTGAGAGACAACACCTAGGGCCACTTTACAGGCTCTTGTGCTGAAGTGGGACATGCATCTAACACAATAAAGATCTCTCCATGAAAAGACCAAAGCTTGAATGAGAAACTCACATGTTCATCCGAGCCCAGAAGCACAGTTTTACATTAAAGCGAGCTCAGTGATCCATCAACTCCACCAAACGCAGTCGAATGTGAGTAAACACAAAGAACAGAGTGATCTGGGCTATTAACACTCAACGGAGACAGAATACAGATGTGTGGCTTGGGGTAAATCTGCAGTGAAAGAAAACTGATAAAAGGACTCTTTTGTGTCCATCGGGGAGTACGGGTTTATTCTGAAACTGCAATCAGTTTAACCTTCTAGCTGTAGAAATGCTTCCAGGGTTTATATAACATCTAACAAGATAATGAGTAAAGGAAACACACAGACCATCCAGTATATATATAGTTTGCTGTGTGTGTAATATAATTAGAGAGCTAGTTATTGAAGATACCAAACATAAATGTGATTCTATGTTTAAGTCCAGCACCAAGTCAAAGTACCTGGAGTTGCCTTACAAAAATCGTTGTGTCTGGAGGCGAGGTCAGGAGACCAGTGCCAATGCCAGTTCTGATTCAATGTCTTGAATCAGTTCAACATTCAAGTCCCAGTGAGAACACAAACAAGTCCAAAACAAGTCAGAATCCAAGCACAAACAGGTCCATGTCAAGTCCAAACACAATGAGTCCAAATCAAGTCTGAGTTCGAACACAAATGAGTCGATAGTCAAGTTAGAGTCTGAATACAATGAGTCAAAGTCAAGTCCAAACACAAACAGGTCCAAATCAAGTCTGAGTCTGAACATACGAGTCCAAATCAAGTTTGAGTCCAAACACAAACGAGTCCAAATCAAGTTTGAATCCGGACACAAATAAGTCCAAACCAAGTACTAGTCCGAAAAAAAGCCGAGTCCAAGTCAAGTCCAAACACAAATAGGTCCAAATTAAGTGAGAGTACAAAAACAAACGAGTCCAAATCAAGTTTGAGTCCAAACACAAACGAGTTCAAATAAAGTTTGAGTCCAAATACAAAGGAGTCCAAATCAAGTTTGAGTCCAAACACAAACGAGTTCAAATAAAGTTTGAGTCCAAATCAAGTTTGAGTCCAAATACAAACGAGTCCAAATCAAGTCTGAGTCAAAACACAAACGGGTCCAAGTCAAGTCCGAATCTGAACTGAAAAGGGTTTTAAAAAAAATCAGAGTCTGAAAACAAGGAACTCCAAATTAAGTTTTGAGTCTGAATACAAACGAGTCCAAATCAAGTCTGAGTCTGAACATAAACAATGCAAGCCAAGTCGAGACTCGAGTCTAGAGTGCTACACCACTACTTGCAACACCAGGATTTTCAGAAAGCTAGATCTGCAACAACATACTGTATATGTTTAACTTCAATTCACCTTCAAGAGTCTTGCTCATAACACTATTAGCATTTTTATGGCTTCCTTCTCATCCTTTTGTAAACATCCAAACATAAAACTACAATTTCTAAAAGAGATAAATCAGATACACTGAGGCATGTGTTCCCTAACAGTGAATAAAAGTAAATGACTGGGTGGCAGATGGATAAACTGCACTCGGGCAGTAATTATAAATGACTGAAATGCTCAAACGGTTTAGTTTTTCATTTGCTGCTGTGAACAAATGATGGAAGAAAGCCAGAACCTTGATTGATTTAAACGTCTGTGTTCAGAGAGCAGAAACTAAATTCAAGACAAGTCGAGGCGGTCACAAAAACTCATTTCTCTTCATCAGTTGATAGGATCAGAAAATGCCCTCATGCCACGGCAGAAAAGATTATGGAAAGACCGTCTGGAGGAAACCAAAGCGTTTGTGGAGGCCATACAATGTCTGGAGTCATAAAGCTGGGGGTTTTGTCAAAGGAGAGGACAAAGAAGTAAAGCGAAGCAGACAGAGTGAATCAGGTCGATCAGTACGATCCATCATGGGCTGTGTAGTGCACAAGGAATCCCAAATAAATCCCTTTCCTACCAACAAAAAAGGAATGCACATTCTCACAGAGGATGTGCTTTTAAACTATACTGTTTATAATATAACAACACAGATTTTCTTTAATGCAATACTTTATTTTGTCATCTACAATGAATGGCTTTTTTGATTTTACATGGTCCAGAGCAATACCTAAAATGCAACCAAGCTCTGAGATAGAAATATGGCAAATTTGTTGCTATAGTAAACCATCTGGAGGGGTCTTTGACCCCCATATAAGGTCATCCATGTCACTTTAAGTGAAAAAAAAACAACTCCCATACCATTATGATTTTCCTAAGCTGAGATAAACATAAGCAATTTTGGTTGCTAGGGTAAACAGTTTGGTTGCTAGGTAGTGATTATGCTAGTCACACAAATGTAAGCATGCATTTTGGTAGATATATTTTGGAAGATTTGGTAATTATTATATTTTACATTCTACCCAGCTTTAAAAGTATCATCAGCACATTCTTCCGCCTCAGTCGAATCCTCTGTAGAAACTGAATTGAATTAGTAGTTTGCCAGAGACTCATGCAGCACCTGTTTAACTAGAAATCCCCTTTACAGCGGCTTGTTGAAATCTTCGGGCTGTTAACCTCACTCTACCGTGGTGCATTGCGGCTCAGACTCAAACTCTATTCAAGGTCAGAGATCAATGTCGGATCCCTATTACTGTACATTACATGAGCTACAGACCACAACAACCACGAGGACCCTGTTCGTGAGTGCGGCTGAGACAGGTCTACCCCCTTCAGAAGACTCTCTCTTTATATTAAAACAAGCGTTTGATTGTGTTCCACTGTTTGTCCTCTATTCATCACTGGTTTTACTGGCTCTTTACTGCTGAAAGCCAAAAAGTGTCCCAATCGATTCTCATCAGAGTCTCGCCACCAAAACATGTCCCCAAAATGACCACTTTTACCAAGTCTGCTCACCAAAGCATGATGTTCAATGATATATGCTGTAAACTCCCAAAAGTAACCTGAAAATTAGTAAATTAAAGTAATTAAATAAAGTTATTTTCCTACATTTTAAGGTAATTGGTTTAAACAAACGTTTTAAGGACTGTTATGTTTTTTGGATTTACAGTTTACTAAAAATTTCCGGCTTCGTCTTCTTGTTGTTACTAAGAAAAGTGTTTTATTTACAATAATTAAAGCCTCTCCATCACTGCTCAATGACCGTGGCTGAAGTTAAATGCTAATTAACCTCCAGGGAACACCATTACATGATCATTAAACTTGTGGTCAGGTATACTTTGCATGATGAATTCAAGTCTTTTAACAGCTGCGGTGAACTTTGAACACACATCGTATTAAACTTAAACGCAATGCTCAGTTTTCTCGATAATATAAGGCTGCAGTCCCGGAGATCCACCTGCTCGCTCAAACCTACACTCACAAATGTTTTTCCTGTTTGATGACAAGTTGCAAACCGATGTAAGAGTAATTTATCACCACCTGCTGTGATGGAATGTGACCAGCTATTGGAAGACCATATGCTCATGACGGTATGTAATGAATTTTATTGTGCTTTCTATTGATATCCACACCCTCTTTTATTTATAATTTGATACGCGGATACAAAGGACACATGATGGGAACGGTCACTTTATCACAATCATGGTAAAGAGTCTTCTGCTACTCTATCAAACAAAAGGTACCTCACACAGCAAATTACCAAATTAAATAAATTAAAAAAGTTGCCAAAAGTAAATAAGCCATTGAAACACATAGATTTTGAGCGTTTTCTTGGAAGTAAATGATTCTTCTCCTTTGCACAGGCCACTAGGGTTTAAAAATGAAAGGGTCTGATCTCACTTTAGTCGCAAAGAGGAACAAAAAGACTCTTGAAAACTCTTGTTGTGAATGGAGCTCCACTGGCATGGCATTAAATTTGGAGGTGGGTTCAGAAATCTCAGGTTCGTGTGCGTCTACCAAAACACTGCCAAAAGTCTGGAACGCTTCAAACCAGGACAAGCCACACAAACACATGACATTTCAGGTCAGCAGAATGGCTGCTAGCATTCATGGAAAAAAAGTCCATCTGGTGCACAGCCTCCTGCGGTGGACGCACACGAGAGACTATTTCTGACGCTGCTCCAATTTTCTTTGGGAATTTGCGAACTGTGCATTCAGCTCAGGATTGTATTGTATTTGAACAATGATTAAAAACAAAACCAAAAAACGCGATATTCTGAATATTTTCAACAGATTTTCAAAAAACATTCTAGCTTTGAAGGAAACAGCTGTTTTGGATATTGCTTCATCATTAGAGTTTCAGTAGGAGTCTAGGTTCATCATCTGAACTCTAATTAGCCAAAGTTCACTGTATGTCTGCGGTCAGAACGTGTGCAGAGATGTTTTGGAATGAACCTAGAGACTTGACGGTTGGTGGAGAAAACCAGTAACTAAACCTAATCTGTATAGTTTGGTTTTTGTTTTGAAGTTAAAATTACAAAACATAAGATTCATAAGTTGCATCTTTAAATAAAGTTTTCACTCTTTGCACAAGTTAGCGGTACTTTATTTCTGAGAAGAAGACTTCTACGTTACACATTCGTTCTCTTCTCTTCTATAACACATGCATTAACCAGGTCACGTGTCGTGTGCTTTCCAATAGAGACCCAGTCACAACGCCATCTTGTCCGGACAACTAATGTAACTCGTGGGAACCACAACTAATAAATATTTATATACATTCAATGCTCCAATCCAGAGGAGAAAACACCACACCAGGTGTTTAACTCCCCTGGAGAAAGCAAAACTGTCCAACTCAGCAAACCATGTGAAGGCTTTTGGGCGGGACAGGACGAGGTAAAAAAAAAAAAAGAGAACCAATCACATAAAAAAATTCCAGTAGTAGGAGAGTGCCAGTGAAAGTCTGAAGCCAGACACTCTTGCCGATTTGGGGTCTGTAAATTAAAGTTGGTCGCCTATTTTCTCACATTTTACTTTGTAATACCTTCGTAATAATGTGTCATAACTCTTGGAAGGATATGTGTATAAGCCAGGCTCCCTTCCCACAAAAACGATGAACTCACATCTCAGATTCAGATTCTAACAAAGCACTGCAGATGACAAACGATGAAAGATTAGTCTGAACTGCTGTTAAACTCTACGAATGTGCAAAAGATTATAACTTTTAAGAGGAAAAGGTCAGAAAACGTTCATACAATTTATATTAAACTTTACTATTTAAAAGACTCTCCTTAAACATTTAGAAAGGCATGATAAAGCACTCCCAAGGTTTTTCATATTCCGCCAGTGCATCGCTCACGGAGAGGAAGATTCTGCCGTTAATAATGGATGAGCGAGGAGAGTTTCCCGGGACAGTAAAATAAAGACGCCGTAAAATTCATTCCACAGGAACGACAGTAACTCACGACATAATGAAACACCAGCAGCGCCAACAAAAGTCAATTACTTGAGCTAGAAATCTGCTTTAAACCAGCCGAGCACAGAACGGTGGTCAGATATTAGCATTTATGTGAGCAAATACAGCTATTTGTTTGAGTGGGAACACAGCACATTAATGTTTGCCTGTGATGAGAAAATGAGGGGGGAAAAAAAGTGAAGGTAGAAGAGATTAAAAGGTTTTGGAGATGACATGACTTCAGGTAATTAAGAAAGAAACTATTTTTACATTATAAACAAGTTCGCAAGAGCATTTAAACCTGATGTGGTGCCATCTTCACAATAAAACCCTTATATCCCATATTCTATAATCATAAAGTTAAGGCAAAACTAACCAAAGAAGGTGACAAACCTACAAGAAAACACACAAAAATACCTTTTTTCCCTCCACATACTTTTCTACATACGTAAGTGTCCTAGCCTTTTTCCCTCAACGTTTTAGATGTAAAAAGATTCACAGAATGCTTTCAACCCCACAGTACATTTATTTTGTGTTTCCATTGCATTTGAGATTAATGCCCATGGTTTTGGATTGAGAAAACTGAAATTTCTGATCATTTCTGAAATTTCTAGAGGCCTTTACTGTCAGAGCGCTTTACAATCCAAATTTCCACAGCTACTGTCTCCCAACTAAATGCGAGCCAGAAACTACTCAAAAACTACCAAAACTAAGATCCTGGGCACACTAATTAATTTGAAACTGGTATTGCTGGAGGTTGAAGTTGGAAGATCTTTGTTTTCCTAATCACTGACAAAAAAGGGCTGTGTTGCTGTTTACTATGCTTTCAGCATGTACAGCGAACTCAATGCTGAAGACTTGTTTTAAAAATATAATATGACTTAAGCGTTGTGATTGACTGCCACCTGTTGGTTTGGTAAAGTCTTTACATCTGTTTATAGGGCTTTTGGGTGTGTAAATGGCCTCAGTAGCAGTTATTCCAGGGACTTTGTGATGTTATGGCCAAAGGTAAGGGTAGTAACGGCTGGTAAATCGAGAGCTTTGCCTTGCAACTCAGCTCCTTCACCATCGCGGATCGGTACATCGACCGCATTACTGCAGAGGCTGCACCAATCCATCGGTCAATCTCCCTAAGGATCACTTCCCCCAATTGGGATGAAGCATTCCACTTTTTTTGACTAAGAACTATGGCCTCCATGGATTTGGAGGTGCCGATTCTCGACCCGGTCATTTCGCATTGGGCTCCATGCTGCACCAGTTCTCACTGGAAGTCGTAGTCTGATGAAGCCAGCATAAAAATTATGAACAGAAATTAAATGTGTTAACTTAATAAATCATTTTGATAGACAAAGATTGAATGGAAAGGGTGTTGAATGGGGATCCCCAATATTGCTGAAAATACTCTTCAAAATAAATAAATAAACCCATGAGAACTATCCCGAAATTATGAAATCTGACATGGTGTAAGCAAGCCACAAGCCACAAGCCAACCATGGTCCACTGCCAGTTACAGTAGAAGAAATCCGAAGACAAAGAGGAAATGGCTCCGGGTGAATGAAAGCGTGTGAGTGCGGAAACATGTGCCCTCTCAGAGTGATCGCTTTGTCAGTTTCCCCCTTCACTTGCTCAGTCTTGCATGCTGCAGCAGGACTCTCACAATGCATCAGTGCTTCAGGGCGACACACTCCTCGGCCCGTCCCGTGTGGCCTGCCATCAACACACACTCAGCTCATCCTTTCAAACGGGATGACCACTTCTGCCTTTCTCTGTCTATTCATGCTCGGCATTACAAGGAGATCTTTGAAATTCTTTGGCAATCACAGCCTGGATTTCCACTTCTGCATACTGAAGCCTCTGTAAAGAGTTCTCACAACCCCCCCACCCCCTCATTTAATTTCTTAATACTCTTCTTGTTTGGGCAGGTGAGAGTCCACTTGGGTACGCAGCAAAATCTGTCTAAAAACACATTTGTGGATAGAACAAAGAATTTCAAACCTAACCAACTTTTGCAGTCTATGGGAAGTTGTGATGAATTTGTTGAGGGAGATCAGCAGCATAACATCTTAGCCGCTCACACTTTATTAAAATAATTATATTTACGGTAATCAAATATATCAAATGATAAAAATGTATGCAACCAGCTAGGAATTGAGTCTTATCTCCATTTTAAAAGTGTTGTGTGACCTGATGGCGATTACCATTGATAGTGTGTCAAGGTGTGTCCCGATTGGATGACCACTGTGATGTCATCTGCATATATTATCACATTACGTTTGATATAAGGGTTAATTTATTTTGTGTTTGTGCCAAATAATGTGCTAAAGGTTAATAAAGAGCAACACTAACCAATGCCATGCAGAGCATTGTGTGCAATACTGACTTATTGTTTGTGTTTTTGTACACAGTAAAACTTTGTACATTTATAATTGTACACCTTTATAAACATTTGCTGGCATGAAAACACACAATAACCCTTTTAATACGTAAATCTGCATAGTAGCCTCTGTGATAATGTATGCAGATGATCTCATGGTGCTCACCCAATCAGGACACGCCGCGATGCTGCTTATCATCACGGTAACATTCGAAAGTTGTGTTGCATGTTAATACCACTGGATATTCTTTTAATAACTTATGTTGCCAGTAAACAATGTAGATAATGTCACATGATGCTATTTTGATAAATTTCAGCTACTTCTGACCAGAATGTTGCAATCCAGATTCAGAGATGCTGCAAGTGTCAAAACTAACAAGAATTTTAAGAGTTTGGTTCCGAAAAGGGTGTTTCCTTCACCTATGAAGGTTTTGCATGAAAACTTTATTTCTTTCAAACTGTAACTGATCATAATGAGCCTCTAATAGCATTTAAAAAAGTGAATATTTTTCTACAAATTGCTATAAAATGATAACAAATTTGAAAAATTAAGAAAAATACAGCCATAAATAACAAATAAAAGCGAATATATTGGCTTGATTAAAACGACTACTTTAATTTTACTGTAAATTAAAAATGTATTGATTAATGTGCAGTTTAAACACAATATTTCTGTGCAAAGATATATTAAAGCTAGTGATTCATCTGCAAAGTTGCTTTATGGAGAGTCCAGAAATGCACTCGGCCGGAGATCACCTGGATTTGGTGCAAACCCTGTGTTATCTGCATGTTCCTATTATGGCTGTCTTTGTGTGGCTTTCTCTTCATTCCCACAACAAGCACATGCTCATCAAAATGATTTTATTCTTTTCTATTGCTAAAAAACACAGAAGATGTGTTTGGAATGATAACCATCTGATTGAAAAGTATTTTGTGGATTGAATCAAATCCTTTCTGAAGAAGAGCTGGTGCTTGTCGTGCTTTAAGACAATAGATAAAGAGCCGGAAAACTCAGCTGATCTAGTTTTTGTCAAAAACAACAACAGGACTTTGTCACTTTTTAATTATTTTGGCAGTTAATTGCATTTTGGATCTAAACTCTTCATATCTTCTGTACAATCTGCAAACATATAAATAAATGTGAAAACAAAAGTTCTTTGTTTTTTGTTGGGGCTTCTCTTTGATCAAGTTTCAGATTTTGACGTGCAGAACTTTTATTACATTTCACTGATTGTCGGAAATCTTTAAGATTCACTATTCACAGACTGTCACGACTTTATGCTCAACTCTGGGTTGGAAGAGGATCTTCTTCAATTTTTGAAAGCAACAAAGTTTAAAACACAGAGTGAAGAAAACAATTCTGTTAAACAAAAAGGAACCTTTAAAAACTCCACACACCCACGCTAAAACACTTCACAAACACTCTACCGTGTCTAAACATCCGTTCCTTCAACACGCCGCCAATCCATCCCACACCTTTCCATTAGCTGCAGAGAAAACAAAGACAGCTGAAGTAATGAGTGCAGAACAGAAGTCAAGAAGCAGGGAGAGCGGAAAAGCAAAGATGGACAGATTAATGAAGAAAGGCAGGGCGCTCGGCAGGATTGGAGGAAAAGGACTGGAAGCGCTTTCATGATGTGAAGGCAGAATAAAGTGATCTGAGAGCAGGGGCAGGTGGTGAGTGACTGCTGGGGACTAGAAAGTGAGCAAGAGGAAAAGCTGACATTGAAATCAAGCAGCTGATGACATCACACGCATTGCATTGCGTTTACATTGATTTCATTCATGAAACCTCACGCCGTTCTCATCCTCTGCACTACCTCTGCAACACCTCACCGCCGCCTGCATGAAGCGCTCACTTTCCATTCAGGTCACGTGCACAGTTTATAGAGAAAAAAAAGAGCACTAATATCAGTATTCTCCTCATGCTTGCTGCAATGAGGGACTCTGAGTGAGTGGGTGTGCGTGTGCGCATGTCTCCTGGAGGGGACTATAGAACCAGAACAGTTGTAGTCCCTCTGCAGATGCATGATTTTACCAACAACATGTTAAAACTAGAGAGTATTTCAGTTAACAGTGAGAAAATCCTGCAGTAGCAGCGCATCCAGAAAGCTTAACTCATCATTAACACTTGTATAATCACACACCTGCCTTTTGGGCTTTTCTGCGGCGTGTCTACTACGGCAACATCTAGCAAATGTTCTTCTGGGATCTCACCCACCTTTTAGACACAATGATCACTGCTTCAGAACACCAACAGACCATGGAACTTATCTGGAAACTGGTTTGGTCAGTTGGGCCTCCCATTAGTAGATTCAAACACTCACAACCCCAAAATGAACAGAAACTATTTTTTACACGCATGCTTTAGACCTGGCTATATTTAGGTGAGTAGAACCCTATTGTAACTGCGAGCATTATTGTTTTGTGGCTTTCGGTGCAGTTTGACGCTCAAATGTGCTGAAAAAAGTCACCAAATTTAACACACGCTTCAGAACTGGTGCAATTTTTTTGTCTGGTTGTGGTTTGAAATGTGGGTGTGGCTCTAAAATGACTGAATAGCACCACCTAACGCGTTTCAGCTTATGTTGCACTCTTTCGTATATAAACGAAATTAGGCACATGTGTAGGACACCAAGACTTGAATGTACGTAATATGGATCATGTTTCCAAAAGCAACAGGAAGTCAGCTATTTTGCAAAAAAAATGTGCACTTTTGCTCGTGTGTTACTTGGACAAACTTGTCCTGGTGATTTTATTTGTCCATCAGTCTAATCTTAAGGCTTAAGCTTTGATGGCGGAAAGTGCGTTCAGTCAAAAGTTGAAATTTTGACAAACAGAAAGTTGTTTATAACTCAGCCAAGCAATGTCCGATCATGCTCAAACTTGCCACGCCTGTTAAGAGTCCTTGTCTCAACAAATCTACATAGCAATCTATAGCAACAGTTATAGCGCCATCTAGTGGCAGCCAGAAATATCCCATTTCCTTAATTTTTATACAGCTATTTTAGAGTGTATTTCAGATACATGTTTGGAATTTGGTATATTTATGTAAGGGACCAAGCCCCACAACAAAATAAAGTAAGCAACTTTCCAAAATTGACAGGAAGTTAGTTATTACCAATTTGGATATATGTGACAAGAATCTTAGCGAAACAAAACCAGAAAATGTTTCCATTTATAAATATTTAGACTTATTAGCACCACTTGAGGGTCATGACACTTTCAAATGAGGTTTTTATTATTTAATTAGTCTGTACCATTCAACAGTTTTAACACTTTTAATACGTCTTTTGTGCCCAGAGGTGCTCAAGCCCTTTGATTGCTGCTTGCAGCTTTAATTATGACTGTCTTTCCTAAACAAAACTTAACAATGTAATCATTCCACTACATTCATTCATCTCTCTATAAAAAATTAGATCATAAAAACACTACAGGATAAAAGTTTCATTTAAAACATCTTTTTCCAAAACCAAATCGAGGCAGTATCCTTAATTAATCAATTAATTAATTAATAAAAATGCTTTTTGAAAAAGTGATCCAGCCTCACCCCAGACCCAATCAAAACAATACTTTCCTACTTATTTTAAATAATTTACATTGCACCAAATGATTGGGTAGTTCTCAGCTGTTTCTGCATATATTAACCAAACCAGGTGACTTCGGATCGTCTTGTGACCTACAATTTCCTACAAATGGCAACATTACCCCCCAAAAACATTTTAAAATTGCTATGTTAATATGGTGTTCACTGACGCAGTGAAAGAACCTCTGAGCTGGTGAATCCTCCTGACTTAAAGGAATGAAGGAGATCCCACAAATTATTTAAAAACGAAACGAAAAAAGAATTATTACTAGAAGTCAAAGTCAAAGTCAAAGTCAGCTTTATTGTCAATTCTGCTATATGAGACATACAGAGAATCGAAATTGCGTCTCTCTTCACTCCGCAACATATAACATGTAACTAAAAACTAAAGTTAAATATAAAGTGTAAAAAAAATGTACCCACAATGAGGCACACACAAAATACAGGACATATAATGAAGGCACAAATGCAGTAAGAGTGCAAAAGATGTGTAGTGCAAGACAGTGCAGTTGACATAATATAAACAGGAATGGTTTAACTTATAAGAGTTTATTGAGACTGGTATGAGAGTGCAAAAGATGCAATGGTGCAAGAACAACATCAAATGGTTTATCAGATTGATGCATGAATTGCAAACAGTGATTATTGCAGATTTCTGACAGACTTTGTGTAATTAGACTCGTGTGTAACTAGTGTAATAACACTCTTTAGAGTAATTAAAGATTTGTGACGTGTTTAAATAAACAAGCTTCACTAAAGAGACCCATAAGGGCAAATGAACAATTCCCAAATCGACCAAAAGTACCTTTCTTAGAGAACAAATCGATTGCACCAACCACAAGCTGACTACCACACGTCACACACGTTGTACGTTCCAATTCATTAAGATGCAATAATCAATAACCCATGCTACATAACCACTTCTCCACAACAGATTCACCGTCTCCATCATTTACACAGACTAAACGTATCAAGGGCAGTGGAGCAGCGCACCACTTCCTCCAGCAGCTCAGATATTGGGACATAAATCTACACACGACACACTCAAACACCCCTTTCCTTTACACTCTGGTGACCAACCTGAGCCCGAGGCGAAAACAGCGTGTTCATAAAGAACCACAGAATGAAAGACAGAACATCTCAGGGTCGTATAGGACGTAAATGAAAGTAATGAGCTCTATGCAATCACACAGAGAGAGGGAGAAAGAGCAGTACAGTAAAAAGGGCCTCTTACTGTAATCGTCCGGTGCCCTGTGGGTATTAAAGCGGAGTTCGGCCTAATTAAGTCACTTCATTCTATACCTCGACCATTAGTGTCTCCTGGGCTATCCCTGAGTTTATAGCTTCTGGTGTTGCGGGGCACGTTTTCTCTTTTTAAAGGACATAGTGACCTTCTGTATCATACTGGACCCTCTGGATTTGTTCAGTTTTTTTGGTTGAGCACAAATAATCTGATCTTCACATTTTTTTTGTTCAGCAATAAAGTGGAACCCGATTATTATATTTGTATCTTCATGCTTCATTTTAAAGCTGCAACCCCCATAGAATGCATGGCCAAAACTCATTTATAGATTGGGCTGGTGTCAGATGTTTAAAAGCACATGTTTAAAGGGTGTTCCAAACAAGTTCTAGTAAACTTAAATTTAATTATCTGTGCAAAGCCACATGCCCTGCCCTATTTTTTGCCTGGTTATGGAGATAGTGGTATTTAAAATAACATTTTAAGTAACATTTTTTTCTCTAAAGATTATCAAATTGCACTTTTATATGCAACCCCGTATTTACGTTTAAATCGTAATCTGGGTACAATTGAAATAAAAAAATCAAACAAAAAGTGATTCATTTCTTAATTCTGTTCAAAAGAAATTTCTTAAAACCGGTTTACTGTCTGATAACCTTGGAGTAATATGAAATGGTGTTGTTATAGGTACAAACAGCTATAAACAAATGAAACTAATTAAATAAAAATGAGAAGGGTTGCCAACTCCTCAGTAAGAAAAGTTGCTATTGATTTACCCAAAAGTCACAAGATGATGTCATCACCTAATTTGCATAAACCTTCTGTGATGTTAGTGATATAAGTCCCGCCCCCCCACTGCTTTCTCAACGGAAAGAACAATAGTGTTTCTTTTTATTTGATCTAAACATTATTCAAGGAACACACATAGTTAAAAAACAAATAAATAGTGCACATAAAATTAAATAATAACAAACACAATGAAAATACCATGACGTGAACATGAAAAGTAACTTAAATTAAAGCTGCAAGCAGCGATCAAAGGGCTCTTGCACCACCAGCTCCCAGTTTGTTGCAGTATGCACCAATTCCTATTTAGGATATCCATTAAAGGGAGAATTGTTAAAATTACTGAAAGATACATGCAAATTAAATAAGTAAAACCATTTCATAAAGTTGTATGACCCGCGGGTGGAGCTGTGAATATGTCTGAATATTTTTCTGTAATTTTTTGTGGGCAATATTCTTTTTACAACTAGTAAAAAGAAGCATCTTATCAATGTTAAATGTTGTACTTCCTGTGGCCACCTGGTGGCGATATAACCAAGAGTGTACTTTGTCGATGTGTTCAGACATGGTCTGTTAACATAGTTAGAAATTGTATGGCTGAGTTATAACTACTTCCTGTTTGTTGGTAGTTGCTAGATTTTTTTTGTCGCTAGTTTTTAGATTTGTTTTCTCAGAAGTTTACAAACACATGGGGGTAAAAAAAGCAAACGTTAAACTCATCAAAAAGTTGTCTTGTGTATTACTGGATATTGAATTTTAAATAATTAATTTGCATATTTTGTTACAGTTTATCGAATGGTCACACATTTTCACACTAAATCTGGCACTCTCTCCACCTCCTGTCTCTTTTCTCAATCTTTAATCTTTAAACAAATAGTTTGTGCACCCCTTCCTGTGACATCCTGTGTACATGTAGAGTTGTTAGGTATTTCTCTCCTGGTGCGTGTGGATCACAGACAGTGGGGGTGGTGGGTTAAAGAACATGATGAAAAGGCTAATTATATCTCGGAGGATAAATCAAAACTAATCTCTCTTCGTATGGAGACTGAATCATAGTTAGTAATGACTCTGAGCCAGTGTCCTCAACCTCCGTCTGAAAAAAGAACTACGGGAGGTTTTTGTACTCCCCACAGAGAAAAATCCTACAGACCGGCGGACTGTGAGTTAATATCGACTCTTCTGACTTTTATTATTTTGCCCCTTAGGTGCAAGTGTCCCTCAAGATCAAACAGATTTCTGACACGACAGAGCAAAGATGCTGTAACTTAAAACCGCTATTGAGAGAAAAGAAAAGAACACGCTCTTCGTCTCAATTTTCTGCTGACTGATCGAATGATTGCCCTCTGCTCTGTGGAAGAGAGCAGGTCTATAAGTGCTGCATGCATAGTTTTGGATTTATACCCGGCAAGGACACAGAAAAGTGATCTGAAGCAGAAATAAATTTTTAGAAAAAACTTCATTTTGAAAGAAACATACAGAAATAAAATCAAATATCTGAAGGTAAATCACATTATTTCACAACTAGAGGATGTTGAATTTCCAAAGTACCAGTAAATTGCAAAGCAGAGATGCAAACCTTTGGAAGCCAAAACCTAAGTAGACCTTTGTGAAAAAAATGAACTAAAACCATTCAGTTAAAATGGTTTTATCCATATTAAAAGTGTTATACAATCTGACCTATAGGTGGTGCTGTTGCTAATGCTAATGACCACTAGGGGACACTGTGCTGAAATTAAACAGGAAACCTCAGATGATGATTACTATAACATCCACCAAGTTTGGACTAGATACAGTAAAGGGTATGAGAAATATAGCCTTATGACCCTTTAGGCGAGTGTTATGTAATAAATGCAGAATATCCGGAAACGCTTTGACGAATCAACATAAATTACACGCTTCAGTCGTTATGGCCCAGAGGGGCAGTTACAAATAAAATTTGAGGCTAATTAGCATAAAGTAAAATGTCATCATATGTTAAAATTCACTAAGACTAAGACAAGGATTAAGAGAAAAATCGATTTTGTCGATAACTCATGCAGCTTGGAAGTTATTAGTGTAAACAAATAAGCCAAGTGGTGACTCTAGAGAGTTAGAAGGTCCAAATTAGGACGGATTACTCCGGAGGCACAATTCTACGAGTACAAAACGTTGGCGGGAAAGGTTATGGAAAAGAAATGGAAACAATAGGTGTCATCGTATCTTCAGTGCTTGGCCCTTAACTACTCTTTACATGCCCCATAAACCGATGACCGAATCTATAGCTGCGAACTATTTACAATTCAGTATTGGGATTTTGTTATATTTAGGGAGGAGTTAATCTGGAGATGACACCCACTTCATTTATTTCATTAACCTCCATCAACACATGCGTACCAACTTAAAGCAGGCCCAGATGGGAAACTCTTGAAAGGAACACTGTTTTTGGATATAGGCTCATTTTTTTCAGCTCCTCCATAGTTTTAATCCTGTATTTTGCTGTTTTGAAATCTAACTTCTCTTGAATGCATTTTTAAAAATGTGGAGTGTTCCTTTAAAATGGAAAAGCATTTCGTTTCCTTAACTTTCAGAAACATTGAAATGTAAGCAAGTGTTATTCGCTTGAGATCTACCACACAATACAAGTTCAAATACCGGAAAGAAAAAAACACATTGAAACTTTTACAATCTCATCCAATCATAACCTTAATAATTACCTTTATTTATGGGAAATGGTTGGTTTAGTAGGTTATTTACAAAAAAATATGCACATTTTTCCCATAAAGTGTTGATTTAATAAAAGAAAATAAGAATGGCAAAAGAAATTCAACATGTTTTTGTGCTGTAAACCTTTAGAAGGCGAGTGTATTGGAGCTGTTAATGGGTAGACCCCATCAGAACTGAATTATTTGCCATCAATTCATTTTCTTTAGATGCGTATTCCTCGTCAGGGTCACAAGGTTCTCCAGCTCACAATGGACGAAGAGAATAGCTACAAATGCATGTAAAAGTTGTCCATTTATCTGAAGATCACGTCATTCTTCACCAACATGAAATAAAAATTGGTTAGAAAAAAATCTGCTTATTTTTGTGTTTAGGGGAAAACATGGCTATATGCTTCACCTCATTCAAATGCACAGCTTTCCTTACATTTGACTGTGATCAATGCCTGGAAAATTGGCTTGAAATTGATTGAAATCCCCTAGAAGCAAAATAAACTTGTGTTGATGTATGATGCACGATGTAATGGATGCAGGGTCTGCAGAGGCTCCACTAAGGAGCAGAAATATGGCCAGTCGACTACTCACCCACTGGTAACAGCACAACATGACAACATTTAGATTTCGGGTTACTGTAATGTGATCATGACTATGTCGTGTATGATTTAATTACCAGTACATGTTATTATGGAACCCAGGACACATTTAATTAGCACGACACGCGTGATCTGTGAGTAAACATGACTATCATTATTGGGTGGTCTTGCTGTTTTTAAATCAGCTCTTTAACAAAGTGATTTCTCCTGAGCGTCTGTGCAAATTTAGGGCACACCAAAGAAGCTGAATAGAGGAGCAGGATGAGGCCAAGGAAGTCTGTTTTAGGCTGTTCCTCCCTCTAGACCAGTGCCACTCTACTGACCTCATTCTGCAGGTCAGGGATTGGTTAATTGAAGCTATGACTCCAGGTGAGACACACTGACCCCGACGTCAGTCTAAACTTAGACTTCTCCCTCGCTTAACCATGAGCCAAAGTACTCTCCTGAAGAAGCTACAAAGAGCTCAGAATAAATCTAAAGATGTTAATGCAACTTAATGCCTTTTTATGTCCAGCATTTATGGTGCATTTACACTTTCATTTTCTATGTGCTTGTAGATTTTTAGTGTACATTGAAAGTGCATAGAACCCTAATGTTTCTGCTTAGGTTATTATCGTTCCACTTCTTCTTTTACGTCTTGAAGTTTTGAGGGCCCAAGTTACAGAATCATGAAAATATGTCTAATTTTTGTTCCAAAAGTGGTTCTATAAGGTGTCACGTTTCACCTTATGGAGCTATGCTGTTAATAAAATGCTAAAAAGTCGTATGCTAATAAAATTTAGTACACACACGTAGGATACCAAGAGCAAGAAAAGCTCATTTTGAATGTTTCAAAGCTTCATAGGAAGTCAGGTCATTTTGCACGTGTAACAAAGATTGGAAAAATCTTTCAAAGGAAGAGGTCATCCTCAAGCTGTTCCCACAAAAAAAGGAACGGGAACTTCATCAAAATCTCTAGGTGCTGAAGTAGGGGGGCCGAGCACAGATTCTGGAAAAACACCACCACACCATAATCCCCCTCTCCACTAAACTCCACAGAAAAACATTGTATTCCTGGGAACTTTCATAGCTCTAGAGCCCAGTGGTGGTCTGCTTTACACTTTCAACACACTTAGAAGCTTCCTTAGCTATGTTTTAATGAGTATCATATATATTCACCACACAAAATTAACTTGTTAGGCCTACCTTAAGCTGGAGTTTATGCTGGGTTGTTTATGCTGGGTTGTTTTGGGCTCAAAATACCTTTTGAATCATTAAAAGACAACAGAAAAAAAGACTACATTCAGTCAGCAGGGTGAAGATACCCAGCATCCTATTTTTTGCCCAAACATGACATTTACTAGATATTTTCATGATGTATTTAAAAAAAAAAATCAGACCCCAAAACATATATTTTTGCCATATATCCAACCTTTATTGGCATTGAATAAGGTGACAGATGGGAGAGGGAAGATGAACACCAATTTGAGTGAACTCTGGAGTGGAAAACAGTCAAGTTTGATATGGTTCTATAAAGTCTAATGTGTTGCTCACAGATATGAGTCGCAAGAGATGATGTCCGTCCCTGAAAGTGACACAGAGAAGCATTTTGTTGGCTGAAATCAGAAATCAACTTCAACCATTAAACTTGTGGTAGAGTGGTACATAATGCGGTTGGCAGCCAATCCCCCCAATTTCTCTCCACTGTCCTGTTAAAAGAATAATAAACGGTTGGCCAAACAATGAGGGAAAAAAAGAGATTAACCAATAAAACCTCAAAGTGCCTCAAACAGCATTCCCATCCATGTTTACTAGTGATGCGTGAAAAGAGTGTGAAAAAATTACCAATTCTTTCAAAAATGAAACCTATAGTCTGAACGTAGCCAAATGCATGTAAAAACACAACGGAGTAAGTTTCCACATGAGTGCATTCAGAACAAATAACAACCTACTAGCAGACCCTCTCGTGTTTATCTGTGCTGGCATTAGCGTGCCAGTGTGTCCATTAGCATTCGGCTCAACTCTGAGAGGATAATTAGCAGGTGTTGTAGCTGTATAGATGAAACACTAATGAGATAAAAACATAACTGGCTCGTACAAACGCTCATGTTCATTTCAAACACTAACCACTCAATGTCCTGGACAAGGACACAAACAAAAGAACCAGACTGTCTCCTTGATAACGGAGATGCCTGTGATGTGATTAGAAACTGAGACGTCCATATTCATTTACTTATAATCCTGAACAAATGTTTAAAAAAAAAAAATCACTAAACAAAAAAAATTATTGGATTTAGTGCAAAAAAATATTTACAATCTTGAAAACTTAACACGTAATAATAATAATAATAATATTCTTATCATAATTGTGTTTTCTTGTGTAAATATTCAATAAAAAAACATAAGCCAATTATTCATTTAATTGTTAAAACCCCTTCAAACCAGTAAATGGTTTAAGCATTTAAAAAAGATTTATTTTTGACCATTAGGTGGCACTGTTAGCAACTTACCTAACAGGGTCAGCCTTAGGTAAATGGTAAGTTTGATATCTATGGCCTTAACTATACGCTAAGCTAATAACCAAAAACTGGCAAGAGAAATTAGCGTTTTTCTACGTTTGTTTGTATCATTTGACCACAAGGTGGCACATGCTTAAAATTCGTTGAGTTCCTTCTGAGCATGGTGTCAAACATACATGCCAACTTTCATAATTTTAGAGTTGAAATGACCGATTAGAGAGAAAATGACCGGTATGGTTAAATTGTACATGGTTCGACTCAGCTTGATGATCCTAATGCTTTGATTTTTGGAAAGATATACGGCTTGGAAGATATTTGCCAATTTGCCAAAAAGTGGTTAGACGAATCAAAATTCTATTTACAACTTTTAGGCTGCATGGTTACTAGATGATCTGGGCAAGGTTTGGTGAAAAATAAACACACGGCCAAGAGGGTGACCACAAAATATTTTTTTCATTAAAAATTCAAAATGGCGGAATCAGTAGAAAGTAGAATTTCATTTAAACCTAAACAGGATGAACAAAGGAGCTTTAGATATGTGATGATCACATGAGGAGCGCCAGTCACGATAATTTAAATGCTTGTGATTAAAACACATTTCAGATTTCAGAAAGAGATTTCAGTACATTTAAATGAATTACTGACATTTGTTTCGAGGAAAATATGCATTTAAAAAAAGTGTATCAATGTCTGAATGGGAATGTAAAAGTTATGTCAGACCGAATACGCTGTTCATTAACTGTTAAATACAGTTACCACCACCACTATTCAGATACATGATGAACTGAATTCTAACCGACAAGAAATGTATTAATTATTGCAAAGCATTATGCCTCCTAACTGAAATGAATCAATAATTAGAGTCCAATAAACGAAAGAAATTCTATTGAACGTGTTGAAATGGTGTATGCCGCACTGCTCTGCTGCAGTTATCAGACTGCTTGACCTTGAATGAGCGAGGGATCAGGGGAAACAGTGAAGGGATTTGAGGGAAATCTCGATGTTCTGACAGCTCATAAACTCAATTGTAGGGAGAATCATTCTGCTGCTTTGTGAGTGGAAGCAGAAGGCGGTGGCGGTGCCGTAGTAAATCCTGCTCCGTGTACGTGTGTTCACACATGGATAGCCAGGTGTTACAGCCTGCGCAGTAGGACAAAGGGCTCGGTATTTGTCTTTTCTAGAATAAAATTTACACAGCACAATTCACCGATGTAACTGCCTGGTGTTAAATGTAACACTCTAGGAGTTGAAAAAATGATAAATGTTCGATATCGCATAAAAATAGTTGTTAGCATCTTTCTGATTGATCTGGCAAGGCACGCGGTTTCCAATTACTCAAGTCGTTTCTGGCTTTAGCTGTAATTTGATTATACCGTACCAGCAAACAGTCACTTTCACTGAAATGCAATTGAATTCCCACCCAAGCTACGTTCTTCTCATCCTCACATGGGACACCTGCACCATACCCTCCAATTCTGTTTTAATTAGTATGCGTCCGTAGCCCAGACGAGACATCAACCATAATTGCTTTGATCGTTTTACGCGAGGCGCTAATGCAGGGCTGGAATACCACGGACCTCACAAAGTCTTGAATCAATTAATCCATCATTTCTGGCCTGTCACAACAGTGCAGCGACTTAATTAATCTCCACAAAGCCTCACTGAGTTATATGTGTGTGGGGGGGTGTGAAAAAGAGAGATAGACAGAAACAGATCGCAAAAGATAGGCTACTGTTGAGTTTTCATTGAAAAGCTGCCCACACTCCGGAGAAATTCAAAACGCACACCAACAGTGCATTCACAATCTGCCAATACACAATTAGTGTCTGCTGTCCAATCTGCACTGCTCGCGCATCCAATTCCACATGTTCAAAGGTGTCTAAACCGTATGACAAACACACAACCGAGCTGAGCTATAGCCTATAGCTATGAAAACTCATTTCAAAGACACAATGGGTGAGACTAACATCACCTAGAAAGCTAAAAGTGGCACGTTCAGGATTAGTTTCATACCATAACAATAAATCATTCCCAGAATGTAAACGTTTTTATCGTTAAACCCATTTTGCACGAGTAATTAAATTCAACGATCCCAAGACCAACTTTAAAACTTCAAGAAGTGGTCCGGCTCTGAAACCAAGCCAGAAACCTGGGTTTGATTCAGGATTTCATATTCTTTCTGAAGTGCTCTCTCTCTATTCGTTTCCTGAAAAAAAAAAAAACCCTTTGCTTCCCCATTTGACAAACCTTCAATATGGCTGTCCTTAATCTTTTTGTGGTGGATTTTGAATGAACACTGAATGAAGCTTCACTCAATTTCTTACAAGAGAAAGTTTAATCAAACAAAAAAACATTCCTAGGCCTAAAGGCCTCTAATCTGGGCCTGAAGAAGCCCTACATTGTCCTATTTCCTTCTTTATCTTCGTTCTTTCCTAATCCCTCTATTTGGGGATGTTTCGTTGTTGTGGAAACGTGCAAATAGTTCTTAATGTCAACCAATTTATTGGTTTCTGCATTCGCTGCGCTTTAAAATGTTGAAAAAGTTATATTAGCGGTGATTCAAATGAATTTTATATAGAGGAATAATTTTAAGTAGGAGGTGAATCACCTATGTGCTGTTTTTTCAGCATTCATAAAAAACAGAGATGTGGAAAGATCACGTTTAATTAATCAATTACTTAATTAATAATTACAATTAGAACTAACAATGTATTTACAATGAGAATTAGTCAATCAAGTACAAAAGTTTCTTTAATCTCACAATCCAAAATAATACACAACTCTCTCAATACGCATGTAAAATCGTACAAATTTTTATCACCATTGTTAAAATGAAAAACCTGTGAATTTAACCACAAATAAGTAATATTATGTAATACACATTATTTACTATCCATGTTGAGGTATCATTAACAACAATAATAAAAAAACTGGAGCCATGTTTCTAAAATCTCTGCCCCAGGTTCAAAAGAAACAAACAGTAAAAATGTAAACCATTAAATATTTTATGATCTATTTCCATCGCAGCGCAGAGGTTACTTTTTGAATCCCTATGTGTTCATTATTACAAAAGTCAGTAATCAACATTTTAATAAATATTTTAAGAGCAGTTGTGCCATTTTAAACATTAGAAATGTGAAATTAATAAATGCATAATAATGTCATTATCACTAAACCGTGATAAATCCTCAGAAAATAATTGAACTAAAATTGATACAAAAGTTCCAGTTAATGTAAGAAAACACCACATTCCTCAGTAATTTTGTCTGAAAGATGCTTTTTTCCCGGGGTTGTATGTTCCTTTGGTGCATTCCTTTGTTGACATTGTAGGACCCAGTAGCTGGTTCTCTTAAGGCTGAAACTATAAACTATATTTTTAATAGTATACAACAACAATCTGTCCCTATACCCACCTTAATTATTTATTTTCTATAGTTAGATTATAGAACAATGAGTATTTACAAGTAAAACAAATGTTCAAAGCATTTATCACGGTAAATTTCTGCAAAGCATTTGCATTCTGTATTGATCCTAAATCAATCAGACGACCATCGTGTTCAACAAATCAATAACACTAATAAAAGCTTGACGATGTGAATATGTTCACTTGCAGATATCCAAACATAATAGATTAAATATAAAAAAAAGAAACAATTATTGTTACAGTAACCTACATACAGTCGCCATACCTTACGATTTTTTTATGTTTTAAACAGTTCCCAATTTCCCTGAATCCCCACAGCAGAGCACTGTCCAGCTCCAACCTTAACTTGACCCAATCCTATTCATCAAGTCCTCCAGGCTGAGTTGAAAGCTACTGGTCTATGACAGCGGAAGCAGACTTGGTCAGGGTTCCAACCCTCCAGGAAATGGAGTCATTGGTCGGTATTCAATAATCTGTTTAGTAGTCAAGTCCACCCTTGTGGAGTCCGAGACAAGGGGTCGACAAGACGAAGTCAAAGACTAAACTTTGCCTTTAAACAAAAACACAGCTGTACAACACTATTTTTACCCAACTGCTGAAATTACTCATAAGACTTGCATTTTAAAAGTCTCAACACCGGAGCGGGTCCAGTTTGATTTGTTTTAGAGTGTGTAACATCATCCACCCACTAGAGGGCATCACTAACGTTTGGGTCATTTCTTAAACTGTGTCTCATTGTAAATTTTAAATAAAACACAAAGACAATGTAAAGAAGTTTCAGAAGTAACTAGAAGCACAACCAATCCAAGAACCAAATACACTTAATCTCCCGGATGTTATCTCCCAATATCTCCACGGTTATTCTGCCACAGTATATTGGTCTTTCAACCATAAATTAAAACTTGAACTCTCAATAAAAAAAAAAAAAAAACAGCACATGTTGTGTGGTATTTCGTATGAGACGTATCTATAGTTACGTCGGGAAAGGATAACCGAACCCTAACCCTCTAAGTGTCACAAGCAGCGTTGAAATGAACTTTCTATCGACATTAATAAAATGTGAACCGGTAACCTCTAGTGGTTGGTTCTTCCAATCTAAATAGCCAAAGGACTAAAAATCTGCAAGACTTTGGAGTGTGTGACTGATTTGGTTCATTAACCAGAACAGTCTGCCAGCAGGAGTAATGCATCTCTCTCTCTCCCGCTCACTCTCCGTGGCATTGCTGCAGAACGGCTGTAATCTTTTTGCAATGCTATCCTTTGTGCCATCAGCATTCCAGCAGTGCCCACACATCAGAGAGGATCTGGACCCAAAGACATGCCACTAACTGCATCAGGAGCATGATAGCACTAATGCAGGCATCCATCCTTTCTCTCCTCCTTCTGTGCTCTTTCAAGGTCTATACAGAGCCATGCAACATCTGGACCAAAAGAAAACCCTTGTGGGCAGATGCAGCCTACATTGTGTGAAGGAAACGTGCACAATCACAAAGAGTCTCCTGAGAATACTCAAAAATAATATAAACAATAGAAATCAACCTATTATACTTCTATTAAATCCAAAATAGCGCCCCCTTTGCCTCTTAGTGTAACGTCCAACATTCCCCTATGTTTTTTTTCTTTTTTTTTTTTAGTTAAATTGGTGAAATATTTAAGAAAACACTTAAAGATCCTTAAATGGCAAGTTATAATCTGAATGCACACATCCAGTGTCCAGGAAAACATGTTTAAGAGAGGGATAAATTGTGGTGCAGTATTTGTCCCGCATTAAAATGTTATTTTAAGTGGATTAAACATACAAATCCCTGCCCACTATCGCCATGCTGCTGCACGTGCCTCCAGGCAAACGAGCAAAAGAAACCAGAAGAAAGAAATCAGACAGTGTAAATTAGACATTTAGTGTGGTATAAAAGTAAGAGAAACACTTTTAAAATGATAAAACCTTATAAAAATAAAAATCACAGAATAATGCAGCAATAATGCACCTACTGTTTCCATGCTTTACTTTTACAATCTTTCACTGTTAAAAATATCTCTGAATTTAACTGGAAAATGCAGTATGAGTTCTACAGAATTAATTAAATTTAACAGTTAAAATTTGGTTTATTGTCGTATTTTCTCTAGAACAAAAGACATGATTTTTAAAGATTCTAAAATGTGTTGGAAATTGTTCATAAGAAACCCATGGGATCACAAGCATTTAGACAGCTAGAAACTGTACAAACATGAGAGTAAAACTAATGACTACTGTAAATTTGACTGTAAAATTTTAGCAACCACAGCTTTCTGTGAAAATGACACTATTACTGCTATTCAACACAGACCTTTCAAATAGACAGTTCTGAGCTGGAAAAACTGGTAATTTACATTAATTATTCCAATACAAACCTTAAAATAAGTCAGTTCTGAAGAGTATAAAAGAGGGTCATGAAATGAAAATATTGCAATTTGAATTTGAACAGGTATAAACTTACAATTTACAGGACAATCCAGTAAAACCAATAACGGTGCTACTGTATATTTGACGGTTCCCTTCTTGAAACCACAGCTGCCAGGTTTTCACATTAAAATTATCACTTGTGTTTACTGTGTAAACTTTTCTATTATAATCATTTAAAACAATTTTTTAGCAAAAAAATATAACAAATTTCACATAGAAGTAGAGTATTTTTTTCTGAAAATATAGAACAGGTTTGGGAGGGGTTCTCTTCTTCCTGCTAGATATGATCTATTAATTTTTCAGTCATGCTCTACAATGCTCTCAACCCCTCCATCACTCACAGAGCTTGTGAATATGAAGATGATGCAGCAGCCACACTGACGACCACCTCCACCTCTCTATCTGCATCCATCCCATAACTGTTTTTATCTTGTGCAGAATTCTCTCATTTCCACTCTACACAGTCTGTCTCACTCCCTTTAAAGCTGTCTGTGGTACTTGTCTTTCAGTCCCGGTCCATCCTTCCAAAACTCTGTGTGTGGTAGTGGAGGGTGGCATCAGCATCATCTTACCGTAGAGTGAGCTGGAGCCCTGGGTTCAGCTGGAGGTTCAGGTCTGCAGAGGAACGCGACCAGCAAAGCACAGACAGACAGCAAACCAAATTGGAGCTAAAGCACTCAAGAGAGAGAAAGAGAGAGAGAGACAGAGGGAGAGAGAGATAGAGAGAGAGAGAGAGCAGAGAGAGAGAGAGACCAGTGACAGTACGCAGAGTTGTTGGAGGTGAGATGAAGGGGAGAGAGGGAGCGTAAGGAAGATAAATGGAGAGAGAGAGAGAGTTTGGTAGAAAGGGAGAGAAATAAGGGGAGTGGCTTATATGTGAGAGGAGGGGCCCTGCAATGCCGTAAGGAAAGTGAATGAATGAAACAATAGCTGAATGAATGAACAAGGGAACAGATACAGCAGAAGAACGACAGAAGAAAGATTGTGAATGCGCTGATGACCATGAACGAACACGTCAAACACTTGAATGCGGGAACCGATAAATAATCAATAAACAATTTAAACACGTCAATTAACTACCTTTATAAAAACTAGCTCTTTAACTTTAATGAAGACTCATTAAAATAAATCAATAACCAACGATTGACTCTTTGATGGTCTGTTTGAGTGATTACATCATTCAATTGAAGACTGCATAACTGACTGAATACTTTCGTACATTAATGAGTGAATATTTGAATATCAATGAACAAACAAATTAATGCGTGCATGAATGAATCGCGTGACTCGTCCACCATTAATTAAATCAAGAGAGAATGAATGAATGAACAAACAACTGTATAAATGAATGGATGGATGAATGAATGAACAAACAAACAACTGTATGAATGAATGAAAGAACATCATGGCCAAGACCTGTTTGAATACATTAATGAATATGTGTAAATGAATGAATGAATGAGCAAACAAAACACTATATAAATAAATTAATGAACAAATAAACAACTATATAAATGTTTGGATGTATGAATGAATGAGCAAACAAACAACTGTATAAAAGAATGGATGGATGGATGAAAGAAAGAAAGAGCAAATAACTGTATAAATGAATGAATGAAAGAGCAAACAAACAACTGTATAAACGAATGGATGGATGGATGAATGAAAGAGCAAATAACTCTATAAATGAATGAATGAAAGAGCAAACAAACAACTGTATAAACGAATGGATGGATGAATGAAAGAGCAAATAACTCTATAAATGAATGAATGAAAGAGCAAACAAACAACTGTATAAACGAATGGATGGATGAATGAAAGAGCAAATAACTCTATAAATGAATGAATGAAAGAGCAAACAAACAACTGTATAAACGAATGGATGGATGGATGAATGAAAAAGAAAATAACTCTATAAATGAATGAATTACTGAGCAAGCAAAACACTGTATAAGGGAATGAATGAACATCATGTCCAAGACTCGTTTTATATATATATAACTATAAGTAAATAGTTGTATGAATTAATGAATGAATGGATTGATGATTGAATGAACGAAGGAATTTAAAGATTCTGCATTTCATGGACATTCATCCATAAGTTCAATCATTATGTTCAAGAGCCATTTAAATTAATTAATTACTAATGGGTGACTCATTGATAGTCTGACTAAGTGACTACACAAATAATAAATACACACGATACTAAATGACTCGATGAATGAATTTAGAGATTTCTCGATAGTTAATTTACAAGCACTGTGTAGAAAACTTATTCAAAATAAATTGATGATTAATGAGTGATTGTAAGCTCAGTGAACACAGAATTAACTGAAGCGTTAATGAATGAAATATTAATCATAATCATCGATTAAAAGCCAATATTTCTACTGAAGTCTGACTGAATGAAAGAACAAATAACAGAAGAAGTACATGAAATACTGAGATACCATGAATGAATGAATGAATGACTATGGGACCCTCAGACTGCTATCTCCTTTAACCAGTCTCCAGTAACAGCTTCAAAAGAAGCTTTTAGTTTCGCCGTTTTCGTGCAAGCTTTGAAGTAGCCAGTTGTGTGGGTTACTGGGTTTCCTGGGGGTTACAAAAGAAAGCTTTTAGGCCGGCAGCCAACACAGTGCCAGCTAAACACAGATCAGCTAAATGCTAACGAGGTTCAATTCCACATGAAGCCAAATTAACTCTAAAGCTTCAAAAGATGCTCTTCGAGAAGCCACTCAAACCACGGTTTAATCTCACCTCATGCGTTTGACCCGATTCCCTGATTAGAACATTCAAACAAATTTCCAATTAATGTGAAACCATTGCTCGAATTGCTGAATCCAGGAAAACAATGATGCTATTCGTTTCCAAACATTGATACAATGACACTATAGAACCAACCCCCCCAAAAATAGTTACGGAACATGTTTGGACCAATCGGTTGGTTTGCATGTGGTCGAATCTGGAATTATGAGAGAAAGGGATGATTAACCAGAACAACTAACTAAAGCTCAATATCAATGTTTTAACTGTAACACAGCATTTTTACCGAAGCAAGCTTTTTCATATGAAAAATACAAGGTTAAATCAATAAAAGCTCATATTTCATGCACAAATCCTTCTTGAGTAACTACAAAACACCACAGCTTGGGGAACGTCATAAATTTAAAGAAAGTTCACACAATCTGAAGTAAACCTTGCCTCGCTTCACTTGAGACTTTAGCACATTAAACATTCTCAGTAAAGGATTAATAATTAAAGCGACTCTTACTGTCCTGAGAAAACCTTGTATCTACACATCCGAGGATAATGCGGTTAATGTTCGAAACTATTGATGCTAACTTTAGCATTTTGCTTCAGTATTACATTACATTCCTCGTGAGGATATGCAGGTTGTTTAGGATCTGAAGGTAAAGAATTAACATCTGTAACCATTATTATCTAATGAATCTAGAACCATCAAGCAGCTCTTAGTACACGAGAACATGCTGTATTCGAGCACTGATCGGAGTCCCAGGAACCGCTGGAGGTTCAGGTTAGAAAGAGCTTGACTCCAACCACATAATGACAAACAGCCAATCAATTGCAAAGTACCCTAGCCACCCCAGGCCAGTGTTTACAACATAAAATACAAACTGCAGTTAAAATGGACACGAAAGAAAGGTATTTGAACTTCAGAAGAAAGGCTAAAAAGAACATTTTGATGAACTTTGATTTGTGAAAGATATGAGATCTCAAATGGTCTCTTTGTCCCATCTCTAAGCCCAGGTGAACATTTAGTTTTTATTAAAAATATTGTTCATATTAAATCAATACATGTTTTTTTCCTGGCTGTTTCCTTAAGACGTGGGCAGGCATCTCATTTAGCCTTCAGACACCTCTCTCGGCGGTTTGAATAGCATGACTTCCTTATCCGTTGATATTGTACTACAAAAACAATGTGAGAGAACATGAAAATGAATTTGTCGAAGTAATTGAGAACAAAAACAAATGTGAATGAAATAGAATCTTTTGAAAGTAATATCTGTAAGTTTCATTTTATGGCGGATCTTTGTTACTTTTGGAATTGCAGTGTAGTTTTTCTTCAGCAGTCATGAATTAATCAAATCCATAGTAAGCCCATGTTTGATTTTATAATGGATACAGTGATCAGTGAGCTAAATGTTTGTGAGATTGTGTGTTAAGGATGCAATTGAGAAAGCACGGGAGAAATAGAGAGAGTAACAGTGTTTTGAGCATCTAAAAAGACACCAGACAGCAACAAACTTAAAGGAGTTTTCAGTGTAACAAAATGGCATAAATTACATAAAAATAAAAGAAACACCAACACAGCATTCATTAATGCATTAGAAAGACTTCGCTGCTGGCTACAAGTTTATTTATGTGCGTAGATCTTTTTTCATTTTTGAGCAAAACCAGTGTCAAATAGTCCCTTCAAAAATATTTTCTGTAAAATGAAAAACAGAGGTGTTATTCCAAACACTGGCTTGCTCCTTGTTGCACACTCTTTTGGTGGAACAGTTTTAGCTGTACTAAAAAAAAAAATCTCAATCTCCAAAAAATTGATAGTGTTGACATGAGTGAAGACGGAGTTTTGAGTCGGGGAGGTCCAATATCCACATATGATGTGTATGTGTGACTCGGGTCACTTCATTACTGGTTCTAAAACCAATTTGTTTTTACAATAATTTAGACATTCGATGTGACCATATTTTCCCATCAAAAGATCAAGCACTTCTTGGTTTATCGGTTCTTTGCCCCTTTAAATAGGAAAAAAATGGTATTAACAATAAAACTTGTATTTTCATGCTACTGGTCTAATAGGATCCAATGTTCTGCTAAGCTATGCGAACAGTGCTGTTGCCAGACAATAGCTGAAAACACTATTTCTAACCTATTTTCAAAAATGGAGTGTTTCTTTAACTTTTGTATATTTACGTAAACATAATAATGACTCATGATTTGCACTATAAGGAGTTTGCTCCCGAGTTTTTCACTCCCCAGTATACTTGAGCTATTGATGCATCAAAAACCTTATTTGATTAAGCTTCTTATTTTTAAGAACTATCTTAAAGAGCTTCTTGTAAAGTGAACATTAAAAGTAAAAGTGTGATATCTGATTGTATTTGTCTTATTTATTCTCTTGTGTTGATTGCAGTAAGGTGACCTTTGGTGTATTTAAAGGCACTCCCCAAAATAAAATGTATGATTCCAATTATTAAACTGGATAATTATAAACTCCGGAGAGAAGATGGATGGCCCTTGGGAATTGTAGTCTATTCCAGCAGCTGAAGTCAATTGTGCAGCTCTAGCATGAAGGACATAAGCTGAGTAATTCCCTTTGGATCACACACACACACCATCCCTCCCGTCACAGCCTCACAGTGAGATACCCTCCTCAAGAACAAGAAAGGACACAGCAAACATTAGACTTCCATCAGCATTAAGTGCTCTAAAATATCTGTGAAGAAACTTAAGGGAAACGTCACAGACTACTTTTAGAATAATTATTTTTTTCTTCTCAAAAGCCTCACTATAAAAGGAGTTTTTAACTGTATCGCACACAGATGATCATCAATGCTTGGTACATTAAAAAGTGAGGATGTAAGCCCACAGGAAGCAGCAGAGAAGAGAAGTGGTCATTTCGAAAGAACTCACCGGCAACAAACAGGATGTTACTGTGGGTTTGAATAATGATGGGATTGTTGGGGGAGGGAGTGATGGAAATAAATTCACATTCAAAACCAAAGTCATCTGCATATTGGTGAATCCATTAGAAATGCACTCTAGATGGCACTGTAGTAAAAATAAATAATTTTAGTTCTGCCTCCAATAGTCACTTAATGACAGCACCAGGAGAACAATTTTGGGCCTCTTTGGACCAAACCATGTTGGAACCCATGCTCCTGCTCAAAACATGGACATACCAGGTTTCAACTCCTAGATTCCAGTTGTTTCTTTGAATTGCAGCAATCCATTTGCTTCTCTGTTCTTTGGATTTTTATGTTTGTAAAAGAGTGTCTTTGAAAATCAGTTCCTGCAGTCAATCGCACAACAGTTTTTCCCATTTTCAATGTTTATCCACATCGCGACTTCTTGTAACATGGTGTCATGATGTTTAAGCAGTGGTAGAAAAGGGCAAAACTCACTGGGGTGACAAAGATCTGCAAGTCCATCCTGAAATTACGGATATCGTGAAAAAGTGAAATCAATACATTACATAAATTAACTAGACGGAAAAAGTTTGTACAGAAACTTTGATGTTGGTTTGTAAAAGTGCTGTTAATAGTATTTTTGTAAGCAAAATGGACTGGTTGCCATCGTAGAACTTTTGGTTGCTATAAAGGAGTCAGTGACATATAAAGTTCAACCAACCCACATACCTCCTTAGATGAAATAGTGATATACCAAATTGGTTGCTACAGTAAACTTTCTGGTTGCTATGGAGGGAACTGTGACATTATATAATGTTCCTCACTATGATAGATAATACAACATAATATAATGCAGTATTTATTATTCAAACTTAAGTAGAGAGTGGACAGAAAGCATGTGGTATAACAATTTTGCAGCAGCAAACTGGAAAACTACAACCTTTTGAAACTACAGGTTTTGAAATATGTATGCTCTAATTGTATTTGCAATTTTTGTGACTTTTCTTGCTTTTTGCTTGGAACAGACGTCAGTAGCACTCAATTCTTCAACACTGAGCCCCATTTCCAAATATTTCTATATATTCTGACCTTAAAACAATGTGTAAATGTGGCAAACTATATAAACCTACTTCCTGTTCATAATGAGTCAGAGTCTGGAAGAACTGCACAACTCTGAACAATCTACAAGAAAGCAACCTGTTCAACAGTGGAAAAAGGCTCGAAAATAAGGAAGTCTAAACATAATGTGGTTTCACAAGTTCACACTGAAATAGACACCATTTGTCAGCCGGAAACTGTGTTTAGAGGTACACCCCAGAACTTTTAGACTGTGGGGAAATTCTAGTGAATCACAGAGAAATCATTGAAACCGTAAAAGTAACGGAATGAAGGGGCATCGAGGGACGTCTGTATTCACAGGTTTGTGTTTTAGTGATTCACCAGCTGTTGGTTGAATTACTTAAGTGTCAAAAGCTACAGTATCCATGTGTCGCATGTAAGTTTGAATCAATAAGTTAAATACAAAGAGCTGCTGAGACGAGGGGTTAACTATCAAAAACACAAATGGGGGAATAGAGTGAATATTCAGAGCAGGAGAGGCAAACACTGATCTAGGTATTAAAGTAAAAAAAATCTGTTACAAAAGGAAAAGTAGCCAGCATCAGCCTTGAACAGCCTGCTGCATTGCCGCCATTGACTTAGTCTGATGGGCCAGTCACACAACAAGAACTCTCGCAATTCACTTCTATTCAAACACATGATTCAGGCACAGATGGGCTCGGTCGCTCTCTGGCAGAAAGCTGGAGTGACCAGTGATGACATCACTTGCCCAACCAGATGTCAAAGTGATAACTCAATAAAAAAAACTTCATCATATTTAGAACTTCTATTGCCCAAGTTCTTTGTTGCTGATGCTTTGTTGTTGGCAGATGCAGTAGATCTAGTTCAGACAGTTGATGAATGTGTCTTAAGGAAACAGGTCTTAATCTTGATGAATATGTTGATTCTTCCAGACTTCTAGATCTTCCTCAACTGGTTTAAAATGCTGCTTCAACCGTCGCTTATTCTTTGAGGCGGATAGTCGTTTTGTTGTTGTAGACGTGGACTCTGTTGATAATCTGACCAATTGTGTAAAGTTCCCTTCAACTGCTACAGCCTTTTCTTTCATTTATGGTAATGTAGTCCTAGCACATGGAGATCTGTATCTTATTCCTCCGTTCATCCAGTCGTTTGCCAGAAGGAACAGAATGATTGCCCTGGTTTCAATTGTAAGGTCATAGCTTCGTACGAGTTCTCGATGATGCTGGTGAGCTCCGGAATGTAAAAGGTTAAAAGTAGTGTTTTGTTAGTTTGGGAACCATTTAGCCATTAACCAATTTTAGCATTCGATTAGCATGGATCACTGAATCACTTTGATTATGTTTCTATTTCACAATGGTAAAAAAAAAAAAAAAAGTGTTGCTGGTGAACTGGTTGAAAACAAGACGCATGAGAGCTCCTCTCGCGAATGGTTCTGGGCATGTGCAGACTAGCCTTACTAATCTTTACTAGTGACCCATTAGAAAATAGGTTTCAAGAAAAATATCTGCATAATTGATTTTATTCCTCACCCACTAACCAATCAGATTAACTTCTCATTTCCATGCAGAGCAAACAAGCTGTCTGAGAGGTTGAAAAAAAAAAACTTTTTTATTAAATATGTAAAAAGGCATTCTGCACTGATGTTTTGTCGAGTTCTGACCACAAGAGGGGTAAACAGTGTGTTTGTGAAAGACAAACAATATGAGCTGATTTAATGGTACTGACTATGACCGAAAGTTATAAAAGAAACAGTGTTCATCTAAGGGGTTCAACTTTCATTCTTAATTCTAAAGAGGGGTATTATGAAGCCTTTAATATGACTGCTATTTTGTGTAACAAGTGTTAAACACTGACGAGAAACATTTCACAATCTTTTCCTCCCACTCTTATTTCTTAATTATACACGCATGACCTCAAAGGCCAAAAGTGACACAGTTTCACTTCATAGTGCAAGAGAAGCTCAGGGTGCAGCTCATCACACACTAAATGTTTGTATGAATCTTACAAATGCACTTCTACACAGAAAAAGAAATCATAAGGTTCAAAAATGATTAGGAGAACTTATTAGGAAAAAAAGATTCTAAGCAGCAACGGCAGACAGCTGAACCTCAGCAAACTAAACAAAGTTTATCTATTTTCCAACAGAATCCATCCATCCTCCAGTTGTACAAGTTTTGGACAGGAAGGAGTTGACTGGTTTAAATGACAACAAAATTAACTTCCCATACAATGTGTCAAACTTAAGTGTGTTAAGACAGGACATATGTGCCAAACTTAAGATGTATTTGTGCAAAAAGGAATTAAAAAGGGAAGTGAGAGAGAAAAAAGGAGGACGTGTTTATTTCTTTAAAGTTAGAGCTCTTTAGGGTAGCATACCAATCATTGACCGGATTTGCTTTTTTCCACATGAAAACACCTCAAAAAGAAACCACTAGGCAACTTTTTAATCAGTTCTCTGTCATTAGACCAGGTTGGCTAGCATTGGTGGAAGCATACTAGGCGAGTTGTTCGAGTAAACTCGAGCTACTGGGATCAGGGTGAAAGACTTGGAACAAATGTAAACGAAGCTCTGGTTTTGAATGGCTAAAATAGGGGTATGCTAATGAGTCTCGATAAGCTCCAATGATAAGCAATATGGAGTTTTGATGTCATAATAGCCCAATAACATCACTTTTAAAACTATAATAGCAATTTAAAAAGCATCATCCATTGCTCCTACTTCCTAGGCTCTCAGCAGAATATAAAGCCCTGCATGATATTGCACCTTGCTATTGGTTCTTACCCTGTAAGGTCATTTCGTTTGACCAGAAAATGGTTTACAGCACCTAGGGTGTGGTATAAAAGATGAGAATGTGTAAAAAAAAAAAAATAATAATAATAATAATAAAAATTGGTGGTATTTTGATAGTACTTCTCTGTGTTTCTTTTTTTAATTATCAAAACACCCCATTTCCAAGATGTTGTTAAAGTAATGGTGTCTGGAGTTCAGGAGTATTGAAACACTTTTTTCTGTGTTTTTTTGCTCTGATTTATGGACATTTTGATGTAATTTTCATGCTTGCAAAGCTCCCTAGGTAGCAACAAAGTTGTGTAAGGATCTGTTTGGAGCACAAGATTTGTGACAAATCAATAAAAGATCCTCAAGATGAAATTCAATCTACCTTTAGGGTAAGGTCTGCATAACACATCCAAAAAAGAAAAATGAATTCATGTGTAAATTTATTTTTCCTTTATTTGTTTGGGAGCAGTGTTTTTTTATTCTCCAAAAAGTGACGTGTTGGCATTTGTAAACAATTTGCAGAGCGTTATTTCAGTTAAGACGGTTTCTGATGATTAAGCTACAAATGTTTACACCCAACCTAAAAAAGGAAGCCTTGGTTTGAGGGGCAGTGATCTGAAGTGTGCAGACGATCTTCAGTAGGAAGAACATAGACTTAAACTCACACTATTCACTGGTCATTGTTTGATGGAGCAACTCGAGGTAAGGTTTTACTGAAAATAAACTTTCTTGATCAGTTTTGTGCATTCGAGCACTGACTAAAATCCAATGATTTCATGTGAGTTTGTTGACTGAAACATAAGAATCAGTTCAGATTTTAACCACTTATTAGGCACTTTCTGTAGCATCTAGACTCTATTGATATTGATGTTAAGGTCAAAAATAGAACATTAAAGAGTTTGGTGGAAATATCAAGGAATCCTAAATTGTTCAACAAAGTTTTAGCAAACCAAAACTGAACAAAAAAAAATTTTTTTTATCATATTTACAATACATTTTTTAATTTTTTGTTGCTTTTAATGGATTTAAAGGTAGAGTATTGAATTTCAGACTATTTCAAACAACTACACTGTCTATATTTGATAAATAATTGAAATATTTAATTAACCACAAATATGGCAAGTGGTATCACCACAGTCATAGCTGTGAAGGACGAGGAAGGCAGTGTCCCTCATAGATCCGCATGTCCTTCTGGTGGTGATGACTCCATTGATAGAAAATGTCCTAAGGTCCATACACTCACTCGATGGAGATCAAGTGAGTCTTGAGTTGAGCAGTAAAGGTTGTAAAGGATTCCAGAGACACCACACAAGGAACAGGGAAGCATGTGAGTATCCAGGTGAGCAGGGAATTCAGGAGAGTCAGCAGCTCGAATTGTAAATATGAGGTGAAGGTTATTTTAAGAGCAGTAGGGTGATTGGGAGAGGTCTGTGATTGGTTGAACTGAATCTCTGACAACCATTGAATGAGTTTATGCCGTCACAGATAGTTTAGAGGTATAAAATGTATTTATTACACTGCAAATTATTATATATTTTTTAATAAACTTATGCATGCCCATCATATCAACTCCAGTTAAAAAAACTTTATATTTTAAAGATTTTAAAGGTTTAGAAAGGTTTAAAGGCACTTCCTTTCTAAACCAGAAAACACCAAGTATTATAAAATGTAATGTTTGGTTAACACAGAAAATACCACTTTTCTTCAAACACCCCAAATTACATGTGTGCTAATGTTGATCTCTTTGAGTCGAAATAATTTTTTTTTTTTGTCTGCTGCCAACTTTTACTCAACTCTTTTAACCTTAAGTAAAGATGATAGCACGCAGGATGCTTGTTTTTTTTCAGTAGCAATTGCTTCAAAATATCTAAATAAAGATGTACAGTGGTATGCAATAAGTTTGCAGACAGACAATGTAGGCAGCTTTTTTATTTTATTGATTTAAATTCCTTTAGCACCAATTATAAGAGCTAAAAAAATTGTTTGGTAACCTCAGTAACCCTTGACCTCCACACAACGGTTTAGTAAGGGAAGGAAACCGAAAGCTGCCAGAGATTTAAGCACTCAGATTCAATTTTGAGAAACGTTGTGAGGGAATAGAATACCAGAAGCACAATTCTAAGGTCCGAAGTAGCAGATCAGCATCAAACATCAAACCTCACTCTCCCAAAGCTAAGGTTAATTCTGGATTTTGTTAATTGTCTTGTTCCAAAACTGGTTTGAAAGGGGAATCAGTAATGGAATTACCATGACCCGTTTATAACCAATTTGTGTAATTATGGCAAGCCACTCCCCAATGCCTCTATGAATGTAATCATAGAAGAAAACAAGTAACAATCAGAACAAAAGTAGATTGATATTATAATAAAATACTAAACCATAAAAAGAAACATGTCAAGTTTTTTTCTACACTTAGACTTTTGTCATGGAGAAAACAGTTCACGTCACTTTTAGGAACAAAGTGTGTGGTAAACCTTCTTTCAGGGTGTTCACTCACATATGAGTCATGAATAAATTAGCAACTATATTATACACCACTACACCGGAATGTTAACAAAGCCATAAAACATGCACAAATAAACTCACTTTTACACACTCGATTTCCGACAAAACCTCTTCCATCATCCACCCCTCACAGAGAGGGAAACCCCTCTTTGTGTCGACAGCTTCCTGGCATTAGCGAGTAAGCTTCATAAAGTGTGGTCTACCCTTCAGCATGCGTTTCAAGACTCTTAATGGATCGTTTTATCAAAAGATACGAAGCACTTTCAAAGCTAACGATATCCAGGATGCAGCACGTGGAGTTTAAGCCGACATCTGCAGTTTAACATGACAATGGATCCTAAATTCAAAGTTGACTCATGGATTTGGAGCTCACAGAATGTAGGCATTGTTTTACATAATCTTATATTTGAAGGTTTGTTTTGGTTGTTATTAGAAAACAGTAATCGTTCTAGTAGTCTTTCACAGTATTTAGTGTGATTCTGATTTTGTAAAGTGTTTAAACGCATACTTTTAGACTAGAGAGAACCAAATTGTTAATTCTATGTCCAAGTGTGGACCGCAGGGTTTGTGGACCCTCCTGGCTTCACTATTGCTCCTTAAATCATCAGGTCCCTTGGAAGTGACAGAAGAATCACCTGTGCCTCCTCAGATCCTGCATCTCGTCCTCAATGTGGTTCCTGCTCATGGCTGTGTTGGCTCAGCTGGTGAGAGGGGATGCCGGCGATGAGCAGTGTTCTCAGTATGAAGCCAGGCCTGGAATAGGTGAGAAAAGCAGAAAACTCCTTAGTAATATGTATTTTGCATTTTTTTTGCCCACGTCTCTTCAGAGTGAGCCTACCATTTTTTTTTAAATTCTATATATGCCAGGTTTAACCAAAATAAACTGAAACAGCACCCCGTCTTGCAGCAGCTTTAATAGGCATTCCCTTTTCTTATGTTTCCTTTGCTCTGGTTCTTCTCATGAATTGATTTTAATTCATTTGTAAAGGACTCTTTGGAAAAACATAACTTTGCTTTTCTAGTAAGTTTCCTGTCTGTGGTCACATGACAACAGATTTTGGTTTCTTTACAAGACATGGCATTGCCTGTTGCAATATTTTAAGCAGTAGATGAAATAAAATGGGACCTTTTGGTATTGCGTCAGTAACAAATCTGAAGTGCACTGATGGTAAGCAGACTAAGTCAGTCTGTCCATGTCCATTGATGATTACACAACTGTAAATCAATAAAACACATAAGTTTCAAATGTAATGGGCTAAATGAGATTATATTACAGTGCTATTTTGTTCATAATTGTATTAAATAATTCAGTGAATATTGAATTAGCATTTTAAAATGCAGGTCTACTTTTTCTTTTGAGATCAATATTAAGTTTTTGAATTAATATTTTTAAAGAAAGTATTTTTATAAACCCTGCATTAATCTTATGATTGAACAAAATGTTTTTTTTTTAAGTATAGCTGTTTCCTAAAGTTATAGAACAACCAAAATAATACAATAATACACAGATCCTTTAAGCCCCATAGAAGTCCGGAGCTTTTTGAGTGTTTTTGCTACTTTACAATAAACTCTAATAAATTATCTTTAAAACAGCTATTTGAGACAATGCTTGATAAAATATTTTTAAAACAACACCACCTTCTTTTTTTATACAAATATAATAATTCCACAAGAACCATGAAATTGTAAAAAAATTCTGAGTCGTAAATTCTTTTTTTTTTACTGCAAAAACTGAGATTAAAAAAATTGTTATTAAAATTGTTTTATAACAACATTCAAATGTGTTGAGGCAAAATAAAAAAAATCATAGATCCCCGAAAAAAGCAAATACAAGGTCAAAACAATCTAAAATTGTACCAAATTCTTTCCTAAACACTGTTCCAAGCATTTTTTGTTCCATTGTGCAGGACTTTTGTGAAAAACGAGCACTTTGACGGGTCTTCAAACTCAAAAGGTTATCACCACTAGATGGCACTTATGACATAGACTTGGGGTCTGTAAAACGAAACTAAAACAGATCACGCAGTTATCACAGATCTACCGGTATAGGGACTTCTAAGGGTTAAGCACAAGTAGTAATCAATACAACCTGTTACATCTCTATTTAAGTGTTGTTCCTCTCTATATTATTATAGAATCACGGCACAGTATCACATGAAAGTTAATTAATTGTTCCCAGAGCTCCTTTTACAATTCTTGTCATCCTCTTCTGTAGAAACTCTCTGGCTCCCTCACTTCAGTCACAAGCTGCAATAAAAAAAGTTATTTAAATGATGCTGCAGTACTTTGATTTTTATTAATGCCCAGACACAAGCACATCATGAAGCTCTCTGCTTTTTAACAGTGTTGTTCTTTTGATTGTTGCCGCTATTAAAAACATCATTGAGTCATTATCCTGTTAGAAAACGGTTTGCACTTCACATTCATTTTCATTTTAATCATTTCAAGGGAAGAAAATTTATCCATAGCTAGAGCAAGAGATACATACAAATAGCAATATTTAATTTATCAAATGTATCTAGAGCAATAGAAAAATACTATAAAACATGCAAGCATTATGCTAACTTGCATACTTTTCCATTTACATTATGATACTTTTCAGGGTATTTAACGCACTGGGCCAAAATTTGGTTGTGTGCCCATGAGTGGGGCTTGTCTGGCCGAGCCCATGTACTCTACATGTACATGGGCATTGCAAAAACCAGTTAAAAGATGGTATGTGGGTAGGAACTTGAAGGGTTCTTAGGTGCTGGTGTCTTTCAAATGTGAGGTTGTCAGTTTAAACTCATGGTAGGCAATTTCCTGAAGTACCAGATTTTGAAGGGTTTAGTTCCAACTCTGCTTCAATGTACACATCTAAAGTAAGCAACCAAGAGGGATTTCTTTGATTTCTAGTTTAATCAGTTATGTTTGAATCTAAACTGCGCAGAAGTCTTCCCTACCCCTGCTGTAAACCATTTGACGACTTGTTACAGATTCTCCTGTGATGGCTTCCTTACAGTGCTACAATGACTACAAAACCCATGCACGTTGCACATGGGAGACGGATGCCCATGCTACCAGCTCCTCGGACCAGCTGTATTACACAAAAAAAGAGTGAGTGGAAACAAAAATGCAAGAAATGAAGAAAGATAGTAACCGAGTTCTATCTATTCCTCTCTACAGCAGAGAAACGCTTTGTGTTCAGGATAAAGCGAGTGTGATTACAGCCGATGGGAAGAAGTCTCACACGTGCCGATACAACACCAGCAGGTTTGTATTAGGAGCAGTTCACATTATGCTCTTCAAGGTTCCATGTGTTCCTGCAGCTACAACTCTCCAGGTCGCACAGCAGGGTAAGTGAATGCTTTGATTATTCAAGAACCCTCTAAAACTGCTTTGGGGTAGAGAACCCATTTATCTCTTCTGCAACACCAGGTAAAGTCCGGGCACCAGTTGACTTGACAGAAAGGGCAGCCTATGATGGAGGGCATCTGCTTTCCTGGAGAAGCCCCTATCCTGAATCTGCAATCATCACAAAATCGCTCATCTATCAGCTTCAGTATCGAAGAAACATAGACGATTGGACTGTGAGTACACGCATATACTTAGAGCTACGAACTGGCAATCATTGGCTGGATATATCCCTGGGGGGTTTGAAAGTGATCAAATAATGCTCGGTCACTACTTTGACAACCCCAACCTTGAGTACCACGCAAGCTTCCACATGTGCACTAGTCTGCCCACTGCTCTGGTGAATTTTTGTAGAGAAATGTAGAGCACAAATTCCAAGTATGGGTCTCTCTGGGACTCTTTTAACATTCACTTTCAGCAAGAAAGCTAAAAAACACAAATACGTTTACCTAATTGAGGTCTAAAAGATTTCATTTTTACCAGTTTGTGACCAAACATGTTCAATTATTGTATCTAAGCCAAAAGTCTTGACGTCAACTTCCTGCTGATTTCCTGAATTTGTAAGATTCCAACCCACAAGATCACAATTCGATTCTATTCAAAATTTGGTTAAAATGCTTGGTTATACCAGTTTATTCACAGCTAGTATTTAACCAAACCAAAGTGGAACTCAAATAGTGTTCAAGGGATCTCTAGACTTAAAGCTAGTTGGTCATCTTCAAGAAAAGAGAAGTTTAAAAACGTTTCACTTTCAGATAGAAGTTTAAAAAACTACCATCGAATGATTCATCATTCAGAGATAAAACAGTTCTGCAATATCAGCGTTCAACTGAAGCAAAAGAAGTCAAAATTTTAATTAAAAAGAGATATCTCATAGAACAAAACAAACATTAAACATTTAGCCTGGTTTAAGTGGACAAAGTAAAACTTAACCAACAGTGTGAACACCTCACTAAATCAATTGATGATTATAAGAAAAACCAGAACCATGGTACAAGCGTCCGACCCTGGAGGCAGAGATGCCAAAGTTGATAAAAGTCACCAAAAGCACAGACTTACATTTTTCTGTTGTCTGTCAGCAAGCAGATATTGAAAGTCTAAAAGTAACATCTTAAAACCCAAGGAGAGAACATGAACTAGACACAGAACAAGAAGCAGGTGATGCTTTCAAAAGTTTCATAATAAAAGTCTCTAATGGTGGATTTATCGATATTGTTTTTCCTCTCATTGAGCCCTGCTTAATATATGGCTTCATAGTTAGATTTTTTTTAAATCTCTAATAAGTTTAAAGCATTACAAACAAAAAAATATGGCTGGTAATATTTCAAAACACATACAAAGTGAAGAAATTGCATCACCTATAATATAATATCTGTAGTGGCAGGGTGGCACAGGGGTGCTCATCCGAGGCTCGCCGGTGCCCATCTTGGGAAGAGCATTCTTCTCACCAGGCATGTGTGGGTTTTCTTCCGGGTACTCCCTCCAAAACATGCGTCACCTGATGAAAATTATATATATCTAATTGAATCAGAATTCCTTGCAACTCAAAATATTCATATTGTCTTAAAAGTTTAAAACACACTTACAACGTCATATAAAGCTAATTAATTTATTATTCTCTTCTCTGGAACTCTATGCACGTCCTCATGGTATAGCTAAAGATTTGTTTGAACAGTGATTCATTCAGCAACTCTTTTTTTTGAAAGGCAATAACTCTCCCAACTCTCACTTTCACATTTAAAACCTTGTAGTTTAAACATAGAGTGGTCGGTATGAACGGTCAAAGCAAGTGGTCTAGGACACTATTCATGCAAATAGTATTTGTTATACCTCAAAGTGAGGAGTTTTGGGAAGGCAGGTGGGGTGAATGTTCCACACCCCATCCGAGGGACTTTAACATCTGTATCAGTATTATATTCGTTTTTCGAGAATACAAGTTCATTACAGAGAAAGTGAACCAATGTCTAATTTTTGTTTTCTTTCACTGGAACAGACAGCAAATAACATCAGTACAACTAATTATACGATTGACGAGAAGTCACTGATCCTGGGTTATGATTATCAAGCCAGAGTGAGAGCGCAGGGTTCTTTCGGGGTCTGGAGCAACTGGAGCCCCCTAGTGGCCTGGAAGACTAACAACGGTTAGAGTGTAGATGTAATGAAACCTTCATGAATCAGAACAATTCGGAAATAAGTTCATGATCTTTTGCAGATGGAGTGTTTGAGCTACAGTGTGTGATTGAAGGAGAAACAACTGTGACGTGTACCTGGCAAATGAAGAAAAAGTTTATTCACTATATGTCTTATCACATCTGGTGCCAGGACAGAGACAATATTGAGTGAGTGCATCTATCTATTACATAGTTCATGTAAAATTCAGATGTATTTCAAGGTCAAATGAGATTTCATCTTCCCACAGATTCTACGCTTGTTGTGAGACCCCTCACCTAGTGTCCAGCGTGGATGAATTAACCGAGTTCACCTGCTCTGTGAACACCACTGACCCCAACTCACTAACAGTAGAGTTGAGACCTGTGCAATTCACCAAGAACTTCAGTCCGTCAAAACACAGTGAGTTTTCTAAAAGGTTCCTAAACGTAGACTTGTGTGCAAGTGCTGCCATCTAGAGACAATGAAAGGCATTTAACACCCTGTTTTCTGTTTAAGTTAAACTTAACCAACCCGAGAACTTAAAAGTGACGGAGGAAGATGGTGCTTTTAAGCTGAGCTGGTCCAAACCAAACATTAAAAGAGACTTTGTATTTAAGACGGAGATAAAAATTGCCACCAGTGAGGTACGTATGTGTCTGTAGTTCGACGAAATGATTCTTTGGAACTAAGGCCATTTTTTTGTTTAACACACACGTTTCTCTTGGTAGGACTCTGTAATCCATAACTGTTCAGATGGAATCTATGAGTTACAGATCTCCGCTGAGATTCTTCGTCCTTCAACCAATTACCAGGCGCAGGTCAGATTTTGGCCAATACCCAAGACAGAGTATAGAATTCAGCCCTCTGATTGGTCGGGGTCTGCAGTATTCACCACTGGGCCAGGTAGCAACTGTCTTCTTATCCTGTTCTACCCCAACTATACAGCTCAAGTGGAAATGATTTGATAAGAGAAAGAAACATGGGGGTCCTCAGGGTCATCTTAAGAAACTTACTCGTTTCATACTCGTTTCTAAAAAAACAAGATAATTTCAGTGTTTTAAAATGATAAAAGTCAATGGTAACCCTAGAATCCTTTAAGAGTTTATTATTATTCCTTAACTAAAAATCCAAAGTTTCACAATGAATTTGTTTTTTTTTTTTTTTTTTTTGCTAGAGAACTGAATATTTCCTTTGTACTAGAGGTTGAGTGATGGGTTCATTTGCTGATGGACAATATTTTATGGCGTTTTTTGTTTTTTTTTCTTGGTTGAGTAATATTTAATGAATAATCATAACATGCAAATCTTTTTTTAATGTTTGTTGAGTAAATCTAAATGATAAAATGGGTAAGCAGGGTTTAGGGAAGTGGCAACAGCACAAGCGAGTGTGTGCGGCCATATTGGCATCGGCGTATTTTGCTAAAATGTACTACTACTAGTAATTATGACTTCTGTATCTCGTAATTATGAATTATGAGATATGTATCTCATGATTACGAGATAAATTGGTAGTCTTATTATTTATTCCAGTTCGCAATGGTGGTTTGCTCCCCAACGCAACTCATTCGACACTTTCGTAATTGTGTTCCAAAAACCCAAACTTCTTAATTATCTAAACACATTTTTGCTTAATAACAAACTCTTTTGCTTAAGTTCCACCAAAGGCAGCTATTTAGGCTTGGCCAGTTTTGTACGGAAGCTCAGGGTAAATGAGCTGCGCAAGGGACAATGAAAAGCTTTGTTTTGTTTTGTTTTTTTCTTTATTGAATTATAATTATGAGAAAGGCAAGTCATGATTGTGAGATACGCAAGTCAATAATGAGATACGGAAGTCCTAATTACAAGATATGCAAGTCATAATTACAAGACAAGCAAGTCTTCAATACGAGATACACTAGTCTTAAATACGAGTCACAAATTCAATAATTACGAATTATGACTTCCTTAACTTATATATCTCAAAATCATAAGGTACACTCTATATTTGTGTGGCAGCAATGAGTTTCCGTATGGATGAAACCTGCATCTCAGCAAAAAAAGTAAACATGTTAGCACATTGCAAATCTTTCTAACAAATAGGATATTTTTGTGTTTGTGCAGCTTTGTCATCAATCAGTCTTGCCACGTACATTTTCATTGCTGTGCTAGTGTCCGTGTTATTTGCCATCTTCTACAGCGCTCTTCCCGTCTGCCGCAGGTAAAACAAACACTTGTTTATATTTATGCACTTAAAACAACAAGTATTCTAATTACTTCAGTAATCTAACACTAGATTTCTGTGCAAGAATTTAAGATGCTTGAATGCAAAGCGTAGTCACTATTCAGGATTTGTACTTATTTGAGGATTTAGTCACTATATAGGATTTGATGGTGTTCTTATTTGAGTGCATTCTGTGTGAACAGAAGAATTGTGCTATGGAAGGGATCAATCCCATCACCCATACAGAGCAAAGTACTTGAGGGGATAACCAAGGTTAGCACATTGATTTATTTGCCCGAGTTATGTTGGATAATTACTCAATATGATTTCTTTCTATCTTGCTCTCTTTTTCAGAAAAATCCCACAGCATGGCCATACCTCCAAACTGAGAAAGAGGCAACCTCTGTTTGTGTACTGCTTACTAGTAACAAGTAAGTTATTATTTGTAGAAAAATCACAGCTAGTGTTTAGAATGGCATTAATCTTCTCATGCATCACACAAAAACAGATGCAGCTAGTAACTGATGCCGGCCGTCACTCCAAAATTAGAGATAGCGTACTTTAACAAGATTTAACAAGGGTAAAAAAAAAGGACAAAATGCACATCAAAAGCTCAGGAGGCCAACTTACAGCTGACCAACACATATGCAAATGAAGAAAGCATACACAACAGACAGTTCATATCACTTCTGTTATTTAGTGGTAAAAAAAAACATGCAGCATAACATCCAAATTAGGATTTTGATGATGTTAAAAAAAGGAAGGCTAGTGGAAGACAGTCCTGGCACCACTTCAGAGCAGTGGGGGCATCAACTGATCCAGTTAAGATTGTTTTGTTTCAAATAATATTATTTTGGGCCACACAGACAGCGTGTTACACCCAATAGCAATATATAAAAACCAAGTTTTCATTCTAAAATTTCCAAGGAATCTTCAAGAACCAATGTTTTTTTTTTTATCTTTGAAATTCACCAAGAAAAAAAGCACCACGTACAGAATCAGAAAGTCTTGACAATTTCTCAGAACATGAAAAGAGAATGAACAAAATTGTTATGTTCTATCAAAATTATTTGTTGTGACTGTTGAATATTTAAAAAAAAAGGTTAAAATTAACTTGTTTTCATTTCAGGAAAACAAAACCAGAGCTGGATTTTTTTTTTTATCTTTTCCAAAAGATAAAAGGAGTGGTTTATCCTTTTGGAAACCATTCAGCCATTCTCTAAATTAGGCCTTTCAAGTGAATCTAAGCATAGACCATTAAGTCAAATTGGACACTAGAATTTCAGTTTAAACTGATCAGAATTTCCATATTAATATCATAGTTTTCTAATTTCTAACTAATTTAGCAAGCCACTAGTTCTCCTTAATGATTTTTATAGACATACCCAATAGAATATTCTTCAAATGTTATTGCTTTATTCTTGTTCATCAAGCAATGCTTTAAATTGACTCATGATTTTATTGCAGTATCTCGAAAGAGCCGCCTGTGATCCAAGCAGAAGACCTAGTGAAAATGGCACAGTCGACAGGATTGAATCTCCTGTGCACCCCTAAGGAGGAAGGAAAGTGCAAGGACAAATCAGGAATGAGCTTCATCGGGCCGTATATTTTTTGTCATGAAACTTCCTGCACCCAGGACACATCTGATTGTTCTACAGACGGAAATCACAGGTGCATGCCTGCAAATCCCGAGCTCTTTATTCCTGTAAATGGAGGCTATGTTATAACGCCAGAAACACAAAACCCCAGCAGCACTGAAATCCAGACCAATGAAGCACCAGCATGCACACCCAGTTCAGATCAAAGGTGCATGGTAATCGACAAAGCGTCCGGATACTTCACGATGCCATGTTTCCCCACTGGCTAATCACAACTGAGAGGATAAACATAGACAACAACGGATGATAATGCATAGCATATCTTTTGATTGATTAAATGAAGGTCATGGGAATGAAGAGCATAATATGAAGCAGCACATGCATATATTAATGGTATAAACATGCACAGCATCTCTTAGAGCTCCTTTCACAAACTCTTGAGTTCCTGAGGAGTTTGTGCCATCACAGGCTCACCAACAGATGGCAGCACAGCTTAAAACGAATGTAAGGACTATAACTTTTCCTTGTGGTAAATGCATTAGTCACAAGTCAATGAAACAAATGGAATGCTCATTAGACTTCGTCTGATTCGCTTGCATTAATGCATTCAAGCACAGAATCTCCGCTGGAATGTTTTATAGCTTTTATTCGACATTTCTGACTTCCTGTCTGAAAATAAATTTCTCAGTTTGTGATATTTATTTGTACCAATCCATTTCGATTATGCGTTGGTACCTCATAATTATTCATGAATCTGAGCTCACTTGTCCAATGGCTAAACTAAGGGGACTAATGGGTAGACTAGGTTCCTAATGGAAATTCTTAAGGACTTGAAACAATGATCTGGCAGGTGCTGAGGGCTCAAAAATTAAGGAAGAAGCCCTGCACCATTATGTATCTGTTTAGGCCAGGTGATTCAGTCCTCAACCTCAGCAGAACCCTACAACTTAATTCAAAATCACCATCCATCCTTAATATTGCTGTTTTTGGGGCCATTTATTAAGTTAGAGCATAACATTTGGTCACGCCTCTCTTTCTACAGAGCCACACCCACTCCCCACCCATTCTGTGAAGCAGGACACTCCCATTTTAAAACTATCTATAGTTGTGGGAACTGTCTACTCAATAAACAGTGAAAAACGTGTTAATTAATTATTAACTATATTTCTAGAAAACTGAGTCGGCCATCTTGATTATAACATGTGCAAGACTGTATCAGTCACTACCCCTCCCCCTCAACACCCGAAGTCTCTTCTGCACCCAATTTTTTAACCTCAACAACAAAAAGTGGCTTGACATGAACATCTTGTTTTAAAATGAGAAAGTAACTTATAGTGGAAACTTGCACTACAAAATGTAACATTTAATTAACCTTTTTGCAAACCAAAAAACTTCGCCCTCACATAACACAAAACTTGCCAACATCATTGACTTTTTTTAAGTATAAATGTCTTTTTATATTTAAAGCAAATGAAGTAAGCTTCAAAAGTAGGGTTTGTTCACCCAGATTTTTGTTCACCAACTTTTCTTCCATTGATTCATCAAAACAATGTCCTTATAATAATAAAATACGACCAGAAACTGATCCAACACTTGCTTTTATTCTCATTTTAAAAAACCCAGTTCCATTTACCTTTAAATCTACAAAAAAAAGTAATTTTTGTCGTAATTTCTTAAACCCACATAATACTAACAAAACCGTCTCAGTGGATCTGCACTAAACAAGTGACCACTTGATTTCACTCGACCCCAATCAAGTCCAGTACAGGACATACTGTATAGCAGAGCTTTGAACATTCCAGATCAACTCTGTTGTGCTCCGGACTGCGGTAACATTCCAGACCAAGACTTTAAGACCCATTGTTTCGGCGAGAGCAGAACTAAGAGAGACATGGACACAGGGGCCGAGGTGGAGCGATCACTCTCAGTGGACAACACGTCTCTTTTGCTTTGTTGAAAATAAACAGGAAAGCCGTCAAAGCATTCGGAAAGTATGCCGAAATGATTATTACACAATCCCAACAGTACCGAAATACCTTCCCTGAACTCCTCCTTTATTGTTAGTCCCATTTCACCAAATGTGACTCAACTCAACACATATTTGAAGCTGTATCTCTGCCATGCTTTGCCACCAAACCAGACCATACTGTTTTGAGCATAATCAAAAGTTAAAAACATTTAAACCAATAAATGGTACTAGTAGCTTGAATTTATTTAGCATTATCAGATTTGGTAAAATTACCTTGAAATGACTTCCATCCAGATCCTTTTTGGAAAACATGTTTTTTTATGTATGTATCCAAATTGCACGAATAATGCCCAAAACAGTTCTGATAAAACTGTTCCACTAAAACAAGTTTGATGTCTTCTAGTTCAATATGCTTCTGTCTGGCCCTGTGGTGTAGTGGATGGTGTGCTGGACATATGTACGCGGCAGTACAGGGCAAAGTGGCTTCAAGTCCAAGCACATTGCCATTTCCAATCCTTGCCCTCTCTTTCTCTACTGCAAAAAAGGCCAAAAATAATCTTTAAAAAAGAATGCTTCTGGTTTCATTTATCCTGCTTTGATTTAGCATCCGTCAAGAACTGCAGTGAGAAGCATTATCAAGAAGTTTAAAGAGGCCAACACAGTTGGTTAGGAAGCAAAAGATTTCAAAAGCTTTGAAAATAAAACTAGTGGGAGAGATATCTAAAGAGCACTTGACTTTCCTGCACAAACCCCAAACTCGAATCCAACATAAAATCTGTGGGTCATAGTTTGTGCCAGAATACCAACAAATCTGGAGGAGCTTGAGATCTGCTCAGGAGAAATGGGCAAAAGGTCTTCACTACCGAATATTGTTTTGAAAAACACTACAATCTTTATAAATAAGCAATTTCCCAGTATCTCCAGTATTGTACAGAACTTTATAGAAAGTAAAAAATATTTATTTTATTGAAGATACGTTTTCAGGTGGAAAACTTATTTGCTATTTATTTTTATGGCGATTAAAATACTGTACACACACTGACAATGCAAAGCCGCCATCAAAAAGATCCAATGTTTAAAGTATTGGGTTTAAAAAACAAAGAACAATTGTTCTTAAAATTTAAGTTAAATAATGTATTTGTTATTAATTTAAAATTGTAGACTTTTAGCTCTGAAATTTTAAAGGTTATTAAATACAAGAGCTTTGTTCAGCTGTGACTAATATTAGAGGAAAGTGAGCAGAGCCTTACATTTCCATCCAAATAGAGCTGTTTCAGTGAGGTGACATCAGGACAGTAAACTATTGCTCCTCGGGTATTTCAAACTCTTCTCCAGCTAAACAAAACAAGCCTCAAAGAACTTGCGAGCAAGTGAGTAGCGGAACTTTTTGGAACGTTTGAGGCTACTATCTTTAATGTTAAAGACAAAAATACTTCCCTGTTGTAACCAAAATATAAATCTGAAAACCTTCATCGCTGTTAATCTGTATCATAAAATAAACCGATGAGGAGCCGTATGGCCTGACAGAACAGCAGAGAAATCCGATAGTTATTTAAAGCTCGGTGTCACACAAATATTCCAGAGATAAACACACACACACAAACATCTGCGGAAGAGCGCAAATATTCACACGCCCAAACCATACGCAAGCTCAAACACAATAGATCAGATCTTTATCTGCACCGACAGCACACACCGTCTTCCTGTTATCTTTTTAAGGCCATGCAGCATGTGGTTCTGTACTTATTATTAATAATACGCAGAGATAAAATGTTGGTTAATGACACACTTGATTAAATTAATGCATTAGTCTTCTAAGGTTTAAACAAACAAGGTTTACTAATAGTCTTATACATCCTCTGAAATACACAGGCAGAATTTGTAACAAGTAATTTTAATAACAAATAATAAAAATTAAATTAAATAGAGAAGTTCTAAGTTTTTTAGACGGAGAATCCAGTCTGCTTCTGGCTTGTCTGGCATAGCCAGTGTTATTTTAATGCTCTTTGTGACTATATCTGAAAAGGAGATTAGTAGGGGAGAAACAATACATCACAATACAAAATTGTCACAATACAAATCGTGGAACTACTGGGAGAAATCGTCCAGGAGCTGAAGTGTATTTGCTTCTTGGAGTGATTGTGATTCTAGTCACTTCTGAAACTTCTTTACCTTTTCTTCTTGTTTCATGTAATATTTACTAGGGAACAATTATTTTTTTACCCACATTTTAAAACAAAAAAAAATTAAAATGAGCTCTCTTCATCACTAAAAAAAGATTCAAACATGAACACTGCCCCCTAGTGGTTGGTATCAAACGCTCTCATACAAATCAAAAAAGACCCTAGCATTCTTAGCTTTCCACTTTTTACAATTATGGATTGCTATGCATAGATCCTTCTAAAACTATCAGATGCCGTATGTTTAAATAGTTTTTATGCATTTTTTAAATAAAAATCTAATATACGTTTTTAAACGGTAGGCCATTTTGAAAATTAGCGGTAGGTTAAATGTCTTGGTTTTCTCAGATAAATCAAATTTAAGTCCACACAATGTTTTGTGTAATTGATATCAGTTCAGCAATGTTACCAAAAATATTTCTACTAGTACTTGATTCAAGCATTTCCAGTGGAGCAAAGCATGTGTTTTTTTTGTGCTACGCTAGCATGTATTATTAAATCTAGAGGAGTATTTGGGAGCAATACAAGTTCAGGTAGTAAAACACATCGGTGATGGAAGATGAAATGTATATTCCGCAAGCCCTCTCACCACTCTTCCAAACAGAGACCCTAAAAAGATGTTATTTTTATTGCAGCTCAAGTATGATGTACAGGCATTCAGCATTCATGTTTGTGAGAGTTAAATCCTTAAGAGCAGATAAATCTCCCAGATCTTAACACAGAGAGGAGTTTGTAGCCTCCCTTACAAAGATTTAGCCTCCTGCTAGCAAACCACTCATGAGCACGGGTTGTTTTTCAGAGGTGGTACAAAGGCTGGTTCTGGAGAGCGTGATGCTCTATTTAAGGCTGGTGCAAAACTTTACGCAATTGATATTGTTTGAAACATTTTATATTTTGACATTATTTAGTTTTGCTACTTTCACAGAATAAAGTGATCTGTGTTTTCATCATAGGCACATCTCAACTTTGAGAGACTCCTCTCAGAAAGCGATTTATTACAATAAAACAATCACCCATTATCTTTCAACGAAATCAATTGTGCATTCATCCCTAGAAGCTACATGTTGTTTTAAATAATGATAAACTATTAGCTGTACATCGTCCTGCCTCTCTGTACAGTCATCACAAAACCACAGATTAATATATTTGCTTATTTATAACTTAAAATGGGCATTTGTAACTTTCTCTCGCACTGTTTTCATATTGCTAGGGCACTGGACAACAAAGTTATGCATATCCAAAGGCATCCACCCCTAGAAAAAATGTTCATATAGCAACATCCACATAAGCAAAAAATACCTCGTTATTGAGGATACCTCATTATTGATGCACGGTTTAGTTGCTTGTGGCCAAATGACTGTAGTTTCTCAGTTTAAAATCAATTTATATCAAACTCATTAAACATTGTAATTAGCTTTTAGACAAATTCATAGCATCATGAGGCAAAACTAGTTTGGTGTGCCACTTACACCCCAACAACTGCTGCTTAAATGTATTACTAATTCGTTTAAAGCACATTTTAGTCTTGTTTCCAAGCATAACTTCATAAAGCCAATGTTTGTTTCCAGAAAACTCTAGTGCTGATGGAGAAAAATACTGTAGTGAAGTCTCTTGGACGCTTTCGCTCAGCAAAGAGGGGAATTTTAATCAGGACCCTTTTGTCCAGGAACATATTTGTCACATACCCTAAAACAAATACAAACAGCAACTCCTTGGAAAAACAAGGCAATAAACTTTCCTCCTGCAACATTCAGGAAACTAAAAGCTTCTGGGCCAGGGACTCTTCTGATAAACAAGAAAGGATTAACTTATTAAATTAAACTTAAGTGAGATGGATTGGCTTATTTTTGACACCTAGAATATCTTCATTTTAGCTTATATTTAGCAATTAACATAACGGGAATAATTACAATGTGGTTTCTTTACATTCCCTGCAAAATGTTTTGAACTGATAATGTTAGCTGGATTAGCTTTATACTGTTAGCATCCGATGTCAGCACACGATTAGCGGAGAGTAAACAATAGTTTATTTATACTATCTCTAGATCTTTAACAATGAAAAAGCACTGAAATTAAATCTTACCTTTTGAAACATAACCCCACGCCGTCAGTCGCCAGCACGTGCATTTCTCCACGCCATCGTGTGATGAATCCCTTTTCATGTTTATACACGTTTTTTATTTTTATTTGGAAAGAAAACTGGGCGAAATCAGAACAATACCTGTGATGTGAAACTTTAAAAAGCAAGGTGATAGCGTGATGTAAAATAATGAAATTAATTAAAAAATTAAATTAATTCTTAGAGCAGAATGCTTTATTGTTGTTTAGTTTGGTATATTAGAATCAAAGGGTATAACTTAGTTGTTTTTTATTTTATTTTACTGTAATATTCACTAAAGCGACATAAATATTTGCACTTGGTGTGCAAGACAAAAGTGAAATATCACGTTTTCCTAATCTTAACTTGGAAAATAAATATACAATTTTATTTAGTATACGGTATAAATAGCAAATCAACTTGTGATTACCACAGCTGTGTTGTGTAGTATTTTTTGTCAAATAAACCATATACTTGTTGTGAGCATTTGAATGCACTCAGAGTTGAGCTTTTTCAAGCCATTTGATTTTCAAACATTAAAATGCATTTCCTTTACAAAATAGGCTTGTTTTCAGTTTATTTACCATTGTTTTGAGAGTGATTATTCTATGGATCTGAGAATTATTTAATTAACTCTAACTATGTGTTAAAAAAATCAACTATTTGGATTTTGTTCATTTAAAGTGTGGAGCCATATAAACCTACAAAATGTGTTAAAATAAACTCAGTGGGATGTAAATCAATACTCTACTTTTTGCTGTATATGCATTACACAGGCCTAAAATATTTGTAAAATTTGACAAAGTTAAAATGAAAGCACATTTGACAAACACACACATATTTTTCAGAAAATGAACAGTGTCTAGTGGAACCATCTCAGGAGGCAGTACATCTCTCTGCAGAAACTAAAACTTTTAGTTTTCAAGAGGCCTTGCATGCATAAAAAAACTTTAAATAGATTTTGCAACTAGCTTAAACCTCTTTGTTACAATTAGCTTGTTGCTTCAAACACTTTGCTTCAGAATTGACTTCATTTTACATTGATCAAATGGAACCAATTTGTACAATAAAATCAAGCAGCTCAGTTCACATTATCGCATGCTAGAATTGGTAAGTCTGAACTGCCGTCTGATTGGTAGGCAGAGCCATTTGATGATTCCAGGCAACATTGACAGGCAAAGTGCTTCAAAATCCACAAATACATAATCACAAATGTGCTGTGAGAGATTCACATACAAAATGGAAGAGATCCACAAATGTCGTTGAGATTTGCAAACATCAACTACACTCTCAGAACAAAAACACACAATGGTACAATTAAAGTACTTCCAGTTTTCATACCATATCAATAATATTTCAAATTTATATTTAGGTTGTTCTTTAAAAGTAAATTTGTGGACAATCAATTTATTTATTTGTGAACCTTGTTTATTTTTGTCTATCTCTGGACATTTGTGGATCACCCTGTCACGGACACAGCATCCATATATACCACATACAGTTTTTTAAGTTATTGCTACTGTTAATATATGTGGAAATGTAAGGAATCTTTTTGGTTCCCACTCAGAAACAAATGTACTATAACTTTTATTAAATATAGCTCATCAATGAAACAAAATAAAAAATGTAAAAAATTATACAGAATAGTTAGTGTTTAAATTTATTCTATGTATAAAAAGAGTGCAAACAATCTGCAACATTTAGTAAAGATCCGAAACAGATCAACTGTACATGGACACAGTAAAATACACTTAGATCCTCTGGTGATATCTACTGAAATGCTGGGCTGTTAAGAGAACAGATGTACACATGAATAAATAATATTAAAAATAAAACCCTTTTGCGATGTGTTACACAGTAGCACCTTTACACTCGTCAAGGAATGAGGAATTAATTGATGAAAATACACATTGCTTTGTCTTTCATTAACCTCCAGTGTTAAGATTTGGTAAATTACAAATGGCAGGACACCCAACTTACAGCAAAGGTGACTTGTGTCTCTTTATGACTGGTAATATGTTACAATTAAATGAGGGTAACACTCTATCTTTGTTTTCTGATTGAACATGAAATGTGACAAAATTACAAGTTTGTTTCTTTTTTTTCCACCAAGTTTTTTTCTTATAATACTGTGTTGATGGAAAATTCTTGTTTCCTGAATATAAAAATCCACATCTGGCAACCGTAAAGCTAGATGATGCGATACAAATCAGTTGTCCTAATGCAAGTGATCATGGGAAATTGAGTCTTTTCAGGGCTTTTGCAAAAAAGACAGGTTTTTCTTCTTCTATTTCTTAAACCCACGTGGCTGGTAATCCAAAATTTTCCTCTGTCCAGTGTTTCTAAGGCAAGAATGCTGAGAATTCAGAGAGGCAACAGTTCTCCAGCGTTTGTGTCCTTTTTCTCTTGATTTAAAAAGATTTTCAAAGACATGACAATGACTTGGTTGCTGGTGTTTAGTGTCATAACACTGATTGTTTTGTTGCTCTGGGAATATTAATAGGAATTCATGCTGTATGGCATCCATCTAAAAGAGAACAGAATAAAGAAGTATGGTAAGCAAACTTGCATTTTTGATTCAATATTAACAAGATGGCTTTGATCTTGTACAAGTGCCGTTTAAAATAATTTTTAAAACTATGCCCATTGTGACTGGGAGTAATATAATCTTTACCCCATTTATGACTTAATTAGTGACTTTCCCAAGCTGAGCCATAGATTTTTTTCAACTGTTCCTCGGGTAACCCCTGGTTGATGGGGCGAAATCAGTGATGTCATTAAAAGGTTCCCTTATCACTATGAGTGATATATACTAATTCCTATGTTTTTAGGATTATGTAAAGCTGAGATCTAGACATGCTGAGTTGCTAGGGTAAATATCGTAGTAGCTATGGAAGAGTGGCAGAATATTATATTCACAGTGTGGTTATGAGTAAAATAAACAAAGCCGCAGGTCTCTATGATCGTCTAAAGCTGAGATAGAGATAACCCAATTTGGTTGCTATGGTAAACAGTCTGGTTGCTATGGAGGGGTCAGTGACATAATATAATGTTACCTTTGTCACTATAAGGTATATAGGCAAACCCCTATTTCTCTATCATTTACCAAAACTGAGATTTCCGAAATTTTGGTTGCTAGGGAAAACAGTTTTATAGAATTGTCAGTGATTTCATAAAAAAATGTAAAGTTGTTACTATGTTTAATATAAACTAACCCTCATTTCTCTATCGAGATATTTCCGTTGCCATTATAAGTCGATGGAAAGTCTTCAATCCCTTCTAGAGCATTGTATAAATAAATATTTTTGCACAGTACCAGGTATGCAATTCCCAGTTATTAACTGGTAACTTCCACATCAGTTTCTATAAGTTGTCAGTTTGAGTTACAGTTTTCCAAACTTTGACCCTAAGCTAAGTCCATAGAAAGTGATAGAAATAGCAACCCAAGTCAGACCGGTTTCTTGGTAAAGTTTGGCAGCTTTTTCCAATAGTCCAGGAGAAGATATGTTTGAATTTTTGTTGTCTGAAGCAAAAGACAATAGGTTGGCTTTGGCCTATTACATAAAGGTTTACCTTTTTACAGCGTAGTTGCGTCAGCTTCACATGAGCATGGCTCTCATGGCAGATTTACTAATGCGATGCCGCAGTTTTCTCCTTCTTTTAGGAGCTTGAAGTGGAGGTTTGGGAGGTTTGTGATGGTGCACAGGCGACGATGTGGTTCCTGTTCATAACAAAAACTGTTAATGATTTTGTATTAAATTCACATTTCAAACACATGTACGTGAGATTCATGTTGCAGGAAAGTGAGGAATAGAGATGCATGGGGCGGTGAGTTGAATGCCAGAGCAACCATGAAGATATCTGGAGAATTTTTATTTCCTTCAAGGTGAGTATCCTCTTGAAAACAAATCTAAGTATTCAGTTTGGTTCAGGACAGAATTCAGCTGAATGTGGTTTCAGGTACCACTTATGTTGAAGTGTGTGCCGTAATTATGGCTAACATAAGCTTAGCTGAGAGTTAACACAGAGGAATTTCCCCAAACAACCTTTCCAAGCTCACATTTTTGGTAAATATATATTTTAATAAAACTCAGCATATACAACTACACCTTGAGCCTGATTTATACTGATACACATCTCCGAACAACAAGTAGTAGTCTGAGTCCAGAATATTGTTTAATTGATTGAGATTCCCAATACAACTCAAAAAGTCAAAGAAAATAAAATGGCAAAAATTGTGCCAACTAGTAATTTAAGTTCATGAATCTTACCAAAAACACAAATCAATTAATCTGGAACAATTAAAGTACTAAAAATTTCTGTGTTTAAATTGTTATATTCATAACCCTCTAGTTTAAAGGTGTATATTGTAAAAATGACGTTTCATTTTTTTTTACGGCTATTAACCGTCTAGTTTAAAGGTTTATGCTGTAATTTTTTTTACTGCTCTAGTGTTTAAATTATTCGACACATGACTATAACATTTTGTTATCTTGTGGGTTTCATATGTATTTCTTTAAAAAATAAATTTTTGAACGGTTGTTCACTGTAAATTCTACAGTTATCGCATGTTTGTAGAATACAGTATTTTACAGTAAAATTTACAAACAGTGTAGAATTTTGCCGACGTTGGGCAAAGGGAAAAAAAGTCCCGTAGTTCTCTTACCTGTCTGTTGCGTGGTTGTAGATGTGCGCTCCTGTTTGTGATGAACCTCCTCCAGCTTCTCTCCTGGCTGTTTATTTGTCTGCTGTACTTTGAGGTGACGTTTCTCCTCTTCAGGAAGATTGTGCCGAAGCTCCTCTGTCTCCTTGGATTTTCTATCTCGCTCCTCGTTTGTCTCTACATCTGAGGTCTCTTTAGATTCTTTCTGAATATTCTCCTCCAAAAACACCTTTCCTTGATTCTGACTGGTTGAGGCTGTTATATTGGATGCAAGCTCTGTGCGATTGGCCGTCTGCGATCTTTCGGTTTTATTTTTTAAAGTCTGATTGATTAATGCACCGAGGTTTAATACTGAAGTCTGATTAGTAACGTCATGATTAGAAGTTTGTGACTCAAAGTGTGTAGCATTGCGCAGTAAAATATCAGTTTCATCTCGCTCTGTAAAATTACTGAACGTCTCATTTACGTGTCTTTGTCTGTTTACATCCACAGAGCGATGATTTTGTGCTTTGACGCCTTCTTGTTGAGTCTCGTTTCGTCTCCATCCATGAAAAATGTCTGTTGATTCTGAAACCCTGAGCATGTCCTCAAGGTTTAGCCTCTGGTTGTGTTTGAGTTCATCCCTGCGATGAAGTTCATCTTTGGGTCGAGCTTTCCCAGTACGCTCCCGAGGATCTTGCTTTGGCACAGATGGTTTCCGGCGCTGTGCGGGGCGAGGAGCAGGCTGACAGCGACACTCTACGTGGTCGAGAACTGAGATCACTGCCTTATCGTAGAGCGGATGCTTGTTGACATACTGTATCTTCATCACCTGAGGAAGTTCCAGTAAACACTTAAACTCAACTCCGTTCAAGGGTTGGGCTCATCTGAATTCAAGATCATTTCTGGAGGCTTACCTGTAAGAATCGTGTGTGTGTGAGCACAGGAACACACTGCAGGCTCTTGGTGTTGCAGCAGCCGGAGCATCTCTGCACCTCCACACATGGAGGCCACAGCAGGAAGTTTGCATTGCTCCGGTCCAGCATGGAGCGTGTGACCTCCATGACCTCAGTCCTGACCTTACAGATGGCTTGTTGAGCAGGCTGAGCATCTGCAGATTAACAAGTACTTTAAAAACATGTTCATTAGATAAAAAAATAATAAGAATTTTGATCTAAAATGGAGAAGCACAATGAAAAGGTATGCAGAGAATTTAACCATCAGAATAAATGAAATTAAATATACTCAAACATTATTCAGAGAGAGGAGAAGGTAAAAAAAAACTGTGCTGGACTGACCCAGAAGACTTCGTGGCAGACGGTTGCTAGTGTCGTTGTCATGACGACCATCAGTCTCTACCTCTGGAAGACCGAAATATAAATCACAGTAGTTTTGAGACATCCGATGAATTAAACTATTTTAAAGCATAAAACCTTCAGAGATTCAGAAATGATTTTAAAGCAACAGCTCCCTTTAATTTGTGTGACGAACAAACAATAAATGATACATTTCAAGCTGTGTATCAGTTCATTAGTGCAAGAATTTACCAATGGACTCGGAGAAGAGAAGAAACTGCAGGTCCTGAATAGAAGACACAGAACCAGCCTTCACTAATTCCACCACAGCAGCAGGAAGAGGCTCAGCCTGGAAGAAGGGGAAAAAAGCATTATTTCGATTACATATAAAAGTTTGGGGTTGTATAAACAGAAATTTATGTTTCTCAAAATTGTTTCAAAATATTCAAATCAGCATATAAAACTGACCATTCAACCCAAAGCATGCGTTTACACATTAATTCTTTGGCAGCTTCTCAATTATCCAAAGGAAAACATCTAAAGTGCTTGTAAAGGATACATGGTTAAGGACAAAATGTTAAAGAAAGTAAGCTCAAATCTGCAACAATGTTGGGGTCAGAGGGATTATCCATTTGGCTAAATCTTGACGGTAGAATCATGCTGGTAATGAAATTATTTGGTAAATACAACATTGTTTTCAAGACAAAGTAATGAGTAGTAAGTCATGACGTAATTACAATTTCATGCTGGTATTGACATTTTCAAGCTTGTAATATTAATATGGACAATAAAAATATTGCACTGGAATTGTTATGCGTGTAATAATAATGCTATGTTGGTTGTAAGTTAAAAATAATGTTATTTATTGACAATGTGATGCTGGTAATGGCATCATGCAGGTAAGGTTTCATTAGTGTATTCACGGTGATGTGATTCTGGTAAGGAGATTAGCAATCTGGTAACAACAATATATTGTGCAGGAAATTTTAATATTTCCCTGGTTATGACATAGAATTCTGGAAATAACAATATTAGCACTTTCACTACAACCAACTCCATATGCCTACTTTTTTCCCATGGCTGTTTGGGTATTACGTCCTCTTTAAGTCTAGCAAGTGTTCTTTTAACCTGCTGTTTGATTTGTAGCAATAAACAAAGAACATTGACTTTCCTGATTTCTTTGCCCACTTTATATACAATTTGGGTTTGGTAAGTTAAGGTGTAAAATAGTACACCACTTTTTTTAGGACTACACCACTGATTACAACCATCCTAATAATGAGAGTAGCATTCTGCTAATGACAATATTATCATATTGATGCCAATATGAACGTGGTAATAAGAATAGGATTTTATCAATCACATTTTCATCTGATTATGACGATAACATGCCATGACAAAAGAATTCTGGTAATAACAATATTAGCACTTTCATACAACCATCCTAGTAATGAGAGTAGCATTATTGCAATGACAATTTCATGCCAGTAATGACATAGCATGCTTTTAATAACACTATTGTGCCGGTAATTATAATGTCACATTTGTTTTGACAATAATGAAAATATTCTGGTAATAAAACATTGTTGTTCACAATCCTAGAAATGTATAATAGCATTCTAGTAATGGCAATGTCATGAAGTAATGAAAATATCATACTCTGGAACAATATAATGCTGGCAACAGTACCAAAATTATCAACATTCAGGAGCCATATATTGAATTCTTTGACTATATATAACTTTCTGTAAAACAGAGTTTGCTACATTTTTTAGGTGCCTCGTGACTTTTGTCTGAGTGGATGCTCAATATATGCTGGTTTATCTCAGGGTGTCAATGTAGATCTTGCGGACACAATGGCTGTGTTCATACAGGGTGTCCAGACAGACGTCCGTCTCCTCCATCTCATCTGGCAGCATTTATGCCCAAGACACAGGAAAGAGAGGGCAGGAGGAAGTGGAGGGAGGAGGAATGCATGGAGAAAAGGTGAGACAGAGCGAGATGGATGAGGGGGCTGTCGGAAGGATGGCGTATTTCACTAATCGCTGTGATAAGGGAAATCGGTCACATTAATGGTCACTGGAGCTCACAGCTTTGGTTGAGAACAAATGCAGGAAGACAAGTTTGCCAAGAGTTACACAGATTCAAAATCATACTGATTTAGAGGAAGCCTTAGCAATGCTTTTCTCTAATAAAACATTTACTAAAATAACAAACTTGAAATTAAACTATACGTTTCCACAATACAAATAAATACAAATACAATTTAACTTAGTTATAGATTAAACGTTAAGCCAATTTCTCAGATTTCTGTGTTAAACAAATCTCAGGTTTGGTAAGCCAAAGCATAAATAGTCAATAAATGCTTTGACAGTAATCATTTTTGGTGCTTTATCTAGAATTATCTATATATAAACTATATATAAACTATATATGAGCTCACGAATCCTCAGCTTCAAGGAAAAAAACATGCTTACGTTACTTTATGTAGATTTTGCATCTGTAATTTTATAATAGTTAAGAATGCCTGGACACTCACACCAACACTCAAAGTCACACCGATATGATTCATAAACTTTTATAACGGATAACACATAGACTCTAAAATGTTTTATGGCCACCCAGTGTATATATAGAGCATCACACTTAAACACAAAAAACACATACTGGAGACCAGATGACTTAGAAAACCACAGAAAGAATAAAATTCACAGAATACAATCAATTTTTATAATATTTCTAATTTTATAATAGTTTTTGTGCGCATGTATGACACCAGATGTGGACTATATGACAATCCCTCACCGTCATCTTTATCTATAAAAATTTTTTAAAACACCTCAACACTCTAAAAATAATAAACAATACAACAATAGATGCATCCAAATAACCATCTAGTAAAAAGACAGAAAAGGGGCAGAGTCACCTTGGGCAGAATGGCAGTGAATAAAAATGGGTTTTTTAAAAACGGGCAGTGAGGAGTGAAGGATAATTTAGGTATCCCCCCACTATTTCATTTTATTTAACCATGCAGTGTATTATGTTATTATGTAATATATAACTGAGAGAATAAATGTGTGATAATTGTGTATTTCTTTTATTACTTGACATTAATCAATAAGATGGTTTTATAGACCTGTGTTATCACCCTGAATGCCTTTTTCTCTGTGCAGAGGATCAAAGACAATCCACCATTCCAGGAGGTGAACGACTTACGTTGGCCATGTGGGTCACCCAAAAGGCCAGAGGTAAATGGAACTACGCCCCAACTAATTTGCATTTTTAAGAACATATATTAGACAATGTCACAAGGGAGAGCATGTGAGCGGAAGCATAACCATTGCTGTTGGAACACGCAGATATATCTGAAATGTGTTATTCGTGAATTTTGAGTAAATATTTGGACTTCAAGCCCTCTCCTGTCTTCTCTGGAATATATTAGATATATTCTCATCAGGGGGCCTGTCTGATCTGTAGTGGTAGATATGTAGAGGTACAATGCACACTTGATCTCCCCTGAGCTTTGACTTCAGTATCTTCAGCAAAAGCTGATCTAAAGCACCGGAAGGGGTTATAGGGGGAGGTTTTGTGGGGCAACACCATTCAAAGACTTAAAAACAAGTAAAAGCAATTTAAAATCAATTCAGCCGGTGGAGTGATTGCAGAACAGGGGTTATATGGTCTGATTTGAGTGCCCCGACCAAGAGGCGAGTGGCAGCACTTTGCACCAGTCGGAGACGAGTGAGGGAGGATTTGGTGACTCAGAGATACATTGTGTTACAGTAGTCCAGCCGTGACCGAACAAAGGCATGGATTACTGTTTCAAAGTGCTGGCAACCAAACAACTTTACCTTTGCCAGCTGCCTAAGATGAAAAAAGCAGGACTTAACCACTGCACTGATTTTATGGTCTTTACTTCAGATTTCTTATCATTAAAGTTGAGGAACCAGTCCTTAATGTCATCAAGGCATGAAAGAAGTGAGTTTATGGGATTTGTATCTCACCCTCCCCTTTCGCCTCTGTTTTGTGTGTCCAGGGGTGGCCTGATTCTCTTTTGAATGAAGTGGAAGTGTTGAGACAAACACACATTTCGAAGGGAGATGACCACAAATTACGAAAAACAATGATTTTAATTACCCTGCCGATATATAGGTCAACAAAAGATATTTAAATCAAAAAGAAATAATTCGTTTCATAGGAATATTAAGTCATTTTAGACTATTTAAATTCATTAGCCTATTCAAAAGTCATTTAACATACCAACGTAAACTTTTCATTCATGTCTATATGTTTAAAACTCTCTCCATGTGTGAATGCAGTTTCATAGGGGTGTTCCGATTCATTGGGGTATATTTTTAGCCCTTCTACTTAGCCTTTAGTTTTAAGGGCTAAGTAGAACTACGAACTGTGTAAATGTGTAGTTTAGTACTTAAATCCACTCGACATCCAAAGTGATATAAAAGTAAGAAAACACATATTTGAGTGGAATTTATTTGTTATATATTTCACTATCCAACAGCAGTCCACATTCTAAGAAGGATGGGGGATATAAATAGGCGGAGTAATTTCTTTTTGCAAACTCCCACACTCCCCTCAGATGCATAACAAGAAATTATTGAAGATGCAATTCCTTGCCTGACCACCTGAGGCTGGTTACAGAAGTGAGCAGATTCTCATTGACACCCACGTTTAGTGCTGTATTGTAAAAAAGTTAAAAAGTTACGGAAACCATCATTTCATGTTTCACATGCTATGTCCATTCATTGGTCAGAAATATTCACTTAAATGCAAAAAAAATGCTAATTTTACTGGAAAACTGTGCGATTGGCAGTTTAATAACATTAAAGTTGCAATACTGTAGGTCTAGCTCTTCATTTAACAAGGTTTCAGATGTGTGTGGGATGGTTGTGTGTGTTTCTTGATGACCCCAGAGTCTTCTTCTCATATCCTCAGCGAGTGAAGGATTCTGGGATTGTGGAGGAGTGCTCGTGTTCCAGGGAGTTCTGATTCTGTATATAATAACACATCTCCTGTCAACGTTTCCTCACATCCATATTGTCGTTGTAAAAACAAATGTTGAATAAAGTTGCATGGTTCACCCTAACGTAGTTTTAGCTAAAATAAACTTTTAGCTAGAGATTATTTAACAAAACAGCTTTTTGCAATTAGCAAATTAGGTTATTTATCTAGTCAGGATTTGGTTGGCTGGTCTACAATAACAACAAGTTAAAAGTTATTTATATTATTTACTACACATTTGAACAAAACTCTAGCAGTTAAAAGCTAGATACAAAATACTTGTTGCTTTTATGTAAATGAAAACCTATTTTTTAGTGCATGAATCCAAAATAAGCTGATTTTTCCATCAGAATTGCACATCATACAATTTTTAAAAATGACGTTCTTACATGGGGAAGTCCCAAAAAGCTGCTCTTTGAGTCGAGAGGGATAGTAATCACAGCTTACAGTCCGTTTTGATCATGCATTTCCCTTCTAACATTTAATTATGTTGCATTAAAGTTTAATTACATTTTTTTGTCAATGGAGAATATATTTGGAAAATAATCCAGCCCTTTATCATGGGTCACAATCTTTGACTTCTAAATAGTAGGTTATGAGGGCCTGGAGGGTCACAGAAATGTCTTGTTTTGATTGAGTGCCTCGTTCAACATCTGCGGCGGTCAGAAGAATGGCAAACACATTACAGACACTGGGGGTTAAATGAAGACAATCGTTGCATTACAAGTTTCAAGAGCCTGCAGGCCTTGGCTCACACAACCATCTAGAGAATCTTCATAAGGGCTCTGGCAGATTTATGTTGTTTTAGGATACCAGTGGTTACACCACAAACTACAGCAGAAGAGCAAGTGCCAGTAGCACCAGAACAAAGCAGCTTTCAAGGACTGGGACGAAATATTATGCATGCACTTACATACAAATCTGCAACTGCGCAAATGCAACACAAAATACTGACAAATAGTTAGATTGAAAACAATACGGGCATTTTATAGGTTTTGAACCCTAAAACCACTCCCTTCTTATCATCATAAAGATTCTTATTTAATAATTTGAAAACATTAGCATTGAAATAGAATGGCTGTCAACGGGGAGTCAGCCTCAAGTGGTCAGTCGGTGAACTACAGGATCAGTCACTTCCTGTTACACACTACGGGGAAAGGAGTTTTAAACTTCATTGAGATGCCTCTATCTGCAGCCTACAGATTGAGGTTTGGCCAACCCACTGAATTAGCCCCGCCACTGCCATGTTTCACTGGCTGTACTCATGTCATTGGTGTGCAAAGTGATGACTTTTGCTATATTTTGTGCAAACTGTTCATTTGCAAATATACAAGTGTGATTTATTTAATAAATTTGTGTATTGTTAATGTATGGTATAAACAGACAAGTGCTTCCTAACAAGGGCTCTTGTCTTAGTTGTTGCTTCACTCACAGACAAAAAGGTACATATTGGTACAAATGAAGACCCTCAAGGAACAGTTTTATGCTATAGCTTCAAATTTGTACCTTTTAAAAAGGTACATTATTGTACCAAAACAGGTACAAATATTGTCCTAAAGGGTACACAAAAAGTACAAACGTGTCCTTCAATGTAAAAATCAGGTAAAAAATGTAAAGGTACAAATACATACCTTACTATGAAGGTACTCAGGTACCCTTAGTACACTCTAAAAAATTTCTATATGGAATCAAATCTGGTTCTTTGGCTCATAAACAAAGGGGAAGCTTTGTTGGTGCCATTTAACACTTCTCTTCAAAGGTGCTATTTAGAACCAACCATCAAATGTATGAAATAAAAAAAACTTTTGCATGTGACCAATATCTATAAAGATTACATTAAAAACAACAAAGAACTATCTTAGAACCACAAGTACCAAATCGGCTATAACCGTTTCTTTAAGCTGCAATAACAGTACATCAAAAACATCAAAGATCAAAAAGAGTTTAATGGGTTCTTTAGGGCAAAAAAGTGCCATAAACCACCAAAGAACCAGTAAAAAACCAAAAAAGAGCCCAATGTGGTTATTCAAAGTGAAAAGGTGCCTTTGTGTACCTTTAAACCTGTAAAGAATCAGTGAAGAACCAAAAAGAGCTTAAGGGGTTCTTCAAAGTGAAAAAGTGCTATATAGCACCTTCAAACCTGCAAAGAACCAGCCAAAAACCTTTTTAGAGAGTGAAGGTACTGCCAAAGTACCAAGCGTTTGTGTCTTTTAAGGTGCCTTTTACTCTTTTTTTGTCAGAGTGGTGGTATAAGCTTGTGGGTGGTGGGAGGGGCATAGTACATTCGTATGTCACCATGTACTGGCAAAAAGATTCTTTTAATGACAACCCATTTAAGTGACTCCGAGTTGACTCGCTTTTAAGCACTTTTATTTCAAAGTTAAATCTCAAACTGGATGTTCTTCAAAATTACGTTACACACTGCATGAAAAGTAAATACTGAGTAAGAAAAGGCACTAGGAAATCGCAGTATCCACTCAGACAGTTTCCATTGTTCCCAGTTCATTAGAGAGGGCTTGCATGGAAGGGCTCTTACCTCAGCTCTGCCGAACCGCAGACACGCCGCAAGTACCGCGAGAAGAAAAAGCGGGATCTGCGATCTCATCTTGCTGCCGTGCCGCTGCGGGGCTCTGCGGGACAGCACGCATTGAGAGCCACGCGGAGACGCTCCAGCCCCCGCCGACCGACCGACGAACCGGGCTCCGAGTGCGAGCAAACACCGGGTTAATTAAGTTCCAGCGCCTCGTGTCCCTCAGAGGCTCCACATTCCTCTCGGTGCGCAAACATTCAAATTGCCCTCCACGGCAGAGTGCGTCTCTTTTCTCAGGAGCAAGTGGCCCATCTGAAGTCCTTTGAAAGCAGGTTGTGGATTAATCTGTAGAGACTGTTTTCCCTGGAGAAGCCCCAAAATCCGGATTCCTCAGCTGGCGCTTGTGAAATCAGCCTTTAGCATTGTTCGGTCCAAAAAAGTGATGTTTAACAGTCATTTAAATTGCCTTCTTCAAGAAAATAAAGTAACTATATCACCATAAAAGTCAATTATGAACTTGTTTTAAATAACTGTTTTATATTATAAAGTTGGTTTTGTTTGCAGTTACCAAACTCCACCTCACAAATAATAAAGTTATTATGAAGTCTTTAACATCCAAAATGCTCCGAGAATCTCATCCTTTGAGCACGGTCTTCCATGAAAGATACTTCAGTGTTATAATAATGAAAGTTATAATAAAGGTAACTTCTGCTCAGGCTGATAGCTCTTATCAGAAAGGAGCGCGTGCGCACCTCGCGAGTTGTCTGCACGCGGGTGATTGGGACCGCTGCTCCGAGGAGGACTTCAGGACCCTTATCTCACCCTCCCCTAGAGGCAGGGCTGTAGCCGAGGAACAGAGGGACAGGGGTGGGTGTGGATGAGGAGGTCCACAACCCACAATGATGATGCTTTGAACACATTATTAAAAAAAACTCATTCAAACCATTGTGATTTGAATGGAAGGGGGACTATTGAGTGGCGAAAGTGTACGGATTTGGTATTATGGATTTTTTTAAAAGCCCCTTTTGTGCAATGTGCAACATATACCTCTAAGTTTGAATAACATCCAGTTTGAGTTTTAAATACGAAAGTGTATCAAGTAAGAAAGAGAGAATTTATGGTGCACTATTTTTTTCCTGTTTTATATACGATCACTATGAAAATGTGGGATAAGCGCCACTGAGCGGCTTTTTTATGTGCTACTCACGCCATCAAAAGAGCCAGCTTTCGCGTATTGTTCTTCTTGAGAAAAAAGGATTGGATATGGCACCCTGAAACTCTTTCATTGGCACCTCTCGTAAAGAGTCATCATTAAAACAAACCTTTACCTAGTACGTTGTGACATGCAAACATACTATGCCCCTCCTACCACTCGCACCAATCATAAAACTAGCCAATAGCTGATTTATGGTTGCACTGCATCATTTTGTAGCTTTATTTTCTTTGCCAAAAGAGGAATCCGTAAGGAAGAATTTTTTTCATCTACTACTCTTGCACATCAAAAGGGTAACCTCTCAGCACTCCCCCATCTCAAGGGGTGCAAACCACTGTGCGGAAATTTTCAATGATCTTTATTGATAGATGATAGAAATGTAACCTCGAGCATCTTGTAGAATGGATCAGTGTTGCTATACTGTGGCATCCCCCAGTACTTCACATATCATTAAACAGATATTGTCAACTGAGACCTAAAGGTGAGGTCAAAGACATTCTGCCCATGTTATATAATCTAAGAGTTTAACCAGGATGTAGCGTCGCTCTCTGCCTTTGGAGGGAACTACGTCTTACTATTCTTCTTATTAGTTGTAAGATTGTTCCGAGAGTGCGAGCGCCACCAAGCTGTGTATTTATGTCCCAACAGCAGTTTTTATCATACAGCCGCCTTTTCGATGTGAACAAAAGAGCCAATTTCACTGGTCGACCGCATATTTCTTTTAACAAAAGAAGATGAAAAAACAGCAACGGGACTTTTGCATTGGTGCAATTTGTGATATCACCATAGGAGCTGTTATAGCCAAAAGTTTGACTTTGAATTACGAATTTGTGAATAAAGCAAAGAGTACATCTAAATTTATCATAAACCAATAGGCGTGAATGTTCATGCACAGAATTCTGGAAAGTGTGTTCTCCATAAAGACTCAAATCATCTTAAAAAACCAAGTTAATCAGCTCAAACAAGTCAGACGTCAGAAGAGAATTGTGAATGAAGTGTCTGTGTGTGTGCAGTGAGATGCAATCTGTCTTCTTAGGAAAAGGACAGGTCACAAGGTCAAAAGTGAACAAGGTCGCATCAGCAACCGCTCAATTCGAATTTCTCAAATATCTCTCATTCTGTTCTCTTTCATTCCGCAGATTTCTCTAGTGTCCATCTTTTATACTGTTCATCTCATGCTGCAACTCCCACTCTCCTTCCATTTCTTTGTCTCTGACTTCCTCTCTTCTGCCTTCTCCACCTCCTCTAGCCCCTCTCATCCTTTCATCCCTTTGATATTGCACTGTTGCTCTCTGTCTTTCATCTGTAATATGTAGGCTTTTGTTCAAGTCTGTTCATGGTTAGGTTCTTGGTTTCCAGTTCCTCAAATTCCAGCCTTTGAACCTAAAAGTTATCGGGACAGTAAAAATGCACCAGCATTTTATTAACAAATTCTCACTTTGACTGAAGCTCAGACAGATTTAGTTAGCCATCGGTTTAGGAGTACATGATACCTCATTAAAGAGTGATGTGACAACCACCTCAAGCCCCGGAGAGGAAGCAGAACATGGGGAACAGCAGGACTCAATGAACCGGATGAAGACCGGAGAGAAACCCTATTGTTCTTGATAGCACAATTACAGCTGCTGGGGCTCGGAGATGTATTTAGTCTCAGAGAGTGTGTGGTGCCTTAGGTCTTTACCTAATTTAGAAAAGATGAAACAAAGAAATTAGTGTTTAAGGAGATTTTCCATCAGCTTCACCCCTAAAACTCCCTTACGCCCTAAAACACCTGCCAGAAATCAACAATTTTTTGAGTGGTTGATACTTTTCCCCTTTAATAACTTGGGGGATAATCAGGAGATGTGTTCTAAGTTTAGAAGAAACGGTTATTGTGTGTTCACTATTGTCTTAATAACTTGTTTTTCTTCAGATTTGTGGTCAGATTCTTGCACAACAGTAGGATTACGCTGGCCACTGTTTTGTCTCTTATCAAAACATTTCCACATGAGCTGCCAAATCAGGTGACCTAAATATTCATGCAGCGAATTTCATTCAAACCCAAAGACGATATTTAATATTGTTTAGGGACATTCTCCTGATTTTGTGAACACACAAAAAATGACTATGTGTTGTATAAAAGTTTTTCAGGGAATACAATTTCTACTTTATTTTGAACATCTTATCATTGATCTTATCTCCCTCTTCCTCCACACCATTATACAGACATCCAGTCACTGTGATTATCTTCAAAATCAAAATTTACATAAATATGACGAACAAAAATAAGCTATTTTAAAGGCGTTTTATGATAAGAACTAGGGTTTCTGAAGAGGAATACATTTGCTTATGGTCCACTTGATCAAAAAGAGTAATTTAAGGGAAAAACACATTTACATGCATTCTTAATGCCTTCAGACCTCGAATATTCAATAAATCTGGACAAATGTGGAAAATACATTTATTTTAAAGCATTTAAAAAATGTATTGCTTTTGTCTATATGAAGTTTAATTGTATGTACTTCTACAACAATATACAAACAATTATTAATTTCACTCTAAATGCAAATAAATAGATACATCTGGACAAAACTAAATTTAGTTTACTTATTTAATAAATAAATAAAAACTTTGTGTATAGATTTTATTTAACTCTAAATGCACAAAAATAGAGAAATATGGCAAAAAATGTAGTTTTTTTTATTTAATATTTTTGTACTTTTTTATTTTCAGTGTAAATGCAAATAGGTAAATCTGGACTAAACTACATTTAGTTTACTTATTTAATTTCTCAAAATTCATTAAATCTCTAAATCTAAAAAATTAAATTACAAAGACAATTCTGGTCATGTTTTAAAGTGCGCCATTGGTCCACTCTAACGGACACGGGGTCTGAATGGGTTGATTTGTTTTTAAATGTCAGTTTTTAGTCCTGGATACAATGATCGAAAATGACATTTTGTGAAACACTCTACAACAATTTTGAGATATTTATCACATACGTATAAATGTATGGATCAATATTTAAATTATTGATCCATTGGATGCACATAAAATCATCATAAATTGATCATTGGTTTCTGAAAATACTGCGTACAAAGTAACTCTCCTTGCGTAAAATGTCTTAAATATAACACAGTGTTTTAAGACAAATCTTTCTTTTGATGTCAGTGAAGCTTTGTGTAGTTGTACCTCAAACTCTCCACCTCCAGTGTTTATTTTACATATTTTACAACGACTCTCTTATTTAAAAACATAAACATATTTTGTTGGAATCAGAATGTTGAGGGAATGATGGAGAGACGCAGGAATGGAATGAAAATATCATATAATAATCACACCATTCACTGATAGCATTATGAAGCTGTGAGTTATGACAAATGGTCACTCCTCTGCATCGGTCCTTTCACTGCAGGGATTCTGAATGGAACGATTGTCATTGTTGAAGACGCTCGCGTCTGGATTACTCACTGATTTTTGTTCTCATCAAACATGTTATTGTTGTCTTCTTGTAGCCAGACCCTCGAGGAGGGAGGATGCATCACCTCTCAAAGCTCTGACTGAAGGGAGTTTTCCATTACTTGACCTGAGTAGAATTTCCTCGACTCACAAACAATGCTGCGACATCACCGCGTTATATAAAAGATATTGCTTTCAATGTTTTGTATTTGTCTAACATCCTTTTTTCGATTAAACCCTTGTGTGGAATAAAGTAAGTTCAGGTTCCACTGTTACATCAGAGAGAAATGATGGATTTGACACATTAACATTTATGTACAGGGAGTGCAGAAAATATTCAAATTTATACCCTTACATTTTTCACTCTGTTATTTTTTCCTCAGTAATGTACACACACACATCCCCCAATGTTAACAGAAAACACTGAGCTTCATTTAAAAAGACTGGTCCATCACATGGACCTAGGTATTCAGAATAAAAGCACCCTCTTGATCCAATACAGGGATTTTTTATTACCAATGTGTATGAAATGTGCTGTACAAAAAAACGAAACAAAAAAAAAGTTAAATTTCAATTGCCTTGCCATGGCATTGTCATTATTTTAGTTGTGTGCTTGGGGTCATTGTTTACAGTAAACTGCCGGCCCTGTCTCAGGTCCTGGGCATTCTTCAGAAGGGCTTCGCCCAGCTACATGGCCACATGTATCAACCAGTCATTCTGTCTCTACAGCTGAATGCTGAATAACACCCCATAGCATGATGCTGCCACCACCATGCTTTACTGTTGGGACTGTGCTGGACAGACAAACGTCTGTCTCTGAGCTCTTCAGGCAGTTCCTTTGACCTAATGATTCTCATCTGGTCATGGATGCACTTTGCACTGTAAGGTCTTATATACACAGATGTGTGGCTTTCCTAATCAAGTCCAATCAGTAGAATCAAACAGCTGGACTTCAATGAAGGTGAAGAACCATCTCAGGATTGAGAGTGGAAATTTACAGCAGCTGAGAAAAATATATGAGTGTCACAGGGTCTGAATACTTAGCACCATGTGATTCTTCAGCTTTTCTATTTTGATAAATCGGCAAAAATAGTGAACAAATCTGTGCTTTACTTTCAAGAGTGCTCTATGTGCATAAATTAAGAAAAATGAACTCGAATGATTCATACAAATTAAACAGAGGGAAATTTGAGTGGAGTCTGAATAATTTTAATACCCAATGTATTGAAGAGAGAAACCGTATCTTTTGCACTGCAATGAAGGTCCATGAAGTAAGCTATAGATATGTATATAGATGCACTCTGTGCCACACAGTGAAACTGGAAAGAAGAAGACGACGACAGAGAAGAATTCAAAGAACCGTGAAAAAATCCTGGATGTCGCACAGTTTTTACTGTTAGTGGTTGATCACGGGGAGTTGTGGCGAAAAGAGAGGATTTATGGTGCGCTGTTCCTTTCCTGTTTCCTGTAAGAAGTCGCTATGAAAATGTGGGATGAGCGCCACCAGGCAGGTCTTTTGCGTCCTACTTAGGTCATCAAAAGAGCCAGCCTCCAATAGTCCTTCTAATAGGAAAAAGGAACCGATATGGTAGTTTTGTTCAATCAGATTTGTGATGTCCCGATGGTACAAATGGTTTTCGATCTAGGTGCATTTGGCCCGAAAATTCAGATCAGTTGAGGCCTCAACAGGGGGGCTGTCTATGGTCATGCCACAACCAAACCACTTATCTCTAATCTCTGGAAGCCGTCGGCCATTAATTTGAATGTTGTGCTTAGTTCTGTGCAGTATAAAGGATAAACTAATTTGATTTCAAGCCATGTGTAAAAGTCACATTAGAGTAAAATATATTGCTTTGTCTGTTTTATTTACTCAAGACTTTCAAGAGTGGGTTAAATGTCATTTGAATTGTTTAAAATGTTAAAAACACAAACCTAAATGTCACGTATCACACATGTTTGATCAGCCACACTCTGCACATACACGCCGCAAAAGCAAATTTTGTGAAGAGGTTCTTTCAGTCATAAAGCTGTTGCAGTTAATTCTTTGATGGTTGTTAGTTTTTGATCAGTGCAGGTGTCTCAGGGGGAATGAATGTGGGATTAGGAACTGTTTGATTTCAAGCCTGCGTGTGTTTCACTGGGAAAATCCCCAGCAACTAAACCCCTCCCCCGGTATTCCTCCAGCCATGCCAACCAAACAGAGACAAAAAGCACAACATTCTCACACACAAACAGAAACAGACCAACAACTGCAGCCGAGTTCACACAGCTCCTAAATTTAATTATGTATCTTTTGTTCTGCTTTATAAAAGCCATAATTAGTGTCTTAGGGTTTGCTTAATCAATGGAATGTCTCGTTAAGAAAGCCATGTTCATTTGTATTCAATACAAAATAGATTTTGTTTCTCATTCAGTCCCATTTCAGGTTAACTCGGACAGAATGAATCTTTTCCAGTTTTTCAAAGCATTTTATTTGAGCACCCAAATCGGGTCACATTACAAAAAAAAAAAAAAAAACCTTGTTATGTGATTGGGGACAGGGAAAATATGCAAATGTATCTCTGTCCTCGGCCAATGACTGGTACATTTGCTACGTTTCCATCCACATATTTCTATGCACGATTGTGCAATATTGTATAAAAAAAAAATCTGCATGGAAATGACAAGACAGAAAATAAGCGTTTAAAAATATATGAGCACAACTGAGTGGAATAAACTATGAAAAATGTGCATAAACTATGATGGAAACACATTTACAGAATAAATCCCAATGTACATAAATGGCGCAGAGTGCTTCATTTGTATCGCAAACGCCATCTTCAGGCAGGGAGTGTCATTGCAGTAATATTTCCTTGAGGCAGAAGAAGAGCCCTCTGCTGAGAGGGACCCTGAGATGTCTTCAATGGAGCGAAACAAAGAACAATGGTATATCGAAATTGTGCGAATCTCAAATTTTGTGTAGAGGCCTTTAGTCAAGCAAATGATCTTCCAAATATGACCAAAACACACAGCCATGGCAAAAATGGAGCAGCTCATTAGCAAGATTCAATCTTACAGAGAATCTTAGGAAGGAGCTGAAGGTTAGAGTTTCCACATATCAACTTCAAAACCTTAACATGACACTGTTATCAGATTGCATTTGGAGGGTCAGACAACCCCCAGTTTACAATGTAAGAGAGTAGTTTGAAATCGCTTAAATTACTAAGAAATAAGGTAAAAATGAATGCACATTATGAGCTTTTTGAAGGCCATTTATTACTAAAGTGATCTTTAAAAGAAGTGGAAAATTTCTATTGAAATGTCAAAGAAACGTCTGACCCTGGTGATTGCCAACAGGAATTAAGTCTGTGAATGAGGTCAAAAACTCATTCACATTTAACCCTGTTTAAAATAAAAAAAAATGTGTATGTTTTGTAATCTATTCCAGAATACCAGACGTGCTGTTCAGCAATCTACAGTAACTTTATTTTAAGTCATTCACGTCGACCCATTTACAGTGTATTGTTATGCATTTCCCACAATTGTGACGTGGATAAAATCTAATGGTATTGAAAACTCTGTTCTGAGAACTTTTGTGTGTGCCTCTGCTGCCTTCTTCTACCATGGTGCTTAAACTCAATGCCATCAGTCAGGCATACAGTGGAAGACACACTGTACACACACACATGGTTATCTACAGCAATACCTTCATGACCTATGACCAAATTACCAACTGGTGCACAAGCAAACTGAGGATGTATGATTGTGTGGCTGTGTGGGAGGGGGACTTCCATGATGTGTGGTATTAATATCCTCCTGCTTCAGGGTTACTCCTCTGCCAGGAAACACATGAGCTCAGCACACCTCCTGAAAGCCCTTCACCTTCCACTCTCTACATGCATTCATTCCATCATAAACACTTGCCTACACACTTTCAAATTGATGTAGAGGTTTTTAGTCACATGATGATGTCCGCCGTGAAAGACTTGTAGGTCAATTGCCGCTTCCCTTTGGAATGACAGAGTGCTCGCTAAGTATACTTCCAGATGACTTCCGGGTCTAAACTATTCTACTTCCTCTTATGTAGACGTCATCTTCAATTCTTCATTCTGTTCTTCCTGTTTGTGCACAACAACTTCCTGTGACCTGTCCCGTTCTCCTGATAGATACGTTGTTCTTGTGAGCTGCCACAATTTTACAAAATCATTTATTTACAAAAATGAGGTCAGGAATCAGCACAACCGGTGAAAGACAGGTTGCCAATCCACTTTAAGGCGATTTTTTTTTTCGATTCTGAGTCAACAATTCAGCCAAATTTATGGAGTGGAAGGAGAAAACTGAAACTTTAAAAAAGTCTTTGCAAGCATAGAACGGCCCAAGGCCAGCTTCTTGCAGGAGACTGCTAAACGTTTAGCTAGCATGCTAATTTAACATGTAGACATTTTTACATTTTCAATGCGATGATTTTGGGGGCAGTCACCAGGCACGAATTTATTTGGTGAGAAGGCCAGCACATATGAGATGTTTTTCTTGCAAGCTTCCATTTATTTATGAATAGTCAGGTACAGTAGTACCGCGACATACGAATGCTTCATGTTAAGAAGAATCCAAGATACAAAGGGTCTCTTGAAAAATATTTTACATCAGGATAACAAAAAAACTCCAAGATACAAAAAACAAACAGTTCTGCTCTCCTGTCCACTTGTAAAGTCTGACGTCATGCTGAGCATCCGGATCATTGACCTTTGACAGACTGTTTAAAAGGTGCTGAAACTTTAATCATCACACCAAAAATGCTTTAAATCAGTTTTAAATCAAGCGAAATATTATGTATAGATTACCAATAATGTGCTAAAACTATCTTTTCACACACACCTTCGGTACGATCTACAAATGTGCTTGGTGAGCGTAATCTCGAGACAATTAACTTTTTGCCGTAAAGTTTTCCGTCATCCGTTCTCCACCCCCACACCCTCTTCCGCCACATCGCCTCACTCGCAAGGTAACGTTTCACATTTGTGACCGTATTATTTAGCATTTATTGTTTTATTACATTGTGTAGATTTAAGGATTGAAGAAAAGTTTGAGAGCCATTGCATGGATTAGGCATTTTACATGTGAGACTTGCTTCGCCCAAAAATTTGAATACGAAGGCCACCCTGGAATAGATTAATTTCGTACCTCGAGGCATCACTGTATTGGTCACTTTTACTGACACGGATTCTGCAGGGCAACAAGGCCTACTTCTTCAGTCAGTAGCACAAAATTGCAAAAATCAGGGAATCTGATGGAAAGTCAGAACTAACCAAATATGTTTATTCCTTTAAATGTATGGCGTTTAGATTTAACGGGCCTAAATGTAAACATATATATTAACTGTACTTTCTTTAATACAGCTCAACAAGAAACATTATGGATATTCTAAGCCAGGGGTGCTCATTATGTCGATCGGGGAGGTGCTACTGGTCGATCGAGGTGTGAAATTGAAACAATATCAGCCGATCATCCATTCCGTCACAGTTCAGTAAAGTTAGCTGCAGATTCACGGATTCGGTTTTCTCTGCTCAATAGCTTGAGACCAGAATGTTCTTAGTAAACAAATAATTCCTATTTTTAATCTGTGTTATGTAGTGGACAAACTACAAAACGTTTTTATCAAAACAAGTTCGCAACATTCGCAGAAACACATTACCGTCTATGAGCAACCCGCTGACATGGAATCGCTTAGGGACCGTCTGCAAATGACCAGATCCAAAATATGTTTTACCCAGAATATGTTTCATAACTTCATTCTAAATTGCTCTATTACAACCAAAATCAAGCAACACGCCACTCCTCACCTGCATATTGTACTGCACGACTTAGTTTCAATAAAAATTTGAAAACTTTATTAGAGCATCATTTTTATTCTTGATCATTTGGATCAAAGCTCAATTGCTCCCATAAAAATCACTCTATTACCATCAAATTCAGGGTCACACACAACTGTTCTAATGATTCAATTCAGTGCAAGTCATCAAAGTAAACTCACGTTATTACAAAAAATGTAAATAATTAATTATTATGTGTGTTTTGTCAATTCTCAATAAAGTTGAAAATAATTGTTTGTTGATTGATGTTTTACATTTTTGGAGCGGGTAGATCACTTTGACTCGGTCATTTTAAAAGTAGCTCACAAGCTGAAAAAGTGTGAGCACCCCTGGTCTAAGTTTGGTACAACTTCCTAGCAAGATCCATAGTGTTTAAATACACGGACAGCTAATATCAATAATGCCTTCCTTTTTTGTGAAAGAATTGAAAGGAAAAAAGTTCTATGACCCGAATTTGAGTGAGTGTGGAAAGCAGTGATTTAGAGAACCCAGTTATCTGGCATCTAGGCAGGTCTTGCTCTGTTTCCAGCAGCTGGTTCTTTTTCCTATTTCAAGGAAAGGCTCTCTCAAAGGGTTTCCATGCGGTGTTACTGAGCTCTCTCACACTCAAACACAAAGCAAATTGTATGTGAAACAATGCTGGCTGTCTGACTGTCACGGGCAGGGCGGGGGGAAAAAAACCTTGACTGGCCTAGTATAGTACTGGAACAACCCTGAGATGTCTTCAATGGAGCGAAATAAAGAACAATGCTATATCGAAGTTAGACATCTCAGATATGGTCTTTAAAATGTACAATTCCTAAACGACGCAGTGTGGAAACCTTACTCCCTTTACACATTTCCCTTTCCAGCCTTCTCTTAGATGATATCTCTACTCATTCAAAAGCCTGGGAGATTGTGCTGCACAGTGGCGGGATCAATTTGCAAACTAAACGTAGAAAACCAAATCTGGTAGCATTGGTTAAGCCAAAACACAAACAATAAAGAGAAGGGAACATCACACTTTAACCCAATTGTGATGATTACCCAAGCAACCAATCACGATCCTCCTAAACTCCCAGCACTTCCTGTTTAAGCACTCTGCTGTTTACTTCCAGGTTGTCTGGTCTACAGAACTCAATGTAACTGTTAGATCCCTTCACATCCTTCTGCAGAGACCAAAACCATAGCGACCAGTAATAACTTACCTCAGAAAATCTTCAGCACTTCTGTGAGTACTTCCTGGTTCAGGGATCTTCAGAGTAAACGGTCGCTTCTACCTACCTCCCTTTTCAGCTAGTATTTAGCCATGTCATTCAAAATCCCTGACAGCGCCTCCCAGGAAATGCACTGAATTGCAACAGTTCAAGTCTGGCTTAAAAACCCTTTTTAAGGCAAGCATTTGGGTTTTAGTGTTTTACTGGTGTTTTATGACGTGTATACTTGAACTTGTTTTGGCTGCTCTTTATATCATCGCTGTAACCTTTTGGCTGTTTTTGAGATGCCCAAAATAAATTGTATTAGTAGAAAGGGTGTAGCAATATCTTGTCTAGGAGCTGATTCTAGTCACTTCTGAAGCTTCTTTACCTTCTCTTCTTGTTTTATATAAAATTTACTAGAAGACAATTATCCTTTACTCACAATTTAAATGAGAAAAATTAGCTCTCTCCATGAAATCGAGTACAAAAAGATTACATAATGTAAACATTAACACTGCCCCCTAGTGGATGGATGCTATCAAACACTCTCATACAAATCGAACTAGACCCTAGCCTTCTTAGCTTTATGGTCTCAAGACTTTTAACATTTTTCTAATGATGGTTCATTATTTGAACAGTTTCATTCGTTGATTAAAATTAGTGTTGTAAAAAATTGTATTATGGATATAATATTGAGGCATGTATTATATTGTTACACCTCTAATTATTATTCTATTCAATAGAACGCACAACATCCATGAGGACAAATTGATCTGGGGTTGCCCAAGTCTAGGTTCAGCTCAAATAATGAGGTCAGCTGACTCCCAAAATATACTGAATGACACATTGATTATATCAATGGCCTAGGCATGACAATGACAGGATTAATTGTGTTCAAATTAATTAGGGCCTTAACTCCACTGAGCATCTGAATGGAACTAAATCTTGATATTGCAGAAGCTTACCGAAACAATTCTGTGAATGCATATCCTAATCAAAGCTAATGGTGCTGCATTGAAGTATTAGATACTCCAAGATCTCCAGCCACACTTCTTAATACCCATTTAAAGCTCATGCTAAACACGTTTGGTCCAGGGCTTTTACGCGGACAGGTATGGAGGTTTTGTTTTATAGATTGAGAAGCAAGCATTTGACCGTAGAAAGGTTGAAATGAAACTAGTATGTGTCTGTTCAATCTGTACATGCTCACCAATGCTGGAAAAGTGAGCACCACAAAATTAAAAATACATACTTTTGTGCAGCTTCTGCCATTCTAATTCCTCATCCACCGCGGTTTCCTGTGAGGTGACTCAGACCAAGACTGAAACCTTTGTAACAACAAATGCAAAACCTCTTTATGGCATTACCCCAACCATTATCCCGGCAGCTGTTGTTCCCATTATCCTTTCCACCTTCCTGTCACTAACAAACCTTACTGTCCTCAGAGCTCCTGGAAAATCTAACAAGATTTGGCAAAAATTTGCAAAAGCAATCCTGATTTAATGGATTCTCTTTCATAAATTTGTGTTCTCTCTTCACTCTGTTCCTTTCGTTCTTGTCTTCTAGACATCCAGCAACTCAGCACGCTGGCTTCCTGTGTGTTTGGGGGAACAATTGGAGGATAACTTTGATGCCGTGTGTGAATTTGCTGTAGTTCTTTTATCACAGCTTGTAGCACGTCCAAATGATGCATAAAGAAAAAAAAACACAATCATTAACATTTTGAGAAAAGCAAACTGTTGAAAGTTATTTACATTTATCAAAAACTTTGAAACCAAAAATTTGCACCCTCTGTTTGAGAGCGTTGAGAGAACGTGATCAAGCTTATCTGTGCATTTATCAATGCTACAGCCTTTGAAACCAATAAATGCAATGAATGCAATACAATATATTATGTTGTAGTCAGGAATTTGCATATTCTGAAGCCTACATTAATAGGCATCACTTAAGACAAAAGTTAATTTTAATGTAAAAACTGTAATATCGATCAAATTGGATTTCTATTAACTTAACAGTACAAAGTAATACAAAGACCCATTTAAATGCAGAGCCCTTTAAGAAACCCTATTGTCCAATCTCTCTATTTTCCACTTCAGCTACTTAAGTTTATACCAAAAGTGCTTTCCCTCCTGCCTCATTTAGTTTTTCGGAAAAAATGATGTCAAAGCTCTACTTTACTTGTGCGTGTTACAAAAAAAGGTTGAATTCCTGTCTAAACAAAAGACGAGCAAATGTACAAGATTAAAGGCACAACCCTCATGGAATAAATAGTCATAGTTTATTTAATGATGGACTCCTCAGATGGATGGAACCTCTATGTATGGCATTTGTGGAGATCTATTAACGTTTGAATGTGTAACCTGAAAAAATAATCTAATCTTAAGTATGAAATGGAGAGCTACTCTATTCCTTTTCACTGTTTGATCTCATTTGTTGTAGATGCATTAACTCCATTTTAAAGCCTGCAAACGTGCCAAAACCTCCGGTTAAAAGCACAATCTGTAACTCTGGCAGCTAGATGGTACATAGTTAATGTGAGTATAATATCCCACCCCTGCGGAACACTTCCAGCATGTCCAGAATCTTGGTCGTGAATGGAAGATTAAGGCTGCATAATTAACAATGGCTAGTGAGTTTGGACAAGTGTCGGCCCTCCCCTGTAAGCCCACACACACTGATCTCAGAGAAATCAATCGTCGTCATCTCTGCACCGAACACTCTTCAGCAGACAATACTGGACTTCAGCTCACGCAGTCCTTCTGATGTGTCAGACATAAACTCAGTCTCTATTCCCCTCACTCAGTCATCTCCCTCAATGCCTCCATTATTCCATTATAAGCAGGGTATTCCCTAGGTCTCTTGGCATCCAGGTTGTCAATGGCAACAGTGCCAACATTGCACCCACACTCTGACACCATGTCTTTTGTCCACACATCTGACTTAGGGACTCAGAAAAGAGACAGCGATGCCACGAGTGGGAAGTGGAGAGAGTGTGAAATTAGCCACGCAAATACCACTGAGCACAAGAGCGCCCCCTGTTGATGGCCCCATTGGAGCACGACTGCTGGTGTATTGTGAATCTGCAGGTGGATATGAACTCACACAGTGCCAAATTCCTCAGGAAATCACATCCCTCTCTTTCTCTCTCTCTCTCTCTCTCTCTCTGTGTTTTTGTTTTACATGCCTTGAATTCCATGAAACTGTATTATTTGATTTAAATTTGTTAAGCATTTAAGGAACATATTTTCTGTTGGAGAATCAGCATGCCGTCATTTTAAGCTTAACTGCAAAGGACTGGTGTCTGAAGATTGAAATTCAAGCTGATGATCAAACCCTGACCAGGGGATGAGGTTGGGTGGATCAATAGATGTGATAAAAGAGACTTTTCCACTGCATTCAATGCTCTTTGGTTGCACTTTTTACATTCAGAGCCAAGGCAATAATCCTGTTGATTACTCACTGGTCAGTTGTTGAGCTCACTGATTGGCCTGAAAGAATCAGCATCAATGTTTTGGGGAAACTGTGTCAGAATTGATGGAAGATGATGCAGCATGTTCTGAAAGGATACTGGAGGAAAATGTGCACTTATCAACCCGGACACTGCGCACGGGAGGTTCCAACATGACAACAATCCAAACCACAAGGCCAAGTCCACTTGCCATTGGTTCCACCAGAATAAAGTGGAGATTCTGGAGTGACCATCTCAGTCTCCAGACCTAGATATCCTTGAGCCACTCTGGGGAGAACTCAAACGTGCAGATCATGTAAGAAATTACGAGAGTTGGAGGTTTTTTCCCAAGAAGAATGGGCTTCTTTACCAACAGAGAATCTAAAGAACCTCATCGACAACTACCTCAAGAGACTTCAGGCTGTTGTTGATTTTGAATACAAAATATTAAGTAGTACACTTTTGATCAGGTCATTTGGAATGTCCCAAACATGTTTTTTTTAGAAAAAGTGGCATATGTTTGGCCTAAATAGGTTAGCAGACACAGGCTGAAGTTAGGATCAGTGTGTCCCTGAGCTGCGCGATCAACCTGCCGTCTTCCTTAAAAATCAAAATCATCTCCTTGATTTCAATTATGTTTCCAGACCTCCAGAAACCTCAGCATGTCTATGATCCAACACTTCTTTTTTGCACTTGAGCAGAGGAAACTGCAACACAATGATAACGGCTGTGAACACAATAGACCCTTGGAGCACATTCACACCGGCAGGCCAAGTTTAGATCAGAAAGGTCAGCACACACAGACCTCTATTCCATTATTCTCAACATTATCATTTAGGTGATAATGGTTGACTAGAAAGGTACGAGAAAGACTTTTTTAGGCCAAGGAGCACACCCATGTTCCTCCAATCTAATGGATTTGCTGAAACATTGATTCTGAAAGTCTAATTTAGGGTGAAGCACTATTCCTACAGATCTGTCCAGTTTCAGATTTAAGAAACATTGCCATAAAAGGAAAATCTGCATTCATGTTATACAGACAAAACGGTGATAAAACACTGCCATCACTTCTGCTATCACAGTCACTTCTGATCTGACCTAGCATCACTGCCTTCTGTGCTTTGTGTCTAACAAGTGAGTTAATATCATTGATACTAGACTATTATACTTTTTAAAAGGTTATTAGCTAAGAAATTTTGGGATTTACACAAACATTACAACATTACACATGACACCTGATTTGCAGGGTAATTCAAATTGAAATTTGAGAAAATGCATGATTGTCTTTCAGTTTCCTTTTACAGACCCCAAATCCATGCCACCTAGTGGTGAAAAGAAGGGATAACTATTGGAAGTACAAGACCTGAGATATGGCTTGTACTTTTCTAAGTTCTGACGCAAAAATTGCAAGGTAATTAAAATTAAAATGTTAGAAAATTCACAGTTGTCTTTCAGTTTATTTAATCAGTTTATTAATTCAGTGAATTTATTCAGACCATAAATTGGTGCAATCAGTGCCATCTAGTGGTGAAACGCAAGGATAACCCTTGGACATACAATACATGTTGAGATGGCTTGTGTTTTTCAATGTTCACAATAAAAGCAAAAAAACATAAGGTTTAGGAAACATTCTCCTGTTTTTATACAATTTTCACTTTGTTTTGACAGTGTCTTTGCTTTTGGGGAGATTTATAAATTTGTTGTATTTTCATTTATTTTGTCTCAACATTTTTGAACTGTTTGTTCTCAATTTTTGGGATTCTTTCAGTGAAAAAAAGACCAAATCTACCTTTTTAAAGTACAAGATTTGTACTTTTTGCAAAATTTAAGGATTGTCTTGGAATTATTGTGTAATGTAATGGAAAAAAATATTGTAAAAAAGAACCTGGGGTTACATAAAAATGAATAACATTTTTTTTAAAACAGTTCATTAGAGCACATTGTAAAGTAGCAAAAACTGCATAAAAAGGCCCTGCACTTCTTAGGGTTTTGTATATTTGTATTTGCAGCAACTTTTTGTTTATTTATTTGGTAGCCATCTATTACTTTTTTTGTTGATGAGAGGTACTGAGAATACAACTCGTACGGAGAATACAATTCAATTCAGTAAATAAAAAAAAATCCAATCTTAAACCCAGTTACCCCAGGCACTTGTGTTTAAGTTTGGAGCATGGTTTTGAAATGCCATCAGAGTTATATAATGGATACATTTTTCCAAACAATAAAATTCATCAGATTTGGATTTTAAGTAACAGGCTGGTTTGAAGAGAAGGTCAAGTTATTCAAAGGCAAAAAAGCTTCTAAAAGGTTATCATAATGAAAGCATGCACATATCAATGACCAGTTTTGAAACCAAAGATGCTGAATGTGTGTAAAATAGTGAAAAAATGTGAAAAGCATTACAGCGAAATGAACCACTCTGCATTCACAAAGAAAGAAATGTCTACATCTTATAGCCACCAAGACCTATGTGAACCCATCACCGTACCACACATCAAACACGATCTCTGAGAGCCTGAGGCTGAGATGTTTCAAAGCACACATGGACACTGTGTCTACCACCAAACAAGAGCTGCATCTGCCTGGAAGACTTTGATGAACCACATGACTGCGTCTCCCGAGCCAGAGATCCATGTCGGAACTTTAAATGTTTTATGTGATACACCCATATTCTAACTTAAGTAAGTTTTTATTTATAGAAGAAAAACAACAGAAAAGTTGTTAATGGAACAATACAATGAAACAATTGAAATAAAAGCTGCTAGCAGTAATCATAGGGCTCAAGCACCTCAGGCACCGTAGTCTCTCAGTTGCCAGGTTGTTGCACTATGCACTTATCCTTATTTGTAAGACTTATTTAAACGAGAATTATTAAAATTACTGAACAATACAGGCAAATGAAATACTGAAAACCACATCTTAAAGTTTCATGACATGTTTTCTGGTATTGTTTTTTATCCAAAATTCTTGTCACACGTTGCAATTGGTAAAAAAAAAAAAGACTTGTCAATGCATTTCCTGTGGCCACCTGGTGGCGCTATAACTGAGAGAGTATGTTATAAATGGGTTCATACACAGACTGTTAGCATAGTTGGTAAATCTGGGACCGATCAAACATTCTTTGGCTTATTGTTATAATAAGTTAGTTTTTGGCAAAATTTTGAATTTCGATGGCTGCCGTACGCAAATAGTTTAACAAAGTCAAAAAAGCTTCGCGATTTAACATCCCATATACCTTCAGATTAGACTATCGGAGTTCGGGGATGAACACATAAAATCTCCAGGAGGAGTTGAGTTAAGTACGACATACAAAAGTGGCAATTTTTAGAGGTTTTGCAAAATAGCCGACTTCCTGTCGATTTTGGAAACGTGATCCATCTAACTTATATTTAAGTCTTTCTAACCTACAGATATGTGTCGAATTTCATTCATGTAGGACAAACTGAAAGTGCAACATAAGCTGAAACGCTTTAGGTGGTGCCATAGAGTCACTTTGCCACAACCACAATCACACAAAAAAATTTTCAACAGTGTGTGTGAAATTTGGTTGCGTTTCAAGCATTTTTATGGCTCTCAAAATTGCACCGAACGCCTAAAAACAGTAATGCTTTGAGCAATCACAATAGGGTTCTATGCACCTTGAGAGCCCTGATAAACTTGGTAAATTCTGTGTCGGATCGCAAGATGTTCTGCATTTATACTATTTGAATGGTTTCCAATGATTTCCATTTTGATGTGTAATCCGTAATGTCATGCCTCTTCCTCACCATCACATCCGTGTGTCTTCATTGGTTAACAATACACACACGCACACGGTCATGTTCTTGTCATCCCTCTGGTCGCTAATCAACTTTTCCTGTTTGTTTTGGTGTTCTAGTGGCCAAATATTACACACTGTACCTATAAAGATTTCATTTCATTGATAAGTAATCTTCCCTTTAAACAACACTCCACTGAGTTCCTTAAAATCTTAAGGTATTATTAAGGTATTAAAGGCATTTTAAATACCTTGTCTGTGCAGACATGTCCGGGTTTCAATAATCATCAGACGCTTATATCCAAAGTTACATTCAGTTTGGGAGTAAACACAACAAGGTTTACACAATTTTGTTCCAAGGCAGGGTTAAAAAGGTTGAGTTTGTTATGTTTGTAAATGTTAGTAAAGTTTTTAGTTGCTTTTTATTGACTGCAAGACATTTCCAAGCCAGTGGAACAGTGAATATGGTGCTTTTAGGTTTCATTTATCCTCATATGGGTTCTTTCCATGCAGGATACCCTCTTAAACTTCGCATGAGTGAAGTTTATCTGTTCACTTTTTAAGCGAGCCTCTTTTAGTGGCCTAATACACAAAACAAAAGCAATCCAGACTGAGAAATCTGACAGTATGCCAGCAGACAACACAGCATGTGCCAGATATTCTGTCTGTGGGTGCACAAAAGGAGCTTATCAGAGACGAAGATCATAAATCTCTGTCATTATCTTCCACAACGCCTACCATGATAATCATTGTCATTTGGGGCATTTATCACTCACTCTCTCTTTACACCAGTTCAACAAATCCCATAATTTCTCATAGCAATCTGAGTGTTTGACCCAAAAAATCCCCACCTCCCAGTTTTGCACAATAGCTCCTCTCTGCACAGAACTGGGATGCCATGAACTGGAGGACTTGAGTTCTTGATATGAACAGTGTTAGCTCATCAAAACAAAATGTACTCTCATTAATGTCAATCTGATTATTTTTGATTCTGAGATGATTTAGGATGAACATCAGATGACTTAATGTATAAAGTATAACTGTATTCGGTTTTATACAAAATTGAATTGAACCTCACTTAGACACAGACTTTGCTTAATTCAATCGGCAGATTTGGGAAAGTTGAAATACATTTGAATGAGTTAAAGGCTGAGGTGTGCTAAGCTCATTCAATTAGAATTGTGTTCAGAAAAGCCCAGTTCAAACGTGAGGAGAGATTTCGTGGTACAGTCCTTTTGTTCATTAACCCTTAGACATCTCTGCACACACCGTGTCTGCTTTGATATAATGTGTAGGTTATTCGTTTCGATATGTATGGTTTTAAATGAACATTACAAGAGTTACGACACAAAATGTGCAAGGTAATTCAAATTAAAATGTGAGAAAATGTGCAATTGTCTTTCAGTTTCATTTTATAGACCCTCAATTTGTGCAATCGGTGCCATCTAGGGGTGAAAAGAAGGATTGGCCCTTGAAAGTATAAGACCTGTGATATGGCTTGTGTTTTTCAAAGTTCTGGCTCCAAAGCACTATGACACAAAAACATGCTTGGAACAATTGTTTTTTTTATGAGATTTACACTTTTGATTTTTGTTATAAAGCATAACATTTTTGTGGGGGGGGGGTGTAGAAAAATGACAAAATGTAATTCTCAGAATTGCACTTTTTGTGGAATTTTTGTGTGTCAAGAAAAAATGTAAAAAAAAAAAAGAAGATGGACTTGAACTTAAAAAATGATATTAAGCATTGCCACAAAAAAACTGTTTTAAAAGGTCATTTACTACAGCAAAATGTAAAGTATGGGGCCTTTTTGAGCATTTTTTTACTTTAGTAAATAATTTTACTATAAAAAAGGCCCAAGACCACGGGTTAAAAACAGTTAAAAGCTTTTTATATGTATGTAGTAGTCTACTAGTGATCAGTCTACTCCTAATTATGACTCTGGAACCTCGATTTTCAACCTTTGATATATAGTTCTTGATTCCCTGGTTCCTCTCCCTCCTTCCAGGATCCGTGATACATGCCAATGGAGATTTTGAGGCCTATATTTGGACCCTGACTTGCTGCAGGGGGCACCTTCTTTGCGAGACACTTCCTTCTTCCTTCTTTCATTAGACTTTGCTAACTAGACTTTTTCATCTCATACCTTCTCTGCAGGTCGATAGCTTCATGAAAATATTGAATGCTTGTGTCTCTGTAGCCTTACTTCAAGCATTATTTCAGTTGACTTTCCCCAGTAAAAAAAAACCCTGCATATCCAAGGAGTCACAAATTCCACAGCATAACTGATGTTGGAGAAGCTGGTCGACAAATTGACCACCAACCCACCGAATTACAGTGTCTGACGCGTGATAGAGCTTTAGAATCAAACAAAGTGACTGATTGCTTTACCCCTGTGCAGCTTAGTGTGGCAGTATTTTCCTCAGATAAACCCTGCCAAACTGTGTGCGGGGTCCGGGCCGAACATAATAAAGCCTCTACTGATTGTTCCAGAAAAGAGGTCCAACAGGCTGCCTAAATGTGCATCTCAGCGATTAGGGACTTTTCAGACTCCTGAGGAATGTGTTGCACTTGGCATTTTTGAGCAAAAGGCCAACTCTCCACTTGAGCATGCCAGCACTACAGAGTGAGATCACGACAAGAGATGCCCACTCGCTGGACAGCAGCATGACTTTTGCCCCCACTTGGGGATTTCCAGAACTGCTGGATTAAGGATTGGGAAGATTGAGCTTAGGTTTTAAACTCGATGAACTGACTCTTTTTCCATCATCTTGTGCTATGGAGGCAGGATTTGGCAGTTTGCTGATAAGTGGTGTATGTTCGAGGTGGTAGGCAGGCAGTTTGCTTTGCAGATAGCAAGGAATACAGCTATTGTTGGTCATGCAGCAGGAGTTGTGCAAGGGATAAGAATAATCTGAACTAGCACAGGCGTGAAGGAAGATTAAATGAATGGCACTGTAAAACTGAGGCCTGCTGCTCTTTAAAACAAACATATTCTTCATGCGCACAGATGTATTACATAAGAGCTGCCCAGACATGATGCCCTTTAGCCTAACACAGTCCTAACAAAAGTAGAGCCTCTGAATTAAGTGCTTGTTCAAGACTGTTAAAAGGTCAGTGAAGCTATGTCTGAACAATCCGGGACTCTTTTGGGTAGAGTCAGACAAATAATGCACCAAATTATAATTAAAACCTACAACCCGTGTATATAAAAAGGTTGATTTGTGACATAAAAATTAAAAATTGAACATTCTCAAGAAACACTGCCAAATGATAATGTCATGCCATGATTGATTGAATGAAATGTAAATAAAAATTAATTTAAGGAATGTCTTAACAAGCAATTTTAATTTCATATTCGTAGAGTCCTTTAAAAAAATGTTAACATTTAGATGACTGTAAGAAACTGCAGGGTCACAGAAATAGATGTGCAGATAAATATTCCATTTATCTGTTGAGATAACAGCCGTATTTGGTATTGTTTCATACAATGAAGAAACTGTTATTTTGGATAACAACAACACTTTTACTTGAGAATAGTTTACGTCTGCTTTTTATTTAATGTGCATTGTTTTTTCAACCAGCATGCCATGGCACTAGTATGCCACGAGACCTGTTCTATCTGTTTACACACGGGGTAACTATGAGAACTATTACACAATACTTTTCTTAATGTTTATTTGATTCCCATTCAAGACACTTTAAAAAAATAACAAGGACTACTTTTGTTAATAAAAGCTAGTTTCATTTTTTACCATTTCTTTCTCGTGGATGAAAATTTTGAAAAAACAAAAATGGAAAAATAATAGGCCTTAGTACAAAGGATGGAAAAACACCGTTCTAAAGAATATTTAAGAGCCTTTTCATGAGATTACACGGCCAAAATCACACATTTCTTTCCTTGAATTAAGTGAACATGTCCGTTTACAGAACTTCGGACTTACAGCACCATCTTGTGTTTCATTAAAACAATTATTGTTAAACAAACATCGAGTGATTTATATTAGGTAATATATTTAGATTCTTGTACATTATTTTAGTTACTTAAGCCGCTTAAATAACACACTTAAATGTTTGCGTTGAGCGGTTAACGTTAGCTAGCTAGTTTTGCTAGCTGATATTAAATGCACCACACATATGTAACCGCAAAGTAAGAACTGAAATAGATTCACTCGTATTTCTGTAAAATTAGACAAAATGATACGCAAAATAATATTTTAGCTGATTTATTAGCCCACCAACGGTCATCCACCTAAAATTAAAAAGTTCATTCATTGTCTTTGACGTGGATAATAGTGTAGAGCCTACACCATAATGCTAAGTGAATTACATAATCAAAGATTTTAAGTACAAAAAAGGGAATGGGGTTGAGGGGGTTGTGTTACTGCAACGTAAAACACCAATTTGTCCAACAACCATTTTCAAATAAAAAAAAACCTCAAGATTATGTATAAAATATAAATTAATTCATGAATAAAAAGGCATTTGGTTCGTGCTTCTATATGATGGTAAAAATGGGAGTTTTGAAAGTGCCACTATTGTGTTTTTTTGTTTGTGCAGTAGCCGCATCTACAAATTCTCTCAAATATCTTGAATTGTCCAGATACTCGAAGTATGATTGGAAACCTTTAATCCTTCCCTCTGTACCGTAAGTTTATGGAAGTGAATGTGTCTGAATTCTGCTGCAAAAACCCCAAAGAGAGCAAAAAAGCACATGACCAAAGCCCACTCGCACATGGCAGCTTCAGATCGAAATCCTACACTGTGGAGAACAAACACTGGGGAAACATGGTTAAGGACAACAAAAAAACTATGAGTACAAAGCACCAGTAATGCAGTAGTTTCTACTTTATAGTGGAATTTTATCATCACTAAAAGCTCAAGGATACTGCAGATGACCAAACAAGTGCACGAGCTGCAGAGAACAACACGCACTGGCACCAACCAACGTCTCTCACGTGATGATGGGCTAAAATATGTGATCCAGGCCTGAACCCAGAAGTAAACCAAACCCAGGAAGAAGGCCAAGAGTGCCCCTAGTAGATGCACCGCACTTATGACGGTTTGCTGAATGGAGAAGGTAAACATAGACATTGACAACTGATCAATTTCTTAAATCGGACTATCACACCCACTCTACCTGAAAGTTTCCTAGAACAGAAATGCCAATGCTAGAGATGATGCCGAGCACCAGGCCAGCGGTGTTTAAAGGAGATGAATGTCCCAAATCACGAACTTGTTGGAATCTGATCACGACAATCCACAGGGCTAAAGACAAAGAGGTTTTTATGAGGGTGATGCAAGGCTGTGTGTATGACCGTGAGAGTTGAAAGTACTCACACAACACACAGCAGATGTTGCAGATCTGAGAAAACAGGCAACTCTGAGGGGTGTAGGCTCCACATGTGCTGCAAAAAAACACTTTTAGGTAGATGTCTTTATTTGAAATGTTTTGAGAGGATAGTCGATAGGAAATGAAAGGGAGATTAAAATTTGGGGTTGGCTGGGAAACTCGACCACATCGTGATAATGTGTCAAGCTACCTACAATACCACTGGAAATTATCTCTACAGAAAACAACTAGCATGGTATTAGAGTTAAAACTACTGCTGAGAAGGCTATTGGGTAATAAATGTATGTGTGGAATTAAAACACATTCATTAACACCATGGTACAAGCTTAGAAATACATCAGTCCAGGAGTATAGACATAAAAATATTTCTGCTTCACTCCTAAATGTTCAAAGTTGGAATATTTCTGTCAAGTAAGCACTTTATCCATATTTTGAACATATAAAAAAGATTATTGATGATTGATCAAATAAATGCAACACTTAATTACAAAGTGAAACAGATATATTTATAGATATTAACATTTTACTAAATGTTATACTACAGATATTACCATGCACATATTAATCCAAACTAGACTGTATTTTATCGTTTGATTCTATCCAATTTTGCAGTTACATTCATATAATCCCATGTAAACATGTAAAATAAATCTATTTTTATGGTACAGACCTAATATAGGGGAATTCTGCCGTTATATTCACAGAATTATTGGACACTGCAATGGCATACCTGCACAGGAGCAAAGGTGGAATGAGTAAAATAAGATAAGCTGATATTTTGATGAAATAGAGATACTCACACTGCCCATAGGCCAACTGTGCCAAACACTGCCAGGGACACAGGAAGCAATGCCCAAGCCCACATGGCAACCAATCAGATCACCTGTCCGCTTGTGTACGTGAAGGGTCTCTTTATACAGGAGAGTTCACATCAAAGACAGCTCTTTAAAAGTTTGTGTGCACGTTGAATTGGAAAGTAAAAAGAGTTGAAACAAAAAGCAGGGATATAGTTATTCAAAACAATACAAGGTTCTTCAAATGCAATTTAGAACAGAATATTTTCTTTTTTTAAGATGTGCTTTTAGTCAGTCACAAAAAAAGTGATCCAGCACATTCATGCTGATTCACAGGGCCTTCAGCAGCATCCTGATGTTTTTATTCATTTGACACAGCTTTTTGGTTACTTTTTCAGAGTTTACTGACTTATGTTTAACATTTCTGCTTACAAACCTAGAGATTTTAAATTATAGAATGAAAACAAGAGACTAAAGCATAAACAAGGTGAGAAATGAACATTGTACTGTCAGAAACTGATTAGAAAAATACAAGAATTGCAAATAAAGCATTATTATTTTATTTTAAAGAAATTAGTTTGCTTTCATTTTTGATTAGAAAATGAAGAGGGAGTGGGCAGGAAAAAAATAGCAAGATCGAGAGTCAAACATGCCCTTATGTGTACAGCTCGCCACCCACTATACCCCTGGAGCTGGACTTCAAATATGTTCCTTAAAAATAATACGAATAAAGTAAATGGTCAAAAAGGTCTGTCCCTGTGTCTCTTTTGATTTTATTGTATTTTGTTTTAATTTTTTTATATATATTTTACATTCAACTCTTGCTGTGAGGCGTCCTTGAGGGTCACCAACAATTAAAATCTAAGAATAATTATTATTATTACAATGATTTCAAATTAAAAAGCAAATCTAGAAATATTCAAATTCACTGTTTAATGAACAATTTCTTGACCAGAGGAGCATTTAGTCTGCCACTGACAGTTATAGGTCCAGCACAATAACTTCCTACCAGAGTGCACTAAGCAAAACATTGAAGTTTTCATCCATTTAACACCATTTTAAATAAGCAGCTTGATTTGTAAAAAACGACCAATCATACATTGGTGCAAATGTATACTTTAAACCAATAAAATCAAAGTTCAAACATATTCCGAAAGCGTATGTCAACGTCAAAACATAATAAAATGTTTTTTTAACAGACAACTCAGCCATTTGTAGCTAATTCTTGCCTAAAATAAACACGCCAGGATCTAAATATTTGTAAAAATGACTCACCATTGGGTCAAGAGTGGCTTCTTGTGAACAAATTAAACCAGTTGAACGAATCTGAGGAAAGGGATTGTTCAAGCAGACAGGTTTCAAGCGTGTGGAGCATGAACTTTGAGCTCAGATTTATCACTAAACACTCAGAGATAGTTTTCCCTCCATGATCTGCAGATTTCAGTTTAAATTGGTTTGGATAACATTCACCGTTTGACTGTTTATCTACAAATGGTTGCTTGAAACAAATCCTCAAGTATATTTTTTCTGAGTCTTAAAGTCTTACAGTTGAACCCCTTCCGTTGACAGGTGACTCTTTATCTAATGCAAACAAGAGGGTAATCTTTTGATCTCCACCAGTTTATTAGCACTCATAAAAGACAAAATTGCATGGAAACAGACCTTTAAGCTGTCTTGCTCATGGACATATACATCCAAAAACCTTATTTCTAAAGTTCAAATCAATTCGATTTATGGAACGCATCCCTGGTGCAAAAACCATACTGTAGGAAAGAAGTCTTACAATGGAAATTGCACTATCCTACCCCTGGCCTGACGTCTAGGTCCTTCCGATCAGTACACCTTGGTACTTTGGTGTTAGGTTCATAATAAATGCAGCAGAGCTGTTGAATGCTGAACTGTGGGAACACATTGGAATGGGGAAGAGAAACCACTACAGCCTCAGTGATTAGTCTTCTGCTCTCAGCCAAATATATTGATTTAGCCAATGCAGCGAGCTAAACATAAATGGCTTCAGTAAGCACTCGAGAGACAGTGAAGCTTTACTGATGTACCACTTTTATTAAATCTTCCTTATTTCTTTTAAAAAGATCATGCCTTATCAAGAGCAGAATACCCAACGGTAAGCAGAGACTCAGCACGTAGGTCTTTCCACTGCAAGAGCTTGTACAAACTGGCTACTCTGTTCTCCTAGTCACTGTCACTTGCTACTTTTCCACAAGATGGCACTGTTCATCAAAAGAACAATTACAGAGCCATTTCCTTCTAATTCAATTACACATTTTACAGGCCAAATTACTAAGAACCTTTGATAAAAATCCTCTTAATGCAGAACAAAACATTGAGGAGCAGAACAATTGGTAGCCGACATTAATTGGTCTTACAAATATGTTGCATTATTAAATAAATATGCTTATGTTCCAAACCTGTTGTGGATTTCATCCATAATGGATCTACTCCTAATCACTAATCCTGACCAAATCTCAAATTTCACGCGCAGAAATGTAAACCGTTCAAGAGACTTCCACCGTGCTTCGCTATTGCCTATAGACACTCATTATCGTACTTCTCTCAAAAGATTGCTGTAAAAGAATATTTATATGTAACAAAATGAAAGAAAAGAACAGCTTTATCACTGAAATGTGGCTTTATTTTAACTCAAACAGAAGGAGGAAGGGGAAACTCGGGTGGGGAGCGCTTATCAGACAAAAATGTGTATTTGTTACATGAAACTAACCAAAAACAGATTGCTTTCATTCATTGAAACACCTTTACAAATGAAAAAAGTACTTTATTAGTGGTTGCCATGGCAGCCAACGTTGTTAAACAACCAAATGTGCTGGCTCGTGCAGTGCATGCTGGGAAAATTAAGACCTATGAATAATTATTCGATTGAATTTAAGATTTTTTTTTCATGGCCTACAGTTTTAAACCACTTCCAGAAGAGAATAGTAATTGTTTACGTAGTTACTCATCTTGTTTTAATACTTCAAGTCTTTTTAATAAAAATTTCTACATAAATTTTAGAAGGAAAGATCCGGAAAAATGACTCAAAAACACAAAAGTTTAGCACTTTTTTATTTTTTATAGAGTCCAGTGTGACAATCTCAAAAATGTCATTGCATCTCAGAGCTCGAGGTCAATCTTCACATCCATCTTATTCTTGTACGGCTCCAGGAGAGGTTTCACCTCCTCCGACAAAAACCTTATGACCTGATAAATAAAGAGCTTTGATGAGTGACACTCCAAGTTTCTGCAACAACAGCCATAATAAGATGCTAGTAAATATATTACCTGCTGAGGGGCTCGGCCGATGAAGGTTTTGGGGTCCAGTAAGGCATCAAGCTCTCCTAATATGGGAGTGAAATAAGCATCAGCTTGCACCCGAGCCAAAAGGTCATTATCTCCACCTTCCTGCTTGACCACAGCAGCAGCTTGTTGGGAGAGCACTCGGATCTTCTCATGGCAGTCCTGGTGGGTTTAAAAGGCAGAAAATCATTCAAGAAATGGCTTAACCCAGGTGGTGATTGTTTGATCTAAATAAAATATACAAGTAACAAAGTGGAGTGGCACATGTGAATCCAGAGAATTATTTACAAAGACAAGAAAAAAAACACAAATGTGATAATAAGCAGTCAGCCTTGATCCATCGGACACAAAAACAGCAATATTTGGAAATACCAAGCCCTAAATACTAGGGATGTCCCGATCAGGTTTTTTGAGCCCCCGATCCGATCCGAGTCATTTAATTTTAAGTATCGACCCATACCGAGTCTTGATCCGATACTTGTCTTTTCCTTGTGCTAATTGCACACTTTAAGTGCATGCAGGTTATTAAATCAATCCAGTGTGTACTCTTGACAACCAAATAGCTCAGCAGTGCATCAATAAAAAAAAACTGAAAGCAACCTGTTCCTTTACAGTTTTTTTATTTCTCACAAATATGAAATCTCAATTTTACAGCTCAGTGAAGTCGCAATATTCTGTCGTGTGTTTCGTTTTAAGATGCCTTATCAAGTTGGTAGTATTAAAGGCTGCTTTGCTAGTACCACCGCGTCAAACTAGAAAAAAAAGAGAAAATAATCTATTTTACATGGGGTATTAAATAACAATCAGTAAATAAACATTTCTATTTCTTCAACAACGAAAATGTTACACATTTTAAGTTACGAAGAACACTTCAACATGTCACAAACCTATTAGATAAAGACATGTAAATCATCACAACACACAAAACTTAAACACGCTATTTAGGCGCTTAGGCGCTAATATAAACAACAAATAGCGATCTATGAAATCCCTTTTAAATAAACAAAATATACTTTTTTAAACATTAGCTTACCACGCTGGGAATAAATAAGCATTAAATGAAGGTTTTTGTAGAGCTTGAACCTTTTTTTTTTAACACGAGCACAAACATGCGAGTCTCTCATATTTCTTCCTGATTCACGCACGCTCTAAGCACGTCATCAACGTCCTTAAAGGGGCAGCACACAACAGCTCGCATTGCAAACGTTGCATGTAGCTACCAGACTAGAATCACTTTCCAACTTAAAATACTTCCACACTGCAGACATCTTAGCACCGTATTGCAAGTAGTAAACAACATGCGAGTTTAACATGCGAGTTTGCGACACGTGCGTGACGTAGCTGACGTAAACATTCGATCGGTCCGATACATAGAGCCGATTCCGATCAGTTAAAAAATGCCTCGATCGGCCCCGATACCGATCTTTATGATCGGCTCAGGACATCCCTACTAAATACAGTTTATTCAAGTGTCACTAAACCTCAATTGCCTTGTCCGTGGGGACAGGTAATCCCAGAGAGACCGGCACAAGTGACAGAAAGCTGATTGGACTCATTTGTAGCATGTTACAGCAGTTGTTCTGACCTGTCTGTTCCCTCCTGCTTTCACCATGGCCATGATGATGTTCTCTGTGGCCATGAAGGGCAGCTCATGACGGATGTGTCTCTCAATTACCTACGGAAGAAAAACAACATGAAGATATAGCTTCTCTTTGCATCTATAGCTCTGCGAATGAAAGGAACACTGCGGCTATTTTAGAATGTATATTTAACAGAAAGAACAAAGCATAAGACTAATGTAGTTTTAGCGTTAAACATCCAAATTCTGCCAAAGATAGAGATTAATGGAAAAGATCGGTCTCATATCTGGAATAAACAACTGTTTATTGTTAATGGTCATCAATATAATAAAAGCAGTAGATAAATGATGACGCACACCTTTGGATACACCACGAGTCCTTCGGTGATGTTCTGCAGCGTGCTAAGGATGATGTCAGCTGTGAGGAAGGCCTCGGGCAGCGAGATCCTCCTGAATTAAATAGAAATCATTTCTAAATTATAAAAAAAAACAAGTTTTTTTTTTCAAGGACCACATGTTGTGGTCAGAGTAGGGGTGTACTCTGAAAATACCGTTTCGGTATTTTTTTTAATGAAATAATATAAATTTATTATTAGCGCGATATTAAGCGCAGCGGAACATTGTTCCTAGGCGAGTTTCCACACGGACGCTATTGAGTGACGCACGGTAGAGCTGCTTGCACGGGTAGCTGTGAGAAATGGCAACAGCGAAAGAGAAGCCAGAGCTTGAAGACCCTCCCACCTCACTACGGTCTCCTGTTTGGGAACACTTTGGCTTCTCTGTTAAAATACATAATGGAGATAGACGAGTGGATAAATGTAAAGTTGTATGCCGACATTGTTCCACGGAGATCGGGCAGGCAACACATCTAACATTTTCTACTGCTGGAGATATTGTCACTGCAACCAGATCTGTGCTCTCTTCAGAAAATGTGGATAGGTTCATCTTTTTAGCCAAAAACTTAAAACTTGAATAGTTAGTTTTGTTGATATACAAGCTGAAGCTGTTGCTAGTGTTAAAAGTTTTCAGGTCCTAACTAGTTGCAGTGTTTCATTTTTTATTTAAAAATGTGTATTTCTTTATAAAGAGTGCATTTTATTTAAAATATCACCCAAATGTGTCACTTTTATTTATTTTATGCAAGAATTCTATTGTGTATTGGCAGCTTTTCAAAATAAAGATTTTGTAAGCTCTTATTGTTTTGTACCGAAAATTAACCGAACCGAACTCTCCAAGACACTGTACCGAACCGAATACGATCTTAGCACCACACCTGTTAGCGCTGTCGTCCAGGGTTCTCTCCAGCCACTGCACGGCTGCCGTCTGCAGAGGGTCCGAGACCAGCGCCATCAGGTGTCGAGCCAGACTACAGCAGCGCTCTGCTCGCATCGGATTCCTCTTATACGGCATGGCACTGGAGCCTGCACACACAAGAAAACAAGGTTCTCTTTGTACGAGTGATTTGAGTTGACAATCCATATGTTACTGAAGGATGAATGGACATATGAGTGTAATGGAGTATCATCATAGAGTAGGAGTAATATAGTTTTCCATAAAATGTTACGGAGATAAGAGTTTGCCCTGCACACATCCGTGTCCAGATCATAAGATAATTAAAATCATGACAGCGTCAAGCGAGAAAAATAAATTAATCGGCAGGAAAACAATCTACATCAAACCAGAGCACTAGGGATTGTAAAGAAGTTGAATGTTTTTATAAAAAAAAAAAAAAAAAAAAAAACAATCCACCATCACAGATGTTTACGGATCACATTTCCGCCAAGTTTGGTGAAAAAAAAAAAACAGCTCAC
>SRMA01026384.1:1654-207747 GCA_007224835.1 Danionella cerebrum
TCTATTCCATTATTCGTTCCTAAATAAATGAGCAAATCGTTAAAATCCTCCTCAAAGAACAGAGAAATTGAAGAGCATTTTAAAATATACTCTCTAAGCACAAATACAAGTATTAAAAAAAAACTAATTGTTTAATTAATCATGAAAATACAATATTAAAAGTATGTGTTTGTTGTACAAGGAATTTTATAATCCTATTTCATTATACGAATAATAGAAAAAAGCCTCTACTGAAGCAAAAAAATTTGTAGAACACTTAAAATGCCTGAAATTCTCAAATCAGACAGTCCCATAAATGTAACTTCAGCAGTCTTCTGAAGTCACAGAAACATTTGTTCGTTTAGCAAATTGTAACAGATATGTGGGGGTTTTTTGTTGTTTTTTGGTGATTCATTACCATTTAAAGGTGTTTGTTGTGTTTAATTATATCTAACTTAATTCCAATTTGTTTATCTCCAAAATAAGCCATGTATATGTTAACAACTGGACAGTTAATCCACAGAATAACCAGACAATTTCAGAAGTTTGAGATGATTTTGATCAAAAAGAATATTTCAAACCTATAGCTTTTATTTAATTTATTAATTTGTTATGCTTGTTGACAGCATGTGGTTGATCCAGCACTCTGTTTCTATCTTCTGCCCCATGCCCCAGGGGAATCATGGGTAAAGCATTGATTGACTGTCTTTGCTCCATCCTCACAACCTGACAGCGACTCAAGCAGCCTGCTTTCAATCAGCATATGTGTGCGCATGAGTGTGTGCGTGTGCCCTTGTGCCTGTTAGACCCTTGCCCTCTTAAACACACACACTCGTGCTCTAGTGTTGTCCTGTCCCCAGTGTGCTAAATGCCCCAATGAATCACTGTGACATTCAGACCAGCTGGACCACACTGTCAGCTCTCTCTCCCTCTCTCTCCCACACGCGAAAAGAATAATTACAAACTATATAATTACATAAGTAATACACTTCTTATCTTAATTCATTCATCCATCATTTTCTTTTCTGGTTCATGAGGTCCTCCAGTGCACTTAGCAGGGGCACTCCCTGGACAGTTTACCAGTTCTGGACTAAATGCCATCATTTGTTGTTTTTATTTTTGTGTATTCAGTGAATAATGTGTGCTGGAGTATACTGGAACAATTTATACCAATTTAAACAATTAAAATAACTCCAGTGTACTTTAATTTATCCATCATTTAAGTTACAGATTAATCACATATAAAGTAATTAACTACCATATTTTTCGCCGTATAAGACACACTTTTTCTTCCCCAAAACTGAGGGGGGAAAGTTGGTGCGTTTTATACAGAATGCAGAGCGCCGCGGAGGGTGGTCACGGCCGTAGGAGAGGCGTAACAGAGGCCGCGACTTCAGCCTAGCTCCGGAGCCGTTGGCCATATTTGTACACCCGGCGGTGTGCGCTGACGTCATAGGCCATCTCTGCTCGTCAATCCTACCATAGCGCGGATCGTAAGGAGCAGATAAGCAGCTACATTGTGCCAGCTATTATTACTAATGTGGGGGCAATCTTACTAGCTATTATTAGTAATGTAGTGACAATGTTACTAGCTATTATTAGTAATGTAGTGACAATGTTACTGGCTATTACTAATGTGGGGGCAATGTTGCACTGGAACAGTGATGGTGATAACGAATGGTGGACTTTAGAGTGATGAGTGGGGGCAAAGAAAAAACATACCAGTATGTTTGCCTTCTTGGTTTTTTTACTGATCCAAAATACGGTAGATCCGATCTGTGACTCCTGATCCGTGGAACGATCTGAACGGTGACTTAACTGACTGTTCATGTTACATGTTTGGCATATAATTGTTCTTAAACTGCTGTTAACTTTTACACGGTTGATATAAAATATTTTACTACAGTATTTGGTTCAGAATCTTTTTTTCTAGATCTTCCTCATTCAAAATTGGGTGCGTCTTATATGGCGAAAAATATGGTAGTTTTTTTTTTTTTACTGCCGAATTAAGTAAAAAAAAATACAGTGTATACAGCGAAATGTAAATAAGTGGGAGTGGCCAACACATGTGCAGCACACCTGAGGCTGAAGCCGGTTTCACACTGCATGCGTGTCCGGAACGACGCAGCCAATTTGCGTTCACACAGCAGACTGTAGGACGGCAAATATTTTAGCTGCTTTAAACTTTGAAATGCCTTTTTTGGGATCAGATTTGACATTTTTGCAGTCTGTCACACTTGCAGCAGGTCAAAAAAATAGAGCCGATGTGTAAATGACCTTTGCACTCCGGAGAGGCAATCTTGGACGGACTCTGTGTGCAAGCTCTTGTCCCTTAACATGCGCTCTTAAAGACTCGCTGCAGACACAACGCAGATGGAAGCAGTGTGAAACCAGCATGAGACAGTGACTGCAGCATACGCTAAGAGGTTGTAAAAACATGGAAAAGGAGAAACGAAGAGATCTAAAGAAAATCCTGTGCACGAGGAACTCGTCATTTATTTACATGATAAGGTTAAAAATTAAATTTTCTGGAATAAATGGACATGTAAAAAAAATTATATTGTGAAAGATACTGCAAACTTTGCTCATACCATCTAGCTCTAGTCCTAGGCTTTAAAAAAATGAAATGAGAACCTTGTAAGTAAAAAAGAAAGGGGTTTCTGTTTGGTGGAGGGGAGGAAGGGGGGTGTCGATACACACTTTGGCTTATCTTAGGAAGCCTCTAATTGGAGGTCATCCACATGAATTAGAAAAGCAGTCAATTATTCTGAAGGAGAGAGCCAGGCGTCTCTCGTCCCTTCCTGCTTCCCTTGAATAGATGCAGAATGCTTCTACGTATATGCTCTTCTGTAAGCCCTCAGCCAATCAGGGATGTTCCTCCTGTTGAAATGTTGTGGTGGCTCTTTGCAGAGCCTGCAGAGTGTAAGGGGATCATTACGTCTGATTGGTCGTTAGTGACATTCTCAGACAGGAAACACAGCGGTGCTATCGACTACCCCTGCGTGTGTTTGTGTGTGTCACATGCAAACACACGCGCGCACACACACCTGCTGGTCCAGTGTTTTCATAGAGTAAAGAAAGTTTTACATGCCACCCTTTACTCCTCGCCTCGTTTCAAAGTAGTTTAAGGTTAGTGATGTTTCTCCTGTTATGCACGACAATCTGGAAAAGCTACAGGCGGGTTGTTCAGAAGATTTAAAGGAAAATGTCATTGTGTGAAGTTCACCAGTGTTACTTGATTGACATGAGCTGTGGCTAATCAGATTTCATGCATATCTCACAACAAAGAGCTGCCATTATTACCATCTAATGAGAAAAGAGAGCTTCAGGAGCCTGCATTTGTATTATGTTAAAAAGGCTGTCAAAGCATGTAGACGTATGTGTTTGCTTTAATATTTTACTAAAATGGAAAACAATCTGGTCTATCTCATTACTCGTTTTCTAAAGAAGCAACTGACTAAAAGACTAGCTCCTTTTCCATCAATATACGAAACTTATGCATCTAAAGGATGTTTCTGAAACGACTTAATTTAGAAGAAAGATATCTGAAATCAGAACGCTATCTTATCATCACATTTACACTGTTGCGCGAGTGCTAGACTGACTGATCAAACGGTGTCTGTTTAATTTCTTAAAACTGGCCTTAGAGCTGCCTTCCATTTGTCAGAGCGTTATCAATCAATGGGACGGCTGGGAATTTGATATAGAGCAGAACTTCAGCTCAGAGGACATCTTTCATGAAGTGTAACATAGCTCTGAGATGGAGGAACATGTTTAAGGTTTTAATGTGAAAGTGCTCTGTGTCCATTTGAATCTTTAGCTCAGAGGTGTCTACAACACCCAATACCACCGACCCGCCATCCATGTTTTAAAACAAAGCTCCTCCTACTCTCAGTGGCAAGCTACTGGTATCATGTAGTTTCCTGCACCTACAAACATTTGAGTCAAAAAATGCCGTCTCGCCTACAAAGCTGGCAAAGTGGCACAACATTAATGTGACTTTTAATTATCAGCCACCAAGCTCTCTTCCTCCACCAAAGCAGGCTCAAACTGATAATGCAGCGCCATGGTACTGTTGACTTTTAATGTACTTTTTACATAATATATGAGTAATATTTGTTGTTTACGTTTCCGATATGTTCTGTTGTTTCTGAGTCAGTTGTACATACATAACATTTTCCACTTGAAATTTGAGCCTATGCGTCATAAAATCATTAGAAGGATATTTATTATACTTTAAAATGAATCTAAAGTGTGTTGTGGAAGGCTTAGAAGTTTTTATTATATGGTCCTAATATGTGAGGTCTCAATCTTTGTGAGGTCTCAATCTTTGTGAGGTCACTTAGCTATAGAATTTTGTTGAATGTTTTCCTTAAATATCTATTGATGCTGGTATGTTTACATGTGAAAATCCACTTACAAAAATGTCAATCAGATTTTGAATTTAAGTAGTTTCTTTGTCTTGATTTTACATTTTACATGACTTCTTTTAAATGCGATTAATCAAAAAAAAAAGTGGGATTACGTAGTTATAATTTTTTATTAATTGAGAACTAGTTTTAATGTTCTGTCTCACTGAAGTAAACGCCTTTTCATTACATGGCAATAAATATGATTCTGATTGTCTGTCTATCTGTCTAAAAACGTCTAATGTTACAAACACAGGGAGGAAATTAATACATTTTGAACTTTGAAATTTTTATCCCTTTTAATTTTATTTATTTATTTTGAGTCACACATAAGCATCACCACATCTCTGCCCTGTTTGATTAAAATCCACACCAGATTACATTTACATTTATGTATTTAGCAGACGCTTTTATCTAAAGCGACTTATATTGGGAGTAAACATCAAGCAGTTTGGTACGAAGACGATTGATCAGAAGACATACACATAGAACACTTTCAAGCTAGTACAGAAAATGAATTCAAATCAGTGCTTCAGAGGGTTTTTTTTAATTTTATTTAGTTAGTTAAGTTAGTTAGTAAGTGCTTATGTTAAGTTAGTAAGTAAGTAGGTTAAGGTAGTTATTTCCGGTGTTATTTGATGAACAATGTTTAGAGTTTCACGTCTGTGGACCAAAAATGATTATTATTTCAGTATTTCCGTTCAAAAATGGGAATCTGATGTCTGAGTTCATCCCACACAGACTGAAATATTTCCTTTAGTTCTGTGATTATAACGGACGAGTAAAACCTGTTCATGCTCTTCTGAACATTTGACCAGCACCTGATTTGCCATGTTTATTTTGTTTGCTTCCCCTTTGTTAAAACTAGATTTCTAGAATTATTTTAGATGACCATTATCACACGCTCCTAGTGCTTAAGTACCAATGGAACCAGCAGCAATTTGTCAGCTGCTTCAAACACACTCAAAAGAATGCAGCAGCCTTACTCCAGTATCTGCATTTCAAAAGCTTGACTGCAGCAGCCTCTCACTGAACAGAGTCATGCAAAGAGTGTATTCAGCACATCAGAGCACAGAGGAGACATGTCCACTGCAGCGCTCGCACATACACTAAAATCACACACCTTTCAAACCACATCTGCCATTCAAACACCTCCTTCTGAAAAACCAACCACGGATGGAATACATAGAAAAGAGTGAATGTGTGTCTTTTTTTGTAGAGCTAGCAGGCATTAGTCTGGCCTTCCTCTCGCTGCATGAATACTCTTTATACTCCAATAAATATGCGGCTGTCTCTGCCACGCTCACCCCCTACACATCCTCAATGTCTCTCTTTCTTTGTCTCTCTCACTCTAGGGCTTATTTTTGCATCCCTCTTTTTCTTTCCACCCCTCTCCTATTCTGTAGCATCCAGCTCTCCTTTATCATTCTCCTTCTCTCATCCTTGCAGCCAGTGTCCTCCACTGAGTTTTACCCTCCCCCTCCACAGTCCTGCTCTCCCTTCCTCCATTGACGTTCAGTGCCCCTGACTCTGACCTGCTTCCTGCTGCCCCTCGTCCCCCATCTCTCATCCAATCTCCATCCCTCCTTCTCCAGCCAGCCTGTGCCCTCTCCTCTATAACCAATCCATCCTATTCTTCCCCCACCCTCTCCCTTTCTCCCCCAGGTCTATTTTTCCTGCTGGCACTGCATGCTGACCCCAATCCCAATTTTTGCCCTTTCTGCTTCTCCCTTTAGCTGGATGAAAATTACAACTGTTTGTGAAACTGTATCATTTTCAGTGTTGGCAAGCATTTCTTTTCTTATCTTTCAAATATTTGGAGAACATTTTATTTGGGAAAATAATCGAAATAAATGTATACTGCTACTAAAACTGCTACAGGTAATTAAGTTTAGCTCGCTTTACAAAGACAAGTATTTCATTGTAGTACATCATCATGCTACAAAAGATCAACTGTGGCTACTACAAGTATTCCCAGTGTAGACCATTAGCATGCCACAAACTATAATCAAACTTTCAAGGTGCTAACATGTTATGGACAGGTTTAAATTATTTATTATTATCTCAAAATATATTAAAATAGTCATCGGTTTTAACCTGGATGATTCTTTCTAGCTCTAGCTTTCTTTAATAATTGAAGCTGCAAAAGCTAATACTTCACTCTATGTAATACAAATAAAGCAAGTGAATTATTTTGATTTTAAATTTTGTTATTCTGTAACAACAAGAAGTGCTTTGTTCTGTGATTTTTCAGAAGACTCATCATCAGAAAGTGGCAGTGGCAATGGGATTCACACTCTGACTCCTCCTCTGGTTGGTGCAGCTACTGTGAGTGACACTGCAGACCCCAGATCGAGATTATACCCTGAGGTTAACGGAAACAGTTCCACAGCACCTCTGGACTTTAGCACAACCTCATCATCCTCATCCTCAGAGGATCAGCAAGCAGTAAACTTCAGTGACAGACTGAGTCAGGCCCTTCCTAGTTCTGCTGCCATGCTGGCAACCTTTAACCCAGAGCACACAGAGGAGCTCCGCAGAAAATATCCCAAAACCTCTGAGCTACGCCTGGAGCGAGACATCAGGGAATATAATAATAAGGTACATATGTGCATTTCAGCAGATGAAGGTTTTCAGAATAATACGATTGTAGATTAAAAAAGGACGTTGACACTAAAATGTACAAATTCTGCAAATATACATAGATATTTCCCAGTATCTTATTGCTATTTTTTGTAGTCTATTATGTGGCACAAAAATACGTATTAATAAAATACATTGCAATATAAAATTGTCGCAATACGTATCGTGGAGTTACTGAATATCGTCCAGTATCCCGGATATCGGAATATCGGCTGGGGGCTGAAGTGTATTTACTTCTTTGAGTGATTGTGATTCTAGTCACTTCTGAAACTTCTTCACCTTGTGGTTTCTATGTAATATTTACTAGGACACAATTATCCGTTACTCACGTTGTAATCTAGAAAGATTATAAACGTAGCCGTCTACATCTCTTAAAGCATAAAAGATTTCAATGCAAATATTAACACTGCCCCCTAGTGGATGGATGGTATTTGATGGTACAAATCAAACCAAACTTCTAAACTTTGTGGTCTTTTTTTTTATCTAGAATGATTGTTCATTATATAAACAGTTTCAATCCTTGGTTAAAAATAGTACTGTAAAATATTGAGAGGCATATCGTATTGTAAACATAATATCGAGGCATGTATCGCATCGTGAGGCGAGTGTGTCGTTAAACCCCAAATCAACGTCACAATTTGTTATTTGTTTACCTAGATACATTGGTTCCAAAACATTGACAAAAGGTATTTTCTTTCCCGAAGAAAAGGATTGCTTTAAATCTATTTCTTTCAGGCCATCACCAGTGTCTTTCCAGCACCTGGATTTCTTGTAACTTTAATATTTTCCTGTAGTAGTTGTCTTTGTATTGTTATCATTCCTCACCGCAGATAAAATGAGCACAAACTCATCCAAATGAATGAGATAAAAAAAATTAAATAATAAAAAATAGAAAAACGATTTAAAGACATGCTACTGACCGGCGGCTCTGATATTCATGTGATCAAAAAGTGCTCTGGGGATTGGTCAAATGGATTTTTCTCCATCTGCACTTCTCGCAAAAATGGAAGACGTCCATGTGGGGTGTACGGCCAATTTCAAATTTATTAAAAAAAAAACAATTACTTTAAATAGAGGCCAAAAGTGAAGCTTTGGAATCAAAACCTTTCTAAGTAAATCTATTATTGGTCGCTTCCTTATATTATTTCCTTCACTGTAAAACACGTCACCATTAATATTTATCTGCATCGTTCTTGTTCTGTAAGCATAAATAATAAAAACACAAGGAGGAAATAGCTGTCCAATCACAGCTGCCCTCTGGAAACAGGAAGTAGCCAATGGGTCACTAATTGGATTTCAATTTTTGGGAACAGGCATCTACAGATGAATATATTAACAAATTCAGTTGGAAACTGTAACGTTTAATTTTCTCTCTTGCCTCAGTTCCTAACACACTCGCAAACTTTCTCCATGATTCTTTTCCTCCTTTCTCTTCATATACATGCATACAGACAGAGGTAAACCTAGAGTCATGAAAGCAGTCAATCGAACACCATTCATTCGCTCATTCGTCGAGTTATTTCACTGGCCTAACAGCAGTTTTCAATGCACACTGAAGCGAAAATATTTGAACAGTGTGCAATGCAAGGTTCCTCTCTGAATAGAAACTTTAATTTCAATCGCGTTTTCCATGGACAGCCGTCTTGCCTCCCGTCTACTTTTTAAATGAATTGTTTTTGTGAAAAGAAATGTGCAAAACTGTCTTTCAAACGACGAGACCAACAGTCTGAAATGCATAGCTCGGCTTTCAGAAATAAGACAGATAGACCTTGAAGAATTGGTTTTCATCTGTATGTTGTAATGCCATCATCTTTTCAAGCATCCATCAGTCAGTATAGTGCTTTCAAAAGTTCTTCCTATGGTCCATATGCTCTTGCACACAGATGGCTCACCTTGGGTTCTTTGTTTGTTTCTAGTCTCCTCAATACAGCTCAGGCAGCTATGATTCAATAAAGATGGAGATTTGTGCCGAGGATCTTACTGTTGGTCGCTCTCAAGCAGCTGATGATGACGACGACGACCATGATGACCACGACGATAGTGATAAGATCAATGATGTTGAAGGAGTGGATCCAGAACGGTTGAAGGCCTTTAATGTGAGTAGCAGTTTATCTGGCGCATCTCGACTTTTATTTGTGAGTGAAACTTTAGCTCCTCTGTGAGAATTGCACTCTTGTTTCAGGTGGGAATATGATGTGACTTCTTCTTCTTCTTCTTCTTCTTCTTCTTCTTCTTCTTCATTGTGTGTTCAGATGTTTGTTCGTCTGTTTGTGGATGAGAACCTCGACCGCATGGTGCCAATCTCTAAACAGCCTAAAGAGAAGATCCAAGCTATAATTGAATCCTGCAGCCGTCAATTCCCGGAGTTCCAAGAGCGTGCTCGAAAACGCATCCGCACCTACCTCAAATCCTGCCGCCGCATGAAGAAAAACGGGATGGAGGTACATGCACTGCTCTTTCTTGTGGTTTGAGAAATGGATAGGTGGAGTATGCTGCTCTCTAGTGCTCGGATCGGTGCATTGCAAATAATGAGAAACGTGATTTTCATGGTTGAATTGAACTAAACCGTATTTATTAACAAAGTAAAAGTTTTGTCGATTTTAAACTATATACTTTTGACTTTATTATCAAACATATCTTTGATTATTTTATCTAAATGTACTACAAATAGTGAGTGCAGTACACATGTTATGTGATGGTGTGTGTCAGGGGAGAAATGTTGTTTGGTAAAGCAAGATTTTGATGTTAATTTATTATTTATTTAGTTGAAAAGTTTTTTTTAGAGATAATTGTAAGAGTGAGTAAATGTTGCAAAAGATATGATTTGGTCAAATATGACCCCAAGACTCTTAATCTGGGAAAGGGACTGGGTAGTTGTCCAGGGCAATTGCTGTGAAATTAGATTTATAACCAAACAGGAGAATTATGTTGGCTTGTCGAGGTTGGAATATTGTTCTTTTTCTTCGAGTCTTTTTCTTCTGAGACAGATTTCAGATACTATCTGTTCCTAGCCTGTTCGGGCTACAACTTTGCACAGACCTATTTACAAAAGGAAACAACTAAGAATGCTGGGAAATGTTCCATTGACTTTGCATGGGGTCAAAATTTGCAAAGGTGTATCACAAACTGAGAAGCTCATAGAAACTTAGAGCACGGCAAGCATTATGCTAAAGTATTTCAACCCTATGCTCAGGGGGGGATTTTATGACATCACGGACAAACTTTGTACCCTAGCAACCAAATTCTTAGAATTCTATTTCAGCTGTGGAAAAGAATTGAAGTGTGGGGTTGGTTAATATAACTTAGTCAAAAAGGGAACATTATATTGTGTCACTGAACCCTCCATAGCAACCAGGTTGTTTAACATAGCAACCATTTATCTCTTATCCCAGCTTAAAAAAAATCATACAGATATGGGGGTTGGTTAATTGTATTCATGCTGACATGCAGAACTTTATATTCTGTCACTAACCTAACCATAGCAACCAGACTGTTTACCATAGCAACCACTTAAGCATATCTCAGTTTAGGAAAACAATAGACATGGGGAGTGGTTACTTATTCTGACTATCTTACTATTCTTCAGGGGCCTCATATACACAAACCTGCTTGGAGATCACACTAAACCACTGTGCATGTAGAAAGCTTATGCATAAAAATAAATTATTTATGAAACTTTGGGTAGGATTCAATACAATAAGCTCACATACAACACCAGGACACAGTGGTTGTGCGATATAGTCATGGTTACAAGTAGTGTTCTTGCTTCGTGATTATGCTCTGACTAATAATATTAGCTCAGTGCTAGGACAATTGACATTCAGACCAAGTTGTTAACCAATTAACTTAAATTCATTGCTTATAGGCTTAAACCAACTCTGAGCATATACCAGGCATGGAGCACAGTTAGAGAAAAGAAAGTGCCTTAAGACTGAACCTTGAGGAACATTTCAATATGTATAGTAGAATATAAATATTTTAAAGGTGGGTAATAGACAATTTGTTGTATAATGTTAATAACATCCTGCTGTGATTGTGTTTCAGCAGACTCGACCCACACCACCCCATCTGACCTCAGCCATGGCTGAAAACATTTTAGCAGCTGCCTGCGAAAGCGAATCACGCAAAGCTGCCAAACGAATGCGCATGGATGTCTACCAGGCACATGTAAGTGATCAGTGTATGTTAAGGTCTCGTCGTCTATGTTTTTTTATGGGTCATTATTGATCTATTTGTGTTTCAGGAGGAGCCGGTATCTCTGGACAAAGCAGTCTCTCGAGACCCGGTCTCCCTGACCCACTCGGCATACTCCCTCGCTGCCTCTGCCTACTCCCAGGACCAGCTATACATTAATGGGGGACTCAACTATAGTTACCGTGGTTACGGAGGATTGTGTACCAGCATGCAACACCCTGTGTCCCTGACGACAGCTTCTGCACAGACCAATGGTAAGACAACATTCGAATAGAATCGGCTGATCTGAAACCGACGATTTATTCCAGTTTCTATTTTACTTTGAATTTAAAAATAGAAATTCCCCGGGACATACGATGGTGCACTGGAACTTAGCTGCTTCTGATACTGGTTTGTTTACTTTTGGGTTGAGGTTGAGACCAGAAACTAAACGTCTTTGCAGCTCTAGGCATGTGAACAAAGGCGAAAATCTTTTTGGGTGAAAACTAGACAAAATTTGCATTTCCTAATGTTTGAGTGCTGCTAGCTGCCACTGCTATTTTTGCACATTAAATAAAACCTTCAGAATTGTGAGACTGGCTGTACATTTTCAGAAATTATATTACATTATGTCATCGTCTGAAATTAAAATCTGAAATATAGTAAGTAGAAGAAATGGAGCAGGTCAACTTCTGCTGATGCTGGTCTTCCAATTTCAATTAAAAACAGAGAGTATGTTTTTATTTAACAATTACACTGAATGGAAAAATGGCGTTGGATAATTAAACAATCTGTTGAATAACATTAAATAATGTGAAATTCCATGGGTTCCTATCGCAAGTCATCTAAACAAACATGCAACCAGAAGCTCTTTTCAACAGCTGTATCGGATTGAGTTTCACAGCATTACAAAAATTACAAACGCATCCACATTAGCTTTGTGCCTTTTTTTGGTACAATACATCCTGCCCATTTCAGAACATTAATTCATCTTCTATACCCGCGTGTTCCCTTTTGGGTCACAGGGGTCTGGTGTTCTGGTGTTTATCTCTAGCTCACTATAGGGGAGAGGTGGGAGCACACCCAGAACAGCTCACAAGTCCATCACAGGGCACATTTCAGAACATGTACAACACATAAGAACTGGTAGACGACATGAAAAAAGCCATGTAAAACGCACAACATGATCTTCAAAAGTGTTGTGGTGTCAGCAGTCATCTCAACATTAAGTTTATTCTGGATCAACATTACAACAGAAGCTGCACGTGGATTGTCATCACTCCTGTCCTCTTTACATCTCTGCCACTGGTCACATGATCGCTCATGCTTTGCCATGGGCACTTGACTTTAGTGCAGTAAAAACTGATATGGCAACTCTCCAGCTAAGAAAAGTGTTTGTAAAAAAAAAAAAAACACCCACATCCCCACAGTTGCGATGCAGTTGAATTCTATGGGAAATTGTAAATCTGTAGCAAAAGTAATATAGCACATCATTCCTCAATAGTCTGCATGACTTGCTGCACATCTGACCCTAGAGCACAAAACGTTATGGCGGTAAAATATCCAAAATTCCGTTAGTTTACTATCATTTGTATGCTTTCTCCCTTTAGGACCTACGGATCTCAGCATGAAGTCTCTGGCCTCAAACTCATCCTCATCCAGCTCCGGCAGTCTGGGTAGGAATGGGGGAGGAGGAGCTTCAGCTCAACTTAGCCATACAGAGGTGTCAGCGGTTCGTCAGCTGATTGCTGGATACCGTGAGTCTGCTGCTTTCCTGCTCCGATCAGCAGATGAGCTGGAGAACCTCATACTGCAACAGAACTGAAGCCACTTTCTCTCTGAATACACTCGAGTGACAGAATCAGCTTAACACCGTGGAAATCTGGATCTTAAAGATGTTCTAAGAGAGAAAACTCACATTTCCATCCAGCTCATGCTCTTATATGGCTTCAGTTCTAACTGGTGGAAGACGAGTCGTGACAGTGCTATCATTGATAGCTCGACGTGTCCATCATGTTCTGTTCCTGCATTTTATGCCTTCTCCCTCCACTTTGAGAGCCATCGATTTCTCATTCCCTTTGTTTTTCGCTACTTCAAAGGAGGGGATCTATGGCACTCCAGTCCCCCAGACGGAACTTAATGAAGACACTTTTGATTTGGAGGCCCAGTGGAAAGAAAGACGTTTGTGTTTGCTGTAAATAAGCACTCTCTGTGTCCTGAAGCACTTTTCTGTTCGTTCTGACCTCCGAATCATTAATTTATGCATTTAAAGAAGCAGGTGGAAGCTCACCTGGAAATACCTCAGCTCTTCTCTCTCTCCCTATCTCTTTCTCTATGTCCCTCGCTCTGTATGTGGGAGACGAAAAGTAATCACCCGTCCGTCCTCGACTTCGCTCTCCACGCGGGAGGATTTTTTCCGTGATTGAAGTACAGACTCTCTTTTCCATCCGGATGTCTTGTGTATATATAACAGTATCGTATAGTCTGATCTTTTTCAAGGTAGTGATGGAAGAAATTCACTGGACTTGTTTTGGGAATGGTGCATTTAACACCAACAATCGGTTTCACCGATGCCAACCCTCCTCATTTCCTTATTACGGGTCATGTCCGGTTTCTTCTTTCTGTGTATCCTTCCATTGCTCTTCTATATCCTCTGGCATATTGTTCTGCCGTGGAGAGGGATAGAGAGGAAGGGTCCTCAAATGGAAGCTGTTCGTCTTTAATCTGTTGACTTTTCTTAATGGCCATTAATCCACTCTGCTGCTATGGACTCCAACCTAACGCCACAGACCTGAAACCTCAAGCCTCCCAGACACAACCAGAGCACCTCAATGGAACAAAAACAAAACGGCAACAAAAGACAGACATGAAAGCCAAATCTAGACAAAACCTAGTGCTGCTTTGGTTTCCATTGGTGAGCATTTGATTTAATTCTGAGGGCTGCTTGTGTTTGCTTTCGTTTGATTTGTTCTAGAAGCGCAGTGTCAGCTTTATTCTCAAGATAAACTGGGATCAAATTGTCTTTGGCACAAGAGCTTGCCATACACACATTCTCATACACTCTCGCAAGGTCTTTAGTGAACTGTATTGAGCAGATGTTAAATTCCTGTAGTTAGCTTGGTAGATTTGTTAAGGAACTATAATTTGCTCCATTTGCACATGGAGGCAGTGCATGTCTGTGATTGGACGAGCCCGGTGGGCCGTTTTGCACTGTTAGTGGGGGATGGAGATGTAATATCGCAATGCAGAAGATAATCAAACACATTTCTAGGCTCAAAGGAGATAGAGTAACACCAAGAGGCTGCCATGACCCCTGCCGAGAAGATTTCAGAGTCATTACATGATGATCACATGACCACAATCGTATGATTGAAAGCCATAAGGACGAGTGAGTGTGACTAGAGACCGCACTGCCTGCTTAACACCCCTAAGTTTGCATTCGGTACTTAATCTATGGATTAATCGATGGAGATATACACATCCACCTGCTCTGCTTTTTATGTACGGTCATGCAGAAATGACAGGCCTCTCTCATCATGTCTGACTATATTCAGTTTCTTTTTTGGAGGTAGGAAAACACAAAAATATTCAACCGCTCTAGCATCAAATAAAAACTCACTTTCTCGCTTGTACAAGACAATTCCATTATAGAGATGTGTTTGGGACCATAATACAATGATTTTGTTTGTTATAAGTGTATTAAATACTGTAATACTGAGATAAAACAGTATATGATGATAAAATGATTGGCACTATTAAAATATTTACATTTAAGTATACATTCCATAAGCAAACGAGTCGTTTTACATTGTAAATCTTGCACCCCCACAGTTTTTTTTTTGAGAAAATATGTACGAAATTATTATAAATAAAATCTACTATTAAATAGTGGCAATTATGACGGATTCTGGGGGTTTGTAAAATCCATGAGACAGTCTGATGGTGAGAGGTCTGGCACTGGCTTTTATCATCAAGCAATCGTCTCTCGAAGTACATCCCACTGCTATTGAAATCACTGCTCCAGGTCTGAGTGAATTGGTGCAGCCGGAGATAGGGTGTAGCAAGAGGTTACTGGAGAAATGCTAGATGTCTAGAGGTTTGGTTGGGGACACCTAACTGTAGCTACCACTGATTCCATATCGTGACAAATGTGATGATGTCTGGGACTTGAAAAGGTGTTTGCAGACACTGATGTTGTCTCTTTTTAATCACCTGTCTCCCTCGATAAACTCAGAAGTGTGTCCCACTGCCATCAAACACTGTTTTATAACAATCTGTGTTATTTCACCATCACCCTCAACATATTTTCCTATAGGGGTCGCTCCTGCTCTGATCAAATGGGTGTTACAGGAGATGGTCAACGTTGGGTTTGTGTACTTAGGGACACCTCACAAAATGCCAATTTTCTCTGACCTGGCGCTCTCCTTGATTCCAAAGGTGATGGTCAGTAAGTTTGAAAACACTGCTCCGACGTGTCCCACTGCCGCTAAACACTGCTGATAACAGGCCAAGCTCACGCTCTTACAGACTGTAAAGCATATCTGTGTGGAGAAGTCTTTCCTGTTCTGCTAATTCAAGGACAGCTACTGATGAACAAACTGTAAAACAAGGCAATCGACAATCCTGAGTAAATATCTAAGGCTCTTGTGTTCTGCGTGGGACACTGATCAGACCCCAGTCCGAGGACTCGCAAACCTTTTTATCTCGATTACTATGATTTTGTATCGCAAGAGATCTTTTCAGATGCATTTTGTACCAACAAACAACATTTGTCGTGCGTCCTGTATGCCTCTACATTCCAAACAAGGATGTGAGCACGCCAAGCAGCCAGCTACATCAGAGGGCAGAAGGCAAAATCCATCACCCTTTATGACTGTATTAGTTCCGCCCCTCACGCCACAATTACTACCCCCAAAGAGCCGTCTCAGTACCGAGTGTTTTTGGAAAATATCTGATTAGCGCCGTGCCTTTAAAGGGGCTGAACGGAACCGATTGTCGTAAATGTCCCTTTATTGCACCATTTTTGCTGGTACTTTACCTCATAGACCCTGCGAGGTGTCTTTTTTTTAGTTCTTTAAAGCAGCGCCGTGATCTACTGTGATTTTTACGTGCTCATACTGTATGTCAAAGGGTTAACGCTCTGCTCTCAGCTGTGACTGGTTCTGGTTGCTGCTATACCACACACAATGCTCTGGTTTGATCCGATGTTGAGGAAAAAAAAACGACTTGATTTATTTTTCTACCATGTTAGTGTACTCCTGTATTCGTCAGGTGCGCCTGGTTCACTATTTTAGTCGGTTCTTTTTTATAATTTGTTGGTGCTCAGATCTTTTCCACGTTCGCTCCTGATTTGATTTTGATATGTACCCAATACCAATGTGAAACTGTCTCTCTCCTGCTCATTTTGGACTCAGTGGAAGTGTGATGTTTACATGTACAGATTTTGGAGACGTTACTCTCCTCTTTTTGTTTGTATCGTTTGTTAATTCAGATGATTTTCCCTTGATTGATTCAATCTGATTTTTTTGTTGAAGGGAAATGGGAACATTCAGACTTTTAAATAGCGGACATTTGCTGTAATTCTTAGTTTTTCCAAACATTTTGGCAGTTTGTTTTACAATAAAAAGCCATTTTCACACATCTGACTTGGGGCAGACATCTAGTATTATCATTCAAGGACAGCAGCGTGAAAACCTCAGGTAAATGATTGCTGTTTTGTAGGTGAAAAAAAGTCCGAAAGGCAACCCATTTCCCTCTTTAATCCCATAATATATATTAAAAATCTTTTTTATATTTATTGTGTTATATATGAAGAACAGTGAAGACGTTTTTTTTTTCAGTACATGTGGCTAAATATTTTAATTCTTTAGAAAAGTGTTGATGCTTATGTGAAAAAACTGAACGAATGAAACTAATTTCTGTTTAAACAAAACAGCATGGGTGGCTCCTAACATATCATTTTCATTACTGGAAACCAATGATTTGAGATGAAGCTTTCACCAGTGGGATGTCACTGAGGTAATGTCACTGACATTATGACTTTTTTTTCCTCCCCAAGCTGTATGTGACAAAGCTAAATATACTAATAAAACAGTGTGCTGTATATCAAACCTAGTCGCTTGAGTTGTTTTCTTTCATGCAACAGTAACGCAATGTATTATTACATTTTGGCAAGTTGATCGTATTCTTTAGGATATTTATGCATCATACCGCAATAAAAATCACTAGTTTACCTCTTCTAAACAAGAATGACCCCCAACAATCAAGATATTACGATTATCATCATGGCACTGCATTCAAAAAAAGGTTTCTATAACGGAAGACAATGGGCCACAAACAATAACTGATGAAGAAAAAAATGAAGCTACAACCTAAAAATCCACCAGTTTTGTTGATGTTTGCCATGTCCAGGATTGTGATAAAAATCAATACCACAATAATATTTTGTTGAAAAGGAGTCATGTTTCTTTTTCCGATTGATCTGACTTTACAATTTAACTGCCACAAACAATACGAAAGGCTAGTAAATTTCCCCAGAGTGCAAAGCATTCGCAGAATTTTCTTAAAATATGTGTGAAAATAGGATTTGTCACCAAAAATCATTACATTTAATCAAACAGGAAAAATATGTGGCCAAACTTAAACTGAAAAATCACTCTGAAGTGGATGAAAACATCCCCAACTAAACATAAGGGTTGAACTCCGTTTAAAAGCGTTTCAATGATCTTTGTTCAAAACTACAAGTTTGATAAAAACAACACCCATTTTATCTTGTCGAAACCAGCTATGTTCTTTATTTCAGAGTCCAGCTCTTGAAAATGATTCTGAGCTCCTGCTGACCCCGCCCGTTAGTAGCTACACTATCGGTTACCAAAGCAGTCTCTCCAGTAGCGGAGTACCAATACCAGTACCAATTACCAGTTGCAGATTGTGCTACTTTTTGTATAACAAATGAACTACAGATGATTCTATTGTGAAGTCTCTCCATATGTTCAAAACGATGTACTTTAAACTACTGAGGTCAACAGCCAGTCGTATCTTCAGATTCAAAGCATGTATAAACAAATGGTTTAAAACGACACAGAAGCTCTCGATTGAAAGAATACAATGCAAGTATGTCACAGGAGGATGAAAACACTGCAGATGTAACAACATCCATTTGTAATCCACTGAAAGAGCCCTCACACAGATGGTTATATTTCTGCTCTTCTTTAATTGGTTTGTGTTGGTGTTTGTGAAGAAGACACTCGGATATGTATGACTCACTCTAGAAATGCTCAAACCGACCAATCACAGAACTCCCATTCTGCATGTGCGCAGTGAGAATTCTTGAGCCGTGCACGTCAGGCTCTTGCTTAGGAGTCTGCATCTACGATTCTACGCTAAGGATAAATATGATAAATCCTCATTTGATCAAATAGTAGCAGCCAATCACACTGACCTCGTGGCAAACACCACCTCCTCTTACAGTCTATACAACCAACTACAAGCCACACTCCATCATTACTCTGGCTTGGCAATAGCCATATTTAATATTTTTGGAAAACTGTGATTTTCATCTTGTGTTCCATTTTAAGGACAGTTTAAATATAGTATTTCAAACTATAATGCAAAATCTGAACAAAAAATAGTAAAAATAAACAAGTGAAAACGTTTGCATTTTTTTCAAATATATATATAAAAACACTTAACTGCTCATTAAGCACAATGGGGTAGAAAGGTGACTGAACTTGGCATGGTTGATGGTGCCAGACAGTTGGCCTGAGTATTTCAGAAACTGCTGATCTACTGGGATTTTATAGAGAATATTCCAAAAAAAGAGAAATGGGAAGGCAACAATACCTCACTTGTTATAATCGAGGTATGCCGAAGAGCACAACACGTCGAACCTTGAGGCGGATGGGCTACAGCAGCAGAGAACCACACTGGGTGCCACCAAATTGGAAAAATATTGCCTGGTCTGATGAGTCTCGATTTCAGCTGTGATATTCGGATGGTAGGGTTAAATATTGGTGTCAGGAACGTGAAATTATGGATCCATCCTGCCCTGTATCAATGGTTCAGGCTGGTGATGGTGGTGTAATGCTGTGGGGTTATTTTCTTGGCACACTTTAGGCCATAAGAGGGAATTGAGCAATGTGTCAATGCCACAGTCTACCTGAGTATTATATATATATGGAGAAAATTACAATTCAAAATTGTAACAATACGTATCGTAAAGCTACTGGGAGATATTGTCCAGAAGCCGAATTGTATTTGCTTCTTGGAGCGATTGTGATTCTAGTCACTTCTGAAATGTCTTTAAATTGTTTTGTTTTATGTAATATTTACTGAGGAGAGAATTGTCCACACGTTTTAAATGAGAATGGATATAAAATTAGTTCTCTCCATCATTTACAGTATAAAAGATGCAAATATTAACACTGCCCCTTAGTGGAGGGGAGGTATCAAAATCTCCCATACAAATCAAACTAGACCCTAACCTTCTTAGCTTTGTGCTCTCAAAACATGTGGAAATTCAAATTTCCCCAATGATGGTTTGTTACATAAACAGTTTCGAGAGTTGGTTATGTAAAAAAAAAGCTTATCTTATAGTGGACATAATATCGATGTGTGGATCATAAGCAGAGTATATAGTTACATTCTTAATATTTAATGATCAATAAAACTTGAAGAAAACAAAACAAAAAAACATGAAAAAATGTCAAGACCTTCACATAAAGATTTTTCACGTCCAGTCCACGCATGACGTCACCCCGTTATTAAAGGACCCATGTGCATTTGTTTGAAAAAACGGTTATAGATTTTTTTATTTTGTAAACCCCACCAAGTCCATCATCCCAACCTTCCGAAAAAAAGCCAAAGTGACATTTTGGCGTCCCGGTATGTAAGATGACATCAGTGCGATCTGCTCAGGCTACCCTCCTCTGGTTTTCTTTGTTTTCCCCCTGCGTTAAATGTCTAGGGCTGGAGCTATAAACAAACGCAGACTGGTCCAGCTCCATGTGCGCCACGCTCGCCCAGTGAGCAGATGCCAGCGCCACAGGAGTTTACGCACTGCGAACGCGAAACGCTTTGCTCCGGAGCGAACGGTCATTCCGAGAGGAAAGGAGACCACCGCGTGGACCGATTCAGATGAGGAAGAGGATGCTCTCCGCGGACCTGCATCCTCTCGTCGTATAAAGCATCAACATGTCGAGCTTTCCGCATACCTCCGAGATCCATCCCGAAGCAGAACCGGTTTCACCGGCTCCTCCGCTATGAACGCGGGCGGCGTGTCAGCGCAACAAAGGCGAGCCTGCGGTAGAGTCGCAACGGACGCCCGGTCGCGCTCGGTGAGGGACCCTCGCGGCCCTTTTACTTTCGCTTCGACCCGTTTTGTACGCTGGCTACCCTGGAGTCGGTAGAAGGAGAGCGCTGGGATGGAGAAGTGTTGTCGAAGCTGTATGCCGTGCATGAAGTGCTTATGGAACTGGATATGGCCCGAGATGTACTATCCGCAGGTCCCTCGTCCCGCGGACGTTCCCACGGTTTCAGGTGATATTCGGGTCCCGGCTCCCAAAAGGAAGCCCACGCAGCTCTACGCGGCTCTGTTCGACTTCGTGGCCCGTAGCGACGAAGAGCTGACGGTGAAGGAAGGGGACAAACTGTCTGTGATCGAGAAGAGGGGAGAGTATGTGCTCGCTAAGAAGCTCACGGGCTCCCTGCAGTCCGGACTGGTCCCTGCGAACTATGTGGCCCTCGTGCAGGACGAATTCGCCAATTACAAGTAAGCCTTTCAACATCTTGAACTATTCTCTTCCATGTTATCCTTTTCTTGTCCGTGTAGAGATGAATGAAGAGTCCCACACATGCCTGCCTTTTCACTGAAGATGCTCCGTGAGGTTATTTTGCATCTATTTCAATATTAATCACATTATGCATTTCCAAAAACAAGTCCTGCTGCTGTTTCATGCATATATCTTTAACCATGGTGTGATTAATTGTGAATTGAATATGAATTAACGCTCAGAAAAATCTGAGATGGGGGCCCCAACACAAGGGGGAAGTTTGAGTTCATGTTTTATTTCTGTCCCAGACTAAACGCATGTCGTTTTTTGAGGACCCTGGCCATACCTGACGCTGTGGCTGTGTGTAGGACTTGATTTTTTTCTTCAGGTTTTACCATTTTTACAACGTCCTGTTAAAGCAGAAAAAATATCCAGTGAAAAATCGCAAATTGACTTGAAGCCTCAACTAGAAACTCTTGAACAGCAATACCAATGTACCACCAACAGCATAACATCAACACCAGCTCAATCACTGACATCTGTGCAACATTATTCTTCTGAATAGTAACACCCTGCCCATTTCCGAACACAATTGTTCTCCAAAAATTGAGATGGTGTACATCTGAACATCTGCTCTGAGCGCATGCCTGTTTTTCTTCTATCCCCGACTAAAATTGATCGTTGTATCGGTGGCCATACTCAACGCCATGTGTACAAGTGTTTTTTTTTTATAAATAATGTAGCAATCCATGCGTTGTACTTGCAAATTGTCTTAATGAAGCCTCAACTAGAAGCTTGTTTGAACATCTTGATCCGTTTCAGATTCACAGCACTACAAATGTACCACCAACAGCATAACTCCTCAATATCAGCTTGATCACAGAACCGTTCTCTGTGGATAACAACATTGTAATATTATTCTCATTAATGGCTGAAGTTCGTGGCATAATAAAATCTGGTAATGAACACTGGTAAAAATATAAACCTGATATAAATGCATAAAAGTATTTTGGTATTTACCAATTAAACAGTGGGTAAAATTGCGGAATAAGTGAAAAATCTGGTGATTAAAAATGTAGCATTCCAGAGTTGTATTTGCAAATCATGTTAAGGAAACCTCAACTAGAAGCTTTTTTGAACATCTTGATCCATTTCACTTTCACAGCAATACAAACATACCACCAACAGTATACCTCCTCAAAATCAGCTTTATCACTGAACAGTTTGACGCAGATGATATCTGTGCAACATTATTCTTAGAAATAATAACACATCAGAACACAAATGTTCCCCAGCATAAAGAAGTAGAGGTGGAGCAGGTTGACATCTGCTCTGAGCTAGCGGCATTTCTGTTTTGGTTTTTGAAAATGCTGCCCATACCAAACACAATCACTATGTATAGGAGTCTGTTACGAGATAATGTAGCAATCCATGAGTTATTTTTGCAAATTGTCTTAATGAAGCCTCAACTAGAAGCTCCACTTAACATCATTAACCGTTTCAGTGTCACAGCAATACAAATGTACCACCAACAGCATAACTCCTCAGCATCAGCTTAATCACTGAACAATTATTCTTATATATGGTTGAAATTGTGGCATATTAACATCCTGCCCATTTCAGAACACAATTAACAAATAAGAACAAATGAACTCTGGTACATAACAATTCCAATATAAAACACATAAAAGTATCATCAAAAGTGCTGAGTTTATGTAACCCCAACTCTCTGGCCTATCATAAACCGGTTGTTAGAATATGAAATTCATTCTGGATCAACATTAAAATAAAAGAGTAACTGCAAGAAATATTGCTGCAACAAATATTCAGCTTCACCTAAAAAAAAAAAAAAATAATCAAAATTTCTTGTACATTATTTGTCATCACTAGATGTTAAAATATCAATCCCTGCTTTGAAAAAGCTCCTCAATGTTTCAGTTTGAAATTGAAACGCACTTGCAATCAATCTAAGAATAGTCTGTATATTAAAACACCCACCTCCCACCAATGGTTCTGACATGTTTGCCCAGCAAGAGAGTGACTTCACTCAATGTGTGGCTCTAAACGGTTTGTCAAAAGTTTGTTTAGACTCAGCTAGACCCTCCCATTGATTTCAAAGGGAAATTTTGGACTTTAAAAATCGTAGAATTATGTCAGCTGTACCAAAAGTAATGGCACATAATGCTTCAATAATCTGTGTGTTTTGCTGGATATTCTACCCTTATATCACAGAGCTTTTCAGTTTGAAAAGATGCAAAATTAAAAAGTTTCCCGATATAACAGATATAACAAACTGTGTTGCTGTCTTTCAGGGGAGTTTATTTATTTTATGATTTTCTATTTTGTCAAAGACAACGCAAATATTTTGACCAATGCTCACTACTTTTATTAGGATTTGCTTATGTAAATTATGAATACGCTGTTCTTTTGGAAAAAGGCTCATTATCCAACTCCCCAGAGTAAAAATATGGTGTTTTACGGTTTTTGGAACCTATTCAGCCAATTTCCATATGTTGCAACAGCGCTTTTAGCATAGATCGTTGACCGCACTGGACCTGCTGCTAACATGTTATAGCAGTAAATGTCCTTTATTAGGATTAATCAGTACATGTCCTAGCAATGACAGTCTAGACAATTACAATCTTTGATTATTTTTATTTCTACAAATGCTCCTGGTCCAAACCCGTCTAGGTTAAGCTTTACTAAAAGTATAATGGCCATACAAAGAGAACTTTGTAATTTTTCCAGAGAAAATGGATTAAATTCTTATTTCCATCATTCTTCAAAACAATGTTTTTATGTACAGCAGGTAAAAAAAATAGTCCCATAAGGGTTGAAATCATAGTTCACATAATTACCTGAATAAATAATGAGTATGTTTTTGATGTCTTTATTTTATTTATTGTGTAAAATGTAATATAGATTTTAATTGCTCCCATTTAACAGTTATCTACCGTAACATACAATAGCTTTAACTGTAAAAGTTCCACAAATAAATGTATTACGTAAATGGTTAATTATATGTAAATTTAACTGTAAATCAAAGCAACCACAGCTGCTAGTTTATTAATTATTTGAAGTTAACCATCTATCGAATAAAAAAGAAAATGTTTTCAGCTGTAAAATTTACTGTTAAAAAATGTAATACATTGTCACAGTCAAATTTATTGGTAAAAATGAAAAAAATAGCCGCCATATTTTTTTTTTTTTTAGTTAAATTCGTTCTATTCCGTTCCATTCTAAAACATTAATCTAAAAATTATATTATAGTTAAGGAATTGTTTTTGGGGGGTTGCAGTCATGTAGCACATCTTTGTATACAGTAGCATAAAATAGATATATAGTAGGCATTGCAACTGTATACTGCTCTTCATAACATATTTTATTCTTCATAACACATAGTTTAGTATGAAAAAAGCCTTAAAACTCAATACAGATAGCGTTATAAACAAAACAGTGTCACTTTGATGTATTTAAAAGTGACGTCAAATGAAAGGTCAGATGCTGAGGTCAGCAACAATTGATCCTCTTCTATTTAAAGGTCAAATGTCAGAACAGCCTCCATCAATTTCAAGTCAGTGTTGTGAATATGGATAGCTCAGTTTAAATTATTTAAAGTATGCGGAAGAGTCACCTTTAGATTTCCAAAACCTTTACATTAATACAACTCAAAGTAGATTTTCTATACAGATCGTTATTACGATCACAAATATTGTTTTCATGGCATCAAGCAAACGTTTGACCTTCACAGGTATTAAAGGATCCTCTTTTAACTCTGTTTACGGGTCAACTTTGTTCATGTGAGATGTTATCTATTGTTATCCAGCGGGTTGACGGGGTCTTGATATTTTGTTGTAATGGGGTCAGGCGATTGTGTTTATTGTGTAGTTTAGGCAGGTTACGGGTTGCTAGGTTGGAGCAGTGTGTACCTGTCACCTGCCAGAGTTTCATTGAAACTGAAGCTGCACGGGATTGTGCAAGACAAGCATGTGCACCTGCCGCACCCATGTTTGACATGGCAACACTTTACATACAGCACACTGTGAGAAGCTGACTGCGGTTAATGTAGGTTAACTTGAGCCATTTATATTTTAATATAGAGCACATGGTCATTGTGTTTGCAAAAAATAGTGAAACCCCTAGTTTTGGTCTTTTATAAAAACAACACATAATATATTGTGAATTAAAGAGGTCAATAAAATGTTGTTAAATGGGATTGATTAAAAACTTTATGAACTTTGACGGGTTTTTTTTTTACTCATTTTGGAACATATGCTGACTATCCACAAATGTCCTCATCCTGTAATGACCTAAACACATTTAAAAACATTCCAGAAACATTCTCTAAAGGTGACTAACTTCCTGAATTTGTACAAAGCTTCAACTTTCCACTTTACCTTCACTTTACGTGATAATGAAAATGCAATTCATCAACTAACCATTTGAGTCTAGTACAAGACGAGAGCAGGTTTCCATTGACACTCGCGTTAAAAGTCTCAACATTACTGTTGAAACAAAACTAGCCAAACCTGGTATTAAGACATTAAATAACATCACAAATTCTGGCAAAGTTTATCATAACTTTGAGTGGGTGTGTGTGGGGGGTAATGCTTAGTTTAATCAGTTGAATAATGGAAATCTGACCATCTGGGAAGTCATGGGAATAATAGAAGAGTTTAATTAGTTTTAACTTAAGCATGTAATCATCCGAATTACATTCTCACGGTTTGCCATTTTTCCATAATAAATGCAGCCAATTTACCACTTGTTTCGCCACTCAGTCTGAGTGATTATCACCAGGAAAATAATGTTTTTGCTCCTGGAACATTAAAATAACATCCAGAATGATACATGAAAATCAGAAAATAGCATTTCACAATACTCAAATATTTTAAATATATTATATATATATATTTAAATACTTAAATGTTTTATAATAAAATAAATTGTTTTTATTTGCTGTCAATTTAACAGATTTTTGTAAAACCTTAATTATTTCAGGCCATACACTTCTACGATAAGTTGTTTCATGATTTTCTGGATTGTCGCACTGTTAATCCACATGTTTTCAGAGATGTTGGATGTTGGGTTTGCCATTATCACTGTTCAGCATCTTCTTTGTTTACAAAACCAAGTGTAATGTTGGATGAAACAAGGACTGTGTTGCTGTTTAGTTTGCTATTGTGGCTAACAGCATGTACAGGATTACATGCATACGTATCTAATTTGATCACCAAACAGTGTTTTTGCAAATTCAATGCTGAATACTCATTTTTAAAAATGTCATGATTTGACTACAACTTTGTGACCGGCTGCCACCTGTTGGTTCGGTATAGTATTTACAGCCTTTAATGATTATTTTTGAGTTTTTGTGTGGACATTTTAGGTAGTTTTTAGCTCACTTAAAAAAAACTGCATTACTGGTGGAGGTGAAATCAGGTTTATTTAAAGAGTCAGATTTAAATAACAGCTGCTTTTGATAGGATAATTATTTTTGTATAACCATTTATTTGTTGCAAATAAACTTTTCATAAATATACCAGAGAATTGGATCAATTTTTCGAAACAGATTTCTAACTTCTATTTTTAAAAAGGAGTACATCGGAAAACATCAGATGACCCTTGGATGCTGCTTCCTAGTGGTCAGTTAAAAGAGTGCTATTTGTGGGTAAAAAGTTTGATTATTAAAAGGTACTATCCGGCCACTAGTGGTACTATTTCCACAACAATCACTATGACGTGGAGCGGAGCCTAGAATGCTATGTGCCTCCATCATCAGAAATCGACTGACATTATTCGCACTTCACAATCACTTATCAAATGACCAGAAAGTGGTTCAATTTAAACGTCTTATATTGTGCATCCTGTAAAAGCTCAAGCAACATTGCAATATATTTGATTCGGCTGTGTGTGTGTCTACATTACAGATGGTACTATGGGAATATAAACAGACAAAAGGCTGAGAAGCTGCTCTTGTCTTCTCAGAATAAAACTGGTTCCTTCCTGGTGAGGATCAGTGAGAGCCACAGTGACGAATACACCATCTCAGGTTTGTTTATACAACCCACAATCACCTGCACACACACAATCTCATACAACGGCAGAGTATCGCTCTTGTACATCATCCTAAAAGTCATTTTTTCTCATCGCTCCATCTCTGTATGATATGAATGACAATAGGCCCGCTGCTCACTTCATTTTATTTTTATTTTTTTGCCCTTCTTCCTCCTTTACAACCGATAACCCCTGCAAAACCGAAGTCTGTGAAGATAACTCAAGTATTATTACTTTAGAGCACTTTTGGATGCTTCAAAGTAGCTTCACAGAAAAATGTAGACGAGTTCTGATATGAAAAAAACATAATGGGAACATTTAACCAACACAATGCAACTCCAAGTCAATCAAACTGACCACTGATAAGGTAACATTGATTGAGAAGTAGTTTCTCATGCTGTTGTGCAAATGGAAGAGAAGATAGGTTGAAATTATAGACGATTACACCCCGTTAAGAAATGTATACCATAGACCGCTTCTCATCTGCTTTCTAGCTGATGTTTTGGTCACTATTCAATGTTGGCAGTGGTGGTGCCGCAACCTCTGACTGTGCAAGGACTGTCAGAGCCATGCAAAATGACCTCCAGCAGGCCACAAATGTGCATGTGTCTGCTCAAACAATCAGAAACAAACTCCATGAGGGTGGTATGAGGGCCCATTGTCCGCAACTATGGGTTGTGCAGGACACCAAGTTTGGCCCTGAGCCCTTCACAGCTGAAGGCAGGTTCACACTAAACACAGAGTCTGGAGATTCCATGGAGAATGTTCTGCTGCCTGCAAAATAGCAGAGACGTGGTACAGCCCTCCATGTGCCTACTAAAGGTAGCCTGACTGCCATTGCTAGATCTCATGTGGCAAGTGTCTGCAAGACAAACTATGAAGCTATAGACTGGCAACCGGTTCCCCAGACCTGAATCCAATTGAACACATCTGGGGCGTGATGTCTCACTCGATCCACCAACGTTGCACCAAAGATTGTAAAGGAGTTGACAGATGCTTAGGTACAGGTCTGGAAGGAGATCCCTCAGGAAACCATTCGCCGCCTCATTGGGAGCATGCCTGGGGTTTGTATCGAGTTCATACAGGCACATGAAGGCTACAAACTCCAAATAAAGCTTTTCAATAAATAATATTCTAATGATCGATTAAGGACGGTGGATAAAAAGTCTAAAATGGAATTCAAATTATTTAAAGAACACATTTCTGCAGATGCGTCAAAGCAGCTTCACAGAATTTTTTAATTGAAATGTTTCTGCTTTCCTTCGGCTTCACAGCCAGGAGTGAAAATACCGTCTTCCACTTCCGTATTCGTCGCTCAACAATTGGTGCCTACTTTGTCTCTGAGAAGATCTCGTTTGGGACTCTGGATGAGCTCATCAGATACTATCAGACCAACTCCCGGAGTCTGGGATGCCAATTAGACCAGCCCTGTGTACAGCAGGTAAGGTACTCCTTTTAATAATTGATATATTTTGCATTATTGTGATTGGTCCCTGGGATTGGATTATTGGCTGATCATAAGGGTTTGATTAACGGGTTTTTCACGATTGGTTTTTGTATAAGGAAAACTGTATTGGAACGCTGCTTTCATCACAAACATTTCTGCTGATTATGAAATTTATTTCATTTCCCCATGCTCTTCTCCCATCGTTTTATCTCTAGCTAAAGCATTTTGTGTATGAAATGTGCCACATAAACAAACTTGGCTTCAAATAATCTGTCATTAAACAAAAGTCTGAATTATTATATGACGTTAATCCATCAGAGGGTTCCAGTAAAGTTCCATAAAGTCCATATGATTATTAGTGAAAACAAACCATGAACGGATTTACAACCCAGTGATAAACTCAAGTGCTTTACATAAATGTACAAGTGTAATGCAATGTGATCATAAATCAGTTCTGCGAATCCAATTAGCAATAAATGCCGGGGAACTGCTCATTTTCTGACAATCTGGCCACCTTTTGTATCATTTTTAATTAGCTAAAATGCACTAAAACTTGTTCAAGGTGTTTCTTTCTATAGCCATGTGGTATCTCACTTCTACTCACTTTTGTACTAAATGGATCATAAAGCAACTGTTTTTGGCTGCAGTGGATGTCCGAGCTTTATTTAGTGGCAATCGGTCGATAACACAGACTTAGACTGTTGTTTATTTTATTTTTCAGTTGATTAACAGCAATTGCAGAGAATGTGGGCAAGTCATTCATTTTGTAACGCAGTTATTAATCATAGATTGATGGGTGTGCTGGTGCATTTGCTGAGGGCATTCATTCTCACACTCCTGCGGGTAATTAAAACTCAGCTTCTCAACAGAGTGTGTGAGGGGCACTCGCCTCTCTTTCATACCCATTCACTTCCTTTCTCATTGTGCTATCTTTATTTTCTTGTCTTTAAGCCTTGACGGCAACGAGGCCATTTCATGGCTACAACGTGTTATTATGGAATTTACTCTTGTAAACACATAAGGCTACCTTTAAAATCAATTCTTGTTCTAAACGTAATACTTCAAGTCCATAAACACATCCTTTCAGATGGTCCACCAAATGTTTGCTCTTAAAACCAATTTGATACAACTTTTTGTTCGTTCAGGTACCTCTTCCTCATGGTTTCGTACTTTAGGCAGTCTGTTAGGCTAGGTTTTACAGAAACTCTACATTGGCATTGTTCACATTGCGGTGCTACTCCTTCTGTCGGTAAGAATCCATGGATACTATGTCCTGTTCAGTATCTTGATGACAATACTCGTTTCCTATCACGTTCCTTATTGCCAGATCCTATAACCAGGTGGAGACATCATTGTCCCATCTAATAAAGGCATGAAAGGGTCAAAAATAAAATATAGAAAAATATAAATAAACAAAAATCAGGGCTTGCCACAACTTGAGATCAATTAACTCACACCTATACAGACCTAATCAACCTATTATTCTGACAACAACTGAGCTACCCCTCCTTCCCACATCTGAGGGGGTTAAGCCACAAATATCCATCTCTTCCTAAACAGCCTGCTATGTTTGTGGCCATCAAATATGCTCATGATACTAAGCAGATGAACTCATGAACAACTAAACAGCTTTTTAATCTTTAATCTTCTATCAATCCAGTCAGTACAGAGCTTCAGTTTTATGTTTATCTACTGTTTCACACATTTTAGTAAAACTAGTCTTTTATTTCTGAGCATGCAATCACAGTAACTGTCCATTCATGTGTTAAATAGTTTATAATAAGACTTTTTTTTTCCAAGTGAGAGAAAGTATGTACATGTATTGTATTGTTCTTAAGGTAAAGCACACCAAATAATATATATATATATTTACACACATGTATGCCATTGGCACTGCCATTGGCTTTTCTTCAAATGAGTGCCATATGATGTTTTGTTCAACATTCAGTACTTTTTTTTCCCAGTTAATTTATTTTTTCAGATAACATCCAGGGCTTATATTGAGAGAACTCATGTTTCTCTTGAACTAAAAAGTCCTGAAATTAAGTCAGGGTTTGATGGGGTACTTACACTTACACCTTGTTTCATTTCTTTTTCAAACACACAGATTAAATGTTTAATTTCAATGTCCAGCCAATATTTCCAGTCTACCTCAATCCCTTTAATCCTGTGTGTGTAATTAATACTGTTAATGAAATCAAAACCTTCTCTAGTTTGAATGATCTCAATGCATTTACAACAAGTGACGCAAGTACCTGATTCTCGGAAGAGCAGTCTTGTAACCTTTGTTGCTTGTTTGTGTGCATGCAGAGAGAGCTGTTTGACATGGAGCCATGGGAGCGTCCACGGGAGGAGTTCCAGCTCATCCAGAAGCTTGGTGAAGGCCATTTTGGTGAAGTCTGGGAAGCAGTCTGGAGTGCAAAACAGAAGAAAGTAGCTATCAAGATGCTCAAACAAGGTCTGGGTTTACATAAAACAAACTATTTAAAAGACAAGGCAAACAAATTATGACCTTGGCACACGACAGGGATAGGCTTCCCTTAAAATGACTAGTTAGATATGCACCAGGTTTTATAACACAATTAATGAAATTCGATAGATTATCTTCATAAAATGGGTAGATTTAGGTTTTAATTTTGCCAATATTTGGAGTTCGCCAATGTATCATATCACTCTAATCCATCAACTGCGCTTGACCAGAGAACATTTATTTAAGATTTCACAGTAACAGATCTTCAACCAGGGAAGTTTTTTTTATCCCAAGGGGATATTAAATAAAAAATGAGATTCAAATTTGTGAGGGAGGTAAGGGACCTCCTTGGGGCGTCCGAGTATATCAGTACAAGATGCAAATGTCTTTTACAGAGCGGGACAATGTTAATATAATAATCAAAATCCTTCACCACTTTGGCTAAAGTTTGCACGCAACTTTGATGTTGGCTTGTTTAAAATTCAATGTCAATTTGAGTAAAATAAAGCAACCCTTGTCTTTATGATTTTCCTAAGCTGAGATAGAGATATGCCAAGTTGGTTGAATGGTAAACAACCTGGTTGCTATGGAGGGGTAAGTGATTTAATTTAATGTCCCAATGAGTTATATAAACCAACCCCCATATCTCTATTTTCTAAAGCTGAGATGTAGTTCAGAAAGTATCTGAGTTAGCATGAAGAACCAGAACATGTGCACCACACAACTTTCTCAGCTGACCACGAAAACACACATGGCTTTTTGGAGTAATTTAGTTTCGATATCAAAGTAAATCACACAACGACAGCATCTAAAGCACATTAAAGTGATTTCAGTAACATTTGCTATAACATCTGTTTGTCTTTCTATGGCCTGCAGAGGACACAAAGCTGGATGAGTTTGTGAAGGAGGTCCATGCTCTGAAGAACCTGCACCATCCCAAACTGATCGAGCTCCTGGCACTCTGCACACGGGGAGAGCCCGTCTACATTGTCACCGAGCTCATGGCTAAAGGAAGCCTCAAATCCTACCTGACATGTAAGCAACTCTGAGCCCTCATCCCAAGCCATGTTCACACGTCAACAGTCACTTCCAACACTAAAACTAGACCCAGCAAAAACCTTGGTTCTAAATGGACCAGGTGCGGGGTTGTGGATTCCTGTCAAACCAGAGGCTGTGATGTGGCTTATTTCAATTATCGTGAAGCTAAATTCAATTAAGTGCTAATAAAAAGTAAAAAATCATTTATAAAAGCACTAGTAGCAAAGACCACCTCGAAGTGACAATAACTGCGTATTCATTGCGAAATTTACCAATAAAAACACACAAAAAGTTCCAATAAAGTTAAGACATAACCGACCCCGACAGAGGAACGCCTGTGAAAATAATTAAAATAAACAGTAACTCATTTGAATGGAATATTAAGGTTAAAGCCAGACACACAAGGATTCGTCATTTATCTGTTTGAAATACCATCTTGTCTCTGCAGCCTCGGAGGGTCAGCTGCTAACCTCAGCGCATCTGATCTACATGGCTGGTCAAGTGGCAGAAGGAATGGCTTATCTGGAGGATCGGCACATTGTCCACAGAGACTTGGCTGCTCGAAACATCCTGGTCGGAGAAGAGTTGGTGTGCAAAGTAGCTGACTTTGGACTGGCTCGTATCATTAAGGTAATACTTCACAGATGACATGCATCTAAACTCAATGCTAAGAAGATCTTGATCTGTCTCTGTATAGGACAGCGTGTACACGGCTAGTAGAACCACCAAGATTCCAGTGCGGTGGACCGCTCCTGAAGCTGCTCTTTACCAGCGTTTCTCTGTCAAATCAGACGTCTGGTCTTTTGGAGTGCTACTCTATGAGATGATGTCACGGGGGAAAATGCCATATGATGGTATTGAATGTTTTTAAACTTGTAGAGATGTACCTAATCTTATTGACAAACTTCATTCTGTTCCTCATAGGGAAAACTAATAAAGAGGTGATGGAAATCCTGTCATCGGGTCACAGGTTACCATGCCCAAATCGATGCCCCCCCAACATCTATCGTATTATGAAGGATTGCTGGCACGAAGAAGCTTCCAAACGACCGTCATTTCATGCCCTTCACAGTCAGCTAGACAATATCTATTCCAGAATCTACTTCAAAACCATTGAAGTGTAGGACCCTGTGGAAACACATAGGACTAAACCGAAGAAACTGCTGGAGAGAACTGGGAACAAAGAAAAAACTTTGCATGAACTAAAGTATGCATTATGACTCTTTTTGATTGCTTTGATGTGCAATAATAAATGCTTGGTAAAGAACTTTGAACAGGATAAAGGCCATGAGAGAGGAGGAGAAAGGTGCATTCTTCTTCTGACAGGGCTAGCCATCTGTAGCTTGTCATTGCAGCTCTTGTTCATGATATCAGTTAAGTACTGTTATGCATTATAATAATTTATTTGCACTGCAATTATTGTATTTTTTGCTAGACTATTTGACTTCCGTTTCTATTACAGCCTTCAGAAATATGGAATATAAGCTGCTTACTGGCCCTGTAGCTATTTAACATGCACTGCATCACTAAGGTACTCTTTAAAGTGCTGATATTATGGATAAGAAAGGATCATAGTTTGGTTTTGGGAGAGACAATAACAAGCTGACATACATGTAAGGTGAAAAGGCAACAATAAGTAGTTATTTTTTCATTATTTTTACTCCAATTTTCCATCCAGCTATTGGTTGCCAGAGACCAAGTCGGTTTTGATTTGATTGCTGCAAGCAGCACATGTCAGAAATGGAGCTCCAATCACCATTACACAGCACAAGGTTTCAATATTGTTTTTGCTGTGTGCAAAACATTGCGTCTTCATGACATGACAGGACTGGAATCTACTACAATGTTTAGTTGAAGAGGATTTCAGTAGACCTAAATGCTTAGTACATTACGAAATTAATGTTTTCATTGACTTATGCTGCTTTTCCACTGAATATTTTGTAATGGCACAGCTCTTCTTTTTTCCAACTTTAGCTTTTTGGTGGATTTTCCATTTTATTCTGTTCATTATTCCATACAAATTTGAATGAGTTTCTTGAAGTCAGGCCATCAGATTTTCTTTGATTGGAAAGCACAACAAAACATCCTGTTGATCAATGACTGGTCAGTTATTGAGCTCACTGAAAGAATCATGTATGTGGTATGCGTCATTACATGCACGACACAAAAATGTGGCACACTCACATGATTTTATAATATTCAAATTTTAAAATTGCTTTTTAACATAAAAATGAGGTTCAGGCTTTTCTTTTAACTGATCACCGAGGACTGTGTCCAATGAGAGCTCGAAGTTTTTCCAAGAGATTGGCCACTCAGAACCGATACTGGAACACAACAGTTAACTGTAGTGAGTAGAGCTAAGCTATATCATACAGCACATGTGTCAAACTCAAGGCCCGCCATGTAATCTAATGTGGCCCGCGAGAGCTTAAATGTTTTGAGTGTCTAAAAAAAAAAAAAACTACATTTCTCACAGTGCCTTGTGGCCTACGGTAGCTGCAACAGTGTTTCCGCATCCATACTCATGAGTGAAACTGCAGAGCTGTGAACTCTCACACATTGAACGTAAGACTCACACATTTGAGTGATCTCTCACGCCACACCTCCGATTTCTCACGCTAAAATAAATTTCAAGATGTGAAATGGGCAAAGCTAACAGTTTATCTGTGATCTGTTTCTTGAGCCTGATGATAAAAGATGATGATGATGATGATCGATATGCTATGTGCAGTCTAAACAAATTACACCAATGACCTCAGTTTGATCCTTCATTAAAAGAGTTATGTGTGTTTTCATTAGCTGACAAAAATCTAAAGGATTTATATTAGAACAACACGCATACAATTGTTTCTATGCAACTGAATTGTCACTTGAAAAGTTATAAATAATGTGTCATTTAACATTAAGGAGTAGTTACATTTATTTTACATTACATTTGATTGCATTGTTTTACATTTATAAGTTACACTAATGTGGCCCTCGGTGAAAATGAGTTGATACCCCTGCCATACAGAGTCGTGCCATTACTAAAATCTGGTAAAGAACTGCCGCAAAGCCATGAAAGTTTCTTGCAAAAATCCATAATATGGGCATTTTAATAATAGAGCATTTCACTCCACACTATTTTTTTTACACGTCTATTTTAACCCTCAATAAAGGAATGTGGCCATTTAATGTGTTTGAGAAATGACCACAAACATACTGAATTCCTGAGAGAAATTGTTGTCCTGGGCTTTACATGAGCAGTGTGAATAATAATCAGCTTGTTTTCAAATTGGCTTCCCTGGGATAACCATGTAAAGAGTGAAAAGCTCCCACATTTACCAAATATGCGCTCTTACGTAGACATGCAAAACTGTAAAGCTAAAGTGGCAGCTCTTATATCCCATTTTCCAAGGGAGTGCAAATGGATTATTCGATCTGAGTTTCCAGGTCAGAGTTTATGTTTACAAGAGATTCGCCTGTCCCAGGACGGACAAGTGTGAAGATGGTGAAGCCTTTGGCCATTTGAAACAATATCTGTTTGAGTGTCTTGGGCCTTTGAAGGCAGGGTGCACAAAGAACTGTTTCCTTCCAGGTAATGCCTACTTAAATCTTGATACTCTGTGGTTATCACAGGAGCCATATGACAAAGCTACCTGGTTTGATTTCCTGTCAAAATCAATTGTCTTCCAAATGCAAGGTGACTTCCTAATTCAGATACCTGTGAATAAACTATTTTTTCAGTATACGTGTTTCTGCAAATTCTTTATCAGTTGTTTGCTAAATGGTGTACTGTATGTTTAATGTGATATCTTCAAGCATGCTGATAGCCTGTAAAACATTAAAGCTTAAATAATAAAGTCTGACTTTATAGCCTCTGAACTTGTGTCATATTCGTCCACAGGCGTGGTTCAACACGGAAGGTTTCATTTTAAAACAGTTCCCCAAAACAAGATAACAGTGGGATGTTTTCACCTCATGGGTAACTGTTCGAGAAAGGCTTTCCCGTGTCTTAAGACATGTTTGGACAAAAGAAACGGAGCATCAGCTGGAGACGGAGAAAGTGGCGTCAACTGTAATGGCGAGCGGTCCGTTAAAGCGACGATGCCGTTCACTCCTCCGACGGTTTCCTCGACGATAACTCCCGCTCTTTACGTAGCCTTGTGGGACTTCCAGGCTCGTACTGCGGAGGAGATGTCTTTGAAAACTGGGGAGAAGTGTGAGATTGTCAGCCGAACCGGCGACTGGTGGATGGCGAAAAAAATCGACTCGATCGGCCGCTCGGACAAAGGTTATATTCCGTACAATTACGTGGCTCAAGCGGATACCGTAGAGGTTCAACCGTGAGTGTCGAGCTGCTCCTGGAGGGCAGTCAACTTTTTGTCCGAAGAGAGAACAAATATTCTACTTTATCTTGCAGTTACAAGTTATTAATATTAACTCTTTATACGGTTTTCTGTGGCCAGGTTTACGTCACCTTCTATTCCAAGCTCTTCAAAGTTAGTTGGAGTCAGAGTTATAGAGGAAATCAAAACTACACACTTCCACTATATTATAATCGAGATATCTCAACTAACTAAAATGAAAGAAATTACAGTTTAAGACGGTTGTGACAAAATGCTGTGAACAAAGAATGCTTCGAAATGATAAATAATGACAAAATGCAAAGTGAGCGAGCAAAACAAATCTTAAAATTAATATTTGGTGTCATTCCCACAAAGTCAGGGATTTTAATCAGGTGTATAATCAACCATTTGTACCAAACGGGTGCTAATCACCTCAGTAGTTGCTACCCAGTCATGAACCGAAACAGGAACAGCTGTGTTGGAGGACTAAAACTATAGGTAACCTGTGCAATTAAATTGTGTTAGAGGTGAAAAGCCTTCTAGTCTTCTGTAGCCAAGTTTAAGAGCAGTTTTATTTCACATGTTTTTAAAGGGATGTGTTGTGACTTATATATTTAGTTTTTAGCCTTTAGTAAATGAACTAAGGAAAAGAGAAAGTATGGCATGTTGGCCAGTAATCTCCCAAAAAAAAAACAAACATTCAAAAAAAAAAAAACTAGTTGAAGTACAGCCAGTGCTTAATTTGTCCATGAGGAGGTCCTGGAAAGCCAGGAGTGTTTATCAATTTGCACAATATCTCGATTGCAACCATTTTTTAAACATAGATCCTGTGAAAATTTCAAAACATTCAGGGTTTAGCTCTTTAACGTGGTGCATTTTAAATGTTAAAAAAACAAGTCGATCTTGGAGCTTTCTGACAAATTTTTTGTCAATTTTCTGGTTAAGTTGCCTGATTTTGGCTTATCTACCGATTAAATAAATTTTAATTATCAAATAATGCATTTTGGCAAAAAAAAAAAAAAGGTTTTTAAAGAAAAGTATTAACTTTTCAGATTTTTTAACGGAAGTTAGGTGTAATATTGTGTGGTAATGCCTCCCTTCCCTATCATTTTTATTTTTTTTTATTAAATCACAAATCTCTAATGTTAAAAATGCTGAATGTAATAAACTCTGTAAGCAGTAGATTGTAACTTTATTTTGTCACAATGGAGCATTTTTAGAGTGAAGTTATTAACCATTTTCTGGTCAAAACATATTTGTGGTCTGGCACTTCACAGATGGTCCCCAAGCGATCCTATCTCAGTTGGCTGAGACACCAGTGTATTAGTGTATTCCGTTTCAGCAAAGTTGGACAATAACATATTTTGACAAAAACTGTGTTGTAGCTTCTACGCAACATAACACAGAATAAAAAGAAGTGTCATTTATCCATTAAGAGCATTTGGGTCTTGAGATATTGAACAGAGAAAACCAAATCTGTGAATCTGCAGCCAACTTTACTCAACTCTGCAGTGGGCACCCAGATCATCTGCTGTACAAGACGCTGAACCAATCGACCAGCAGAGATCCTTCATAAACTATGTTGAAGTGTATCTAGATGAATGGCGGCTGTTTTGAAGACAAAGGGTGGTCATTTTAAATATTGATTTGATTTTTATTTTGTTGCAATTTTGTACACAAGCCAAAATAAATGATTAACTTTCATTTTTGAAAGCAATATTTCAATGTAAGTGCCATTGTAAATCTTCTCATCGACTTTAACCAGATGGACATTGAGCTCATAATCTGAAATGCAATAAACTAACAGTAGATGAGAAGTTCAGAGGACTTAAAGTTAAAGTTAAGCTGAAAAATAAAATGCTAGCTGAACTAATTCAGTGATGATGAATTTGGTTTTAAATTGGGATAAACGTGAATAAATGCAAATTGTATTGAAAAAAATATTTCTGAATGCATTTAACCTTTTTATTATTACTCACATGAAAACTATAAGAGTATTGTTATTTTCTCTTCTTAAAGCTGGTTTTTTGGAAAGATGAGTCGTACTGAAGCTTTGAGCCACCTCATGTCTCAAGGAAATGACAGTGGGGCTTTCCTTGTTCGAATCAGTGAGTCTGACAACCTGGGGTATGTGCTTTCAGGTCTGTGATTGCATTTTCTTCAAAGCTGTAGGAAGACTGTACAAACATGTTTACAACTAAAGTTTGGAATATGTTTTCTTAGTGAAGACAAATCACGAAGTCAAAAAAACGAAGCACTTCAAGATTTATCACATGGCTGATCAGTTCTATGTGGATTCATCTGTTAAGTTCAGCAGCATATTCCAGTTGATTGAACATTATCATCATCAGCCGCTCTCCACTTCGGACCTACTGAGGCAACCATGCATTCGGGTAAGTTTTGATCTGCTCATTTATCCAAAGGATTACATTTCATCCATTCGGTTTTATTGGTTAAGCAAATTCTTTTGATTAATAAGTAGCCCCTCAGAATATAAATGTAGTAGTTCTGAGACCACTGACACATCTTCCTCCAGACAAGGCCTGAGTCAGAGGATTTGTTACCAACCACAGGAGATGAATGGGAGCGACCTAAAGAAGAATTCAAGCTGGAGGTGAAACTCGGTAGCGGCCACTTTTCTGACGTTTACAGCGGCACATGGAAAGATCAAATTAAGGTGGCCATCAAGGTCCTCAAGTACAATGGTGAGTACCTCAGGCACAAAGATTAACCATGGACACAACAACTCCGCACATCTCCAGGTTTCACTTTTAAAATTAGGGTTTTATAAATTCACAAAAATGTCCGGTGTTCATGCTTTTTCATAGGATCATTACGCATGTACGTAATTTGACCGGTATTTGCATACAATATTACAGTACTACTCTGTTGCGGGTCTCAGGCGGGTCTGTCCTTGCCGGATGTAGAAGACAACTAAAGATGAAAAGTATAGATCCTTTTTGTTTAAGTTAGTATCCATCTTTGTGAGACTCTTCTAGTTTTTATCTTATTACAGTTATTAAGATATATATTGTTGTAAGCTGGATTTCATATTTATTTATTTGAAAATTTCATTCAATTTTATTACAGAAGTTAATTTTGCACCATTGACGCATAATAAAGTATGTTCTTTAACCTCCGAGAAGCCGGCTGAACTTGTGTATCGAGGACGTGTCGATTGTCCGTATATGTTCACCCTAGTTTTTAAGGCTCGCATAATTTGGTTCCAACACACTTTGTCTTACATTACAGAAACACTCCACTTTTTTGGCTCATTTTATAAATCCCCTCAGAATAATAAATAAACTTTTACAGTTTTATAAATAATTAGACTATTGATTAGATCAGAAGTATTTCAGTATCAGTACCGTATTATTCCGCTTTAAAACTTGACTCTTTTAGAGTTACATTGAGCTGTAATAAATGTTGATGTTTTCTGACGTTGGGAACTATACTCTATTCCATCCTACAGAATCTAAAAGACAAGTTATACAGTGAAAAAGTGTGGTATTAATATGGAAAGTTCTTGATAACTGATTAAATTCAATGATCTAAAAGTTCTGCCACATCTGGAGAACATCTACAATTTCATCTTGGGGCTTACAGTCATTAGTGCCAATACCTACACGTAGGTTACAAGTGTTGGACACCAACTGCCACAAGGGGGCACCAAAATCCCATTTGTCCACAAGAAAAAAAAATGTAACAAAAACTTTATTTTAATAGTTATGTATTAGAAATAAATAACTATTGTGATATGTATAGATATCTGCGTGTATATTTTAGAATTATAAAGATATGTTATTGAAGACATCATGTGACCCAATCCCACTATCCACTCACGCACTAAAATTAAAAGTTTAAAGATTTAATTAAAACTTAACGGTCGTCACCATCAGGGTAATCACAAACGTGAAAAGTCATTTTAATATGGCTGCTACAACTAGCTATTCAAATAATATTTTGACTAGTACAAAACAATACTGTTTAAAATGAGAATAATTTTTATTGACAAAAATAATAATACAGTTTTACTTTAATTTGATGAAATAAACATTAAACACGTCTTACTTTTTACAATGTCCACAAAAGACATTCAAATGACTGATATCTGCTGCTTTTAAAAATGATTTGCAGAAGATTAAATCTGTGTTCAATGTAAACATTTCTTGCAAAAACTCACTTTATCATTATTTTTACTACTTCTTTGTTAAATGTGAAGTGAAGTGAAAGTGACGTTACGACCATGTATGGAGTGACCCATACAAGGAATTGGTGCTCTGCATTTAACCCATCCAAGTGCACACACACAGCAATGAATAAACACACCAAAATGTAATACATTTCTGTTTTTGAAAAAAGATGTTTTGGGTTGGGATTCTGGAGGGGGGGGTTCCCCGTTCTGTTTCTGAAATTGTACTCACAGGCAAATAAAGCATCAGTGACGGCTCATAGTTTTAAATAGTGAGACAAAAATAAACAAAACAGAAAAAGCCATTTGAAACTATTACAAAGTAATTTGTGCCTCTGTGAGTGAAATAAGTATTTGACCCCAATTAATCGGCAGGTTTCAAGCTTTATACGGGTAACTAGCTGAGATTTCACGACTGTACAAATGTGTAGTAAAACTAATGCTTAACTGAGAACAAACAATGGCATCCTAATCCTCCGGCCATTTATTTTCTGCCTGAATGTATACTGCACATGGGCACCAGGGGGTGTGGTTGACATGCAAGAACCAGATTAGATTTTGTTGGAGAAACACATTTTTCCCCATAATTATTTACATTCATTCACTATTTTTGTAAAAAAAAAAAATTAAATATATATATAATAAGTGCTTCAAACTCAGTTGCCTTGGGAATTTTTTATTATAGTATTAATGAACCTTATTTGATGATCTGTCAAATATTTGATGATCTGTCAAAAAATACCATACGCATCACATCAACCATAAATTACATCTTCATTAATTCTTCAGAATCATAAATATGTCTATTTCGCCAATCGAATAAGCATCTACTGAGTTTTTGACAGATTTTTTTGTGTGCACTCAGATTGTCTAGAGCAGAAGCAGTTTCAGTCTGAGGTTCACATCATGAAGCGTTTACATCACCGGCACCTGCTTTCACTCTTTGCCATCTGCACTTCCTCCACCCCTTACTACATCATCACTGAACTGATAGAAAAGGGTGATCTTCTTAATTTCCTCAAAAGTCAGTCCTCTTCCACCAGATTGGATTTTTACATTTAAGTAACTGTGCAACTCCAGTTCATTTTCACCACTCCACCATGCAGGTGACGAGGGTAAAGCACTGGAGATGGAGTTTCTGATTGACATGGCATCTCAAGTTGCAGACGGGATGGCATACCTTGAGGAAAATAGTAGTATTCACAGAGACCTTGCTGCAAGAAACGTGCTTGTTGGTGATCAGTATATCTGCAAAATTGCTGATTTTGGTCTAGCACGGATCATTAAGGTGGGTGTCTTGCAAAGATGTCATAGTAAACAGTGTGTGTAATAAAAGCTCTGTTACGTGAGATTAAACAAAGTCGAAAAGGTTCTATTCTATTAACTATTCTAAAAAATGTTACATACCATGCCACAGTGCTGCTCAATACAACTGGTCTCGTTGGTAGAATGGTTGTAAACTATGGCAGTCAGCCACTAGAGGGTGCTAGACATAGACTTTAAAATACTTTTTAAAATGTTTAAGTTTTATTTAGTTAGTCCTTTGTAAGTCCTAAGAGGAGCACAGTTAAATGCACGTATAGACTGCTAGCTCATTTCAATACAAGACATTGGGAGAGCCCAGGGTTCCGAAATCAGTGCCCAGAGTTTATCGTAGCTGCCTCGATTAATATACTACTGTCCATTTTGTTGACTTTCTTCATCATTTTCGATACTGTGCCAGTCAGAGGAATATCATTGCATGAATAGATAAATATTCATCAAATACACAATTCTTTAACACCTTTAAAATTTCTGAGGTTTGATGAAATTGATGAAAGTTGATAACTTTATTAAATTGTCAATGATTATTGTCCAATCCAGTTTCTTTGTACATGTCTAGGAGCATGTTTATATCTCTGATGAAAAGACGATCCCATATAAATGGACCGCTCCGGAGGCCATTGGTCACGGATCGTACTCAAGCAAATCTGATGTCTGGTCGTTTGGGATTCTACTTTATGAGATCGTCACGTACGGAAAAATGCCTTATCCAGGTCAGTTTCAACCATGAAATCCATTGCAATGGAAAAGAATACAAAAATAAATATACAATATGTCTAAAGTTAAATCATGTAGTGTTGCTCTTAATGACACAGCACACGTCCTGCTCGGTTTCTCCAATTATAATTACCGGTAGTTCATTTTACAAGTTTAGTCTCAGCAGGGTAGGCAATTTCCACGAGCCAATGTTTACAAACAAACCACAACAGCAACAAACCACAACAGCTTCACTATACACTAGGGATATATGCGCTTGTCAACCTCGGTTTTTTTGGTTCCTTTTTTGAAAACTTCACGTATTTATAATCATTTCGACACGCCTAGCGGACTACTTATGGATGTGAACAGGCAGATGTCAGGGAAATGCTTTTCTAGAGCAAATATCCAATCAATGAACTGTGTAAATATTCTGTGTACATTTTGACCTGTGTAAATATCCAATCAGCAAGCGCTTTAAGTTAAAGGGGTGGGACTTCTCATGTTTCACTCATACCACAGCCAGAAAAGTGATATCCTCTGTAAATCATCCTACCAATTTTGTCAATTTTTGTTGTGGATTGATGTTTGATTTAGGAAAATAAAGTGAATTCTATCAAACACCATTTTTATGTGTTTCGAAGATTAATAATTTGCTAAGACATCCAAACTGAACCAAAACGTGGTTAAAAACCGATGTACATACTGAACAATGAGCTTTATGTGTCGTTACATCCATACTATACCCACACACACACATCACCCTAGCAACCGATTCAGCCAATGATTCAGAATAAAAACATTTTTAGTAGACATTACAGACTTGAAGTAACACTAGCGACAAGAATCTGGAAATACTCGGAAAACGCATGGAATTTAGTCATTTTTGACTACTATGTTTAGTGGCAACCTCACCTGTTTTATTCAGATGTTTGCCTCTAAGCATAACATTTCACATTTTGTAAAATCTACTAGTTTGTATTCAAATGTATTTGAGATTTGTTAGTTAAACAGTTTACTTATTGATTAAGGACATAATCTTCTGTCTTAGGTTTCCGAAATGGTGAGATTTATTATTACATCACTCAAAAAAACTACAGGATGCCGGCACCACCAAACTGCTGGGAGGAAATTTACAACATAATGCGCTCCTGCTGGAGAGATGATCCTGAAGACAGACCCTCTTTTAAGAATCTGCGAGAGGAACTACAGAGCTGTCAAAACCTCCATGGCCACTAACAAAGTTCTCTCCCACCTCTTGGTCTACCATTCCAAAACACCTGACTGTGTAAAAATTTTTGATGAAATGGATGCACTGAGAAAAACTCATGATCAGTTTTATAAAGTAATATACAAATTATGTAACATATAAGACTTTTAAAGACAATTACCATGTATGTAAATAAATACCATTCAATATACACTGAATATACATCTAGTTCTCAAGATCTCTATTTATGTGACCTTTAATAAAAAAAGTATAAGTTTGCTGTGTTTTGAATCACAAATCTTTTCTTTTTTTTAAATCATCAATGATAACCATGCAACAGAAGCTGAGCTTCCAATCTTGAGTGAAAAAAATCAAAGAGATATCGAAAATCATGAGACGTATGAGTGCCCTGCAGCCAAGATCAGTGGAATTCACACTAAACAGGTGGAAATATATTATTAATCACATGATATTTTTCCATTTGACCATAACTGACGTGAGATCCTGAAATAGAGGGGTATTATAACCAAAACAACTTTTATTGTGCACTTTTAGAATCGATATTGTTGGTGAACACATCGATCTATCAAATAAAATAAACTTGAGCAGACAGCATTGTGTTGTTTACGTCAAAGTCAATTACATTTAATTATCTGTTTTTTTTCCTTGCCAATTTATTGTTGTTGTTGTTGTTTGACAGAAAATATTAGTCGTTCTCTGCTATTGATTATTAATGAAAACATTCTTCCTATACACAAATTCTTTCACTTGGAGCTCAAATATATATCTCTGGGAAGTTTGTAGGGGGAGAACGTTCCTCTGGTTGGTGTTCTTGATCGTTATAACTTTGATGACTTTTTGTAATGTACTTTATGGTATTTACTTGTAGAAATACTACTCGTACACATCCGCTAAACCATTTCAGAACAGCGGGATATGGCAGGACATGGCAGCTGGTTTAAGCTGGGTTTTTGCAGGTCGTTGAATTTAAATTGTTCAAGACTTGTTTGCAGCTATAGCAACAATTAGCAACGTGCCAACAGGAAAGGCAAGCAAAATTAATCACTATCTAGTTTATGAAATTGCTAGCGTTGCTAGGTTTCGTTATCAATATTAGTTGGTTCCTGTATTACTAGTACAATTACGAAATGTACACTTACCAAAAAGGCGATATTGATGAGGTGAGAAAACTGTCGAAAGCGCTTCGGAACACCTGAACCAATCAGGATGAAACTCGACCAGCAGATGGCGACACGACCATAAGCCTCTGCTGGTGAATCATTTAACCCCTTCAGCCCTGAATTATGTCCAGTTTTCAGAAACACGCAAACATACATTTTCCTGTTCTTAAGGCTTCTAAAACCAAGATAAATAACAATTATAATTTAAAAAAAAATCTATAATTATTAAATGTTTTGTAAAACCTTTGCGCTTCACAAACACACCTCCATGAATTTGAAAATAAAACAACTTTTTTTTTTAGATTTGAGTCTACCCCCAAAGCTTTTTAAGGAACTTTCTACTGACAGAAATAGTATATCTTTATCCATAGTGGTGTTTGAACAAACTAAACTTTACAATCAGTCAGTGTGGCCAGTTGAAACCATTTATTGTACAAAAACTATTGAGAGCTCACACATCCCCAAAACATCAGTGACCTGCCTCCATGTTTCACAGTGGGAATGGTGACCAAAAGTAGCATTTAAGGTTGTGGCCAACATTTTGATCTCATTGCTCGAAAAACGTATTGTACGCAGGCTACTTTGTGTCATTTGCTTAGTAATCTGTGTAGTAGTCTTTTGCATTCTGCATACCTCAGAACACTGTGTCCAAGCAAACAGGTTGTAGATGAGGATGGTTACCTTTACCAAACTCTTATTGTTATTTATATTCTTTACATTTATTTGGTTTTCATTTGTTTTCTTAATTGTATAATATTTGTAAAATGTGCTTTGTTGTGCGTGAGATCTTTGAAGACTTTTGAGTTTTATATTTCTTGGTCACTTGGTCAAAAATGGAGCAAAAAAGTGTGTGCCTAATGAGCACCAACACAAATGTTAAAAAGGTTGAATTGTCTTTTGTGGAATTAAACCGATGTCTAATTGTTAAAAGCTGACAGTTTTTCACTCACATGAGGATTCACAAAGCAGCTTTAAAGTGTGGGACAATAACGTATTTTCCTTCACGGTGACCTTCACGTGTTTTTTACTTAAACAAACACCCGCTGAGTTCCTGTGAATCACACGTCGAGCTGATGACTTGCATCTTTGTATTGGCAACAAGATCTGCTGATTCCATCTCTCTTCACTAGCTCCCCATTGCAGCCCCTGTTAAGTGTAAAACACTAATGCTCCAGTACCTTCACAAGCTCTTGGATTTCCACATCCCCACCAGAATGCATTCAGGAAATGCAGAGCATCTGGATGAAGAGCACCTAAATGCTCAAAAAAATAGAACTTTGTTTTCCTCTTAAGCACTTAATTATTTGTGGAATAATTCCACAAACTTATTTTTAAAATTTTCAGACATTTTGTGTGTTTTTGTGTGTGTTTTTTTTTCCTCAATCTGTAAATATTTAAAAAATTCGAGGTCAGATTGTTCTCATACACCACCAGAGGCCATTAACTACAAATTACTGAAAAGAATATAAGACTTTTAATAAGAGTATAATAATCACACTCTTTAATTGTTTTACTGTTACTTTGTAGAATTCATTTTGTATTTTAATCATGATGAATAATAATGCAAAACTGTACAGTTCATTCAGGTCAACCCTAAATATACATGCACCCACTAACCTCTGTGGCAACAGCTTTACAGTGTTCTGATGCAGTGTGGGTAATTCAGGCTAGTGAATAATGTTTCAGTGTTGCCAGCATCTGGGTGTCATTTTCAGGCTAAAAAAAAACTCTGTGAGAACTCAAAGTAGGTGCAAACAAAGACGAATAAAAGTAAAAGATTCGTGTGATTTTAATGTTCAGTGTATATTCCATTTTACATCCTGGTCTATCAAACAATTTTAACATAATGTTATTGACTACGGCAGCCTCTCTTTGCCACTTTTCATTTGATTGTGTTAATTAAATATGTTGAAAAGTTGAATAAATTTGGTTATCCCCCAAAATATTCAAGTCAGTGTATGAATTTATAGTTTAGTTTCGTTATATTGGGAGCTAAATAAGCATTTCATTGCTGGGCAAGATGGGCCACAGCCCTGCATACAGTCAAAATAGCAAAATACAATTCAAATAGCGCCCTCTAGGCGACTCAAAAAGTGATTTCATTCAAAAAGCAACTCGATGGCTTAAGTTTGTACACAGACTATAAGTAAAATAAACAGTGGCATCCCACATTTGGTTTCATGGTAAAACTTTAACCCCTGCTAGAGCCTACGGTTCAAAAACTTTTGCACAGTGGATGACCTCCACTTGTGTGGTAATTTTCTCTGTTTTAATTTCAGTTTTACAATGTTTCCCAGCATTGATTTCCCAAAATTCTTTCAGTGGTACCAGTCTGAAAAGATATACTTATTAGAGTCAGACCAATTGACCAGGTTTAGTGGTTGTAGTTTGCATCTCCAGAAGGAGATACGTTTAGAAGCAAAAGAAAAATAACATGTTGACATTAGAACACAAACAGGAAATCCCACGCGTTCCTTCCACCCGAGTCTTGTTAAGAAAGACTGGGGTGTTTCTCAGGGAGGGACGATGAGTTCCTTGTCGAATAGCACTCCAGTTCCCCAGCCTGGCTCAAAGGGGGTGTTTTTATATAAAGCTGCAGCAGCACATCTCTGAGTCTGCATGTGCTCTGTGATACCACAAGCTTTCTCTTCTTCACAAGAATCAAAAAGCTCTGGGAACATTTATACTACCATTGGATTTTACTCATGACAAACAGCTTCGAAAAAGGCAAGGTCCATTTAAAGATAAGAGCAAGACATAATGCATGAAAAGAGCAGGCTGTTATGTTCTGTATATATCAAACACATCAATGCAATACTAACCCGAGCAAGTTTTGAATCTTGATTTATTGAGTGTTCATTTTATTGAATATTTTTCCTGTTTTAAGTACTGTAACATGCTTCACTTCTCAAAGGAACGGCTCTTTCTATCGTGATCTTTCAAATGAGATGATTGAGTTTTACAATGGAATCCCTCTGTAACACCACAGTCTCACCTGATGAACTCTCACTGGTGTAAATCCATCGACTGCATCAAGTGGTGGAATTTACCACATGCTTTTTGTCCACCAAAAGAAATCTGTAAACATTCTCGTTCCATAAAAGCGTTCAGTGTCTGTCTCTAAGCTCAAACAATATACATGGCGGCTATATAGAGCAAAGTTCATCCCTATAATTAGCACTGTTCAGACATGACTGCTGTGTTAGTGCGGATGTGAGCGTTTTATTTTTAGTTGCGCACCAGTGCTTTGTGTACAAATCAGTGAAGAAGAGAAACCGGAGAAACAGAAATCCTGCAAGACTTCTGTCAGTATGTTTTCCTACAGAGAAACACTAAGTTTCCACGTGTTGCATCATCTCTGAAGTGATCAGCAAATCTTTTCTGTACTTGGGGTTATAAGGGGTTATAAACCACACACTGTACTATGTTTACAATACAATATCTACTACAAAAATTATGAATACAACATTTATGAACCCAATTCACCGAACCAATGGTAAAACAGTCAAAGTTTAGGCAGTATGCACTCAGGGAATGACAAGAGGAATATATCTCTAGTTCTCTTGGACAATATTGTAATAAAAAACGGCTGTTTCTCATAGCAGCTGAGATCTCCTTGTAGCTGCACAATGTGTATTGTGACATTTTTGTATTGCAATATGTTGTGCCACAATATTGATACACCCTTAGTCTATGCACACGACACCCACCCACCAGCACTGGTGTACCCGCTTCCAGGCAGTTGATCAAACTGAACTGACAACAAGTGGCATCATGTACTGTATGAGGGTGTAGCAGTGGGTGTCAACCAGACTGTTTTCCAGAAGGAAATCTAAAAAAAACACCATCCTTTTAAACATTGAAAAACGATGGATGGAGAGAGCTATTTGTATAATCTTTCTCATTTAAAATGTGAGGATAATTGTGTAGTTAATATTGCCTTAAACAAGGTAAAGAAGTTTCAGAAGTGCCTAGAATCACACATTTTGAAGAAATAAAAATCTCAGTCACACTACTGAAGTATTAAGTAGTTATGCGTTTTTTTGTCTTGTACTTGTCCCCACCCCATTGGTCACATCAACAGCGGTGCCTGTTTGTTTTGGAAATCTGCCTCCAGTGCTTTTAGAGAAACTGCCTTTCATTGGCTTCTGACACAGCTGTGACTCATCTAATGTATCTTCAACAACATGTTTATTTTTTTGTTGAGTCAACACATTTAATCTGCATTTAAACCATGATAAGAGCTTTGGGGTTTCCACAACGGACTCTGACCATTTTTTCGCAGAACTTTTTTTCCGGTTTATTCTGCATTGATGGAAATGTATGTTCTCTGAGCAGAAAACAAATAAAGCTCAGTCAGCACGGGTCTTATCTCCTCGTTTTCCCGGTGTGTTTCCAGGTTCAAAAGACCACCCTGCTTTCCAAGCATTTGATTCATTCAGATTTACAGGGAAAAGCTGACCATGAGCACAGTCAACGCCCCCGTTTGTCTGCTGGCTCGGAACGAGTTTTATCAGAGTAAGTGGAGCACTATTTTTAGCTTTTTTCTGTTTGACCAACTACAGGACACGTATTCCATGGCTGTCTTCTGATCCATTGGACTTTCTCATGAATGAACTTGCATCTACAGCAAACACGGTTACAATTTTAGTAACATACGTCATTTCTCTATTTTGGCAAATTTCCAACAACAGACCAAATGTCATTCTTAAACTGCATTACAATATTGTCTTTTTGTAAATATCATTGAAAGTTGTTGTTTTTTGCAGGCATCTGTCCTAGAGACAAAATGAAGGCAGTTAAAGATCTTTCTGAGAGCTTAATGGAACCAAAGCAAAGTCAGTTGACTGTCTGGGTGACCAAATCCAAAAACCAAGGTTTGATGCCATGAACATTTCGCAACTCAACCAAATGTCTCCCTTTATTCATTTCTTTGTCTGAACACAGATTATTCAGGACCTTGGAGCAACAATTGGACAATTAATGTTGTTTTCAGGAAGTCGTCCCCAAGAGGAAACTCTTCCAAACACTTAACCTCAGCTGATCGAGTGGTCAAGTAGACTCCTGCTCAAGGCATACGAGTGCTGTACACATTCTTTTTTTTGTTACTGACAAACACTTCAGTATTGTCCTTTAATGCAACTTTTTTACTTTGTTCTCTCTACACTGTTCTGAATACTGTTTTCAATGGATTCATATTGTTTTTTATAAAATTCTTTACCTATTGGAAAGCTTTGATTATGTTGTAAAAAAACACTTAATTGTTTTTGAACCTTTTCCAGACAAAAAAAGCCTAGCAACCAAGTCAGCAGATCGACAACTCGGCTTCAGAAACTGCTTGAGACATGGAGGTCGGTTTAGATCACTCAATATAAGCTGTATTTTTATTGACTTCACTGATCTCTCCCTAGCAACTCGATTGTTTACCCTAGTAACCAAATCACCATCTCAGCTTCAGAAAATGCTTGAGACATGGGGGTTGTTTTAGATCACTCATAGTGGTAAGGGGAACTTTTAATGACTTGACTTATCTTTCCTTATCAACCCAATTACTTACCCTAGCAATCAAATCAGTTTTACACAGTGCTTAAGACATGTCTGTTAATTTAGATCATTTCACAGTGATGAAGCCTTTTATTTACTACACAGAATGTTCCCTAGCAACCATTTCAACAAATCTATTGTTGAGCTAAAAATATAAATAAACAGGGGTTGGCTGATATCAATTATAGTCACAATTTAAACATTTTAAATAACCAACTCATGGTAACCTTAGCAACCCCTTTCTAAAGCCAACATCAAAGTTTATAGACAAACTTCAGCCAATCAAAAGCCTAGATTATGACTTTTTTTTTTGTACAGAAAACTGAACGTTAAATAAAATCTCTGATGCTCCGTTTCCGATCATGGCCTCCTGTTTGGAAAAAAAAGAGAAAGGGAGTGTGAGAAAGAACAGTCAACAAAGCTCAGACAAGCTTTATCCAGTCAGCCATCGCAACTTAGTGACCTGGAAAATAATGGAAACAAAGCAGGCGAGCATCAGCTTTACTGTACAAGTTTCCAAATAGAGCTTTACCATCTGTGACACCACTTGTTAGACATTTATTCTGAGAATTTGAAAAGTATTCTTCTTCAGAACGGAATAAATATTAATATAAAAATGTAGCTCAGTTGTTTAAAGTTTTCTATTGTCTAATAAAGATGTTTTCAGTGACTGAAATGTAGATTTTTTTTTTTACACTAGTGTCAATTTGCCTGTATTTCTGTGTTTACCAAAGTCCATAATGAAAATCAATCGACAGGTTTGAACTTTAACAGGTTTCTTATATAATCATACATTGGGAGTCAGGAACCGTTATCGAAGACACGCTGTACAGCTGATCACAAATACTTACTTGTGCCATGGAAAACTAAAACACTTTATCTGAGTTTCAAAAGACAACTGGATCACACCATGAGGCAATAGATTTAAAAAATGGTGGTAACCAGTCATTTAATGCTTCACCAGCTGTTATTACCAAATTTGTGATTAACTTTACATACCGTAATTACGACCCATACAATGCCCATAGTGTCTGGTAATAATGGATACAGGAATACGTGTTAAGAAAACTAAAAAGAGTCAAGGATTGGGTAGTTTAAGACCATTTATTGTGTGAAAAATACACAGGATAACATTCAGTAACAAAAACAGAAATGTAAAAATGTACAAAAAAAAAAACTCATTTAGCCAACTTTTAGCTTTAACATTTATTATGTGCTGTACAAAATGATGACAAAAAAAATGATACAAAAAATTACTAGAAAACAGCCCATTTTAAAGATGGTAAACAACAACAGAAAATGAGCTGCCTCCGTCTCCCAGCGTTGGCGTCCTGATCTGGTCTGGGTTTCAGGACTGAGTAGGACTCCCCACCTCCGACTTGCCTCCATCACTACTTTCGCTTGCCTGCCTGATCACCATCTCCCGGACAGCGCATGTCACCTGCCCATTTGTCACACTCACCAACCCTGACCTGCAGGAAGGCAAAGTGTTAATTTTGCAACTGAATTCAACACCAGCAGTGGGCAAAGAGTTTATCTTTGATGCTTTGGTGAAACTTAATCCATTCACTCACTTCTGCTGAGCCTCCTCAGCCAGAGGTCCCATTCCAGGCTGATTCTGTTTCCCAAAAAAGAAACTGGACCACCAGTGACCTGAATCCTGTTTGGGCAAACCTAGAACCAGCAATGTTAAACAAGTCAGAACAAAACCCTGCTGTCGATATTCAGTTATTGAATGGATCACAGTCTGCTTTAGTATAAAACACACAGTCAAATGCTGCTTTTCCACCAATTTTGTACCTTATAGCTTGGATGAGGTTCTAAATGCAGAGTCAATGTGATTCTTTTATCTGAAGGTAAAGAAAAGCATGACACGACATCCTGGTCAGATGTTAAGCTCCCTGATTGGCCAGAAAGAATAAAAATCACTGCATACATTAATTTCAACTCAATACAATATGTCCCGCGCAAGGCTACATTTTGTGGGAGGCCGATATCCAAAATTTCTGATTATAACATGTCGTGGAACACAAAAACAACCATCTATCCTTTAAACTGAGCCTTATAAACCACCACATATACAGAATAAGTGAGGGGTGATGAAATCTCTATAATAAGTGAACAAACCCACCAGACTACCTGTGCGGTTCTACAAAACTAATCAACACCTGCAAGCCAATCAAATTCCATGGCATATAAAGAATATCACCATCTTCATTGTTCCGTTGTACATTTCTTCTTATAGATTTTGGTTTGTGAATTTCTGACACATCCCATATAATAATACCAAGCGGAACTAGACGGATGAGACGTAAGCGGAGCGACTCATCTGAACCAAACCCACTCAGAGCTGGAAGTTTGTGAAATCAAAATGGTGAACAGTGGCGAGTAGAGCCAAGCCATACCAAACCGAGTTGTGCGGTGGAAAAGCAGCATTTATGAAGGAACCATACATTACAATCACATTTTTATGGTCAAATATTCTTGCTCCAAATAGGTTCCTTGCTCACCTGGATGATGTGGGATCACCTCACCACTAAATTCCGAACTGCCACAAGAGCTGCTACTGGATGTAGAGCCAATGCGCCCTGTGAAAGAACAAACTTGTAAGGAAAATATACTGTACTACATGTGGTAACAATAATATTAACAATGCGTAATGTTATAAAACATTTGCTTCATATAAAGGCTTACTTCGGTAGTAGTCGTGGGTGGCAACAAGAGAACCACTAGATGGGATGGCTGCCATTTTACAGACTCGTGCGAATCGTGACTTACAGATGAAACCCTGTGAAGAGAGCACATGTTTAGTAAATAGTTTACTTATTATTCATTTAGCATAATTTGTAAAGGGCATAGTTCAACTCAACAAAAGGAACTTTAAAGACAGTGCCACTCAAGCGTCAAAATATTGTTTTGGTTAGCCATTGTTTGTCTCATTACACATTTGGGGTCAAGTGGCATCCAACCACAAGACTATATTACTGAAGGGCTTGCCACAACATATAATAAGGCTACACTGGGATAACATATGCATATTGTACCTTCTGAGATAACTAAATAACAATAACTTCTAACGAAAATAAATGAGCGTGCAAAGCTCAAAGGCCAAAATAACATCCCGTTATTTAACATGAATTACCAGCTATAACGGTACAACACGTTCTCCAACATAAACAATGTCAACCATTAGACAAGAAGGACAGAAGCCCACAATCTCACCTTCTTAGCCGCTCGTGCCGATGTTATTAAAGCACCCTGCTCGATTCAGTCGGAGGCTTTGGGGAGAAAACGCTAGGCGACGGGGCCCATTGGAAAAGGTTTGGATGGATAAGTCCTTCCACGTCAAGAAATGTCTACCGCAATGCTGTCTGATAAAAACAAGCAGCTCGTTGATATTTATGCACATAGATGACGTCGTTGAGAAACTGAGGCGAGTGGAGGCGTGGCTTCACCCGCCTCTATATAAACCCACGCAGCGTGAAACCGGATAGAACCAGTGAGAACTGGGCAGTGTCTGACGGTTCCGAATTTCAAAGCCGGATAGATTAACGATTTGCGCTTACAAACAGAACCCAAAAAAAACATAAATAGTGTATTAAAAAAATGACTGAATAATTACATATTTATGTTATTACAGTTATTGATTAAATACATGTACAGAACAAAAGCAATAACAATCTATGTTACTTCGCAACACTTCAGCTTCCCTGGTGGTCTAGTGGTTAGGATTCGGCGCTCTCACCGCCGCGGCCCGGGTTCGATTCCCGGTCAGGGAACGTCTTTTTTGGGTTGAGTAATCTACAAATTAAGGTAGCAAAACGTCACCAAACCAACCAGAAATATACCGGTATTATTGCTTTATTTGATAGCCATAATTTAATTGAGGGAGATAAACCTGTTGAAAAAAAAAAAACAATCAACACCATGTCAACGATTAATAAGCTTTGGCTTTTTGGTTCTGAAGCTGTAAATTTTGTTTTGAACAGGAAACCATCAAAGGCACTCAAAGATGCTACAAAACCAGACATTAAAAAGGGAAGACCAAATGAATTGATCAATTGAATGAAAAATCCCCACAATGTCGAAAATAAAATCAGTTGCCCACGTGTTATACTGTACCCTGGTAAAATGTCAAACCATTGTAATTTGGTGCCCCCTGTCGACAAGCTAGCTAAAATGAAGGAGCGCAACCACTAACAAGTCATTTTACAGAACACTTTATTGATAATACAAATAACTGACAAAACAACGAAAGCAACTGACCACAGCTTTAAAAGTGAATACAGAAAGCCTTTATATCTCTACTTTAAAGCTGCATTGTATCATTCCCTAAATAAAAGCTCCCGAACTACATACCATAAACTCAAAAGTAACAAAATCTTTTTCTCTCTAAATGTTTTCAACCTTTGTAAAACTACAGCATTACATCCACACATGAATTTTATGGCATAACATATATGAAATTGGCATCTTAAACAACAAAATAGTACACGTAATTGGCATCTACCAAATTTTAATCCCTTAAACACGATGCAAACATGCAATAAACAGAACGAAAGGCCACATAAATGTAAAAAAAAAAAGTGTAGCATTAAACTGACCTCATACACTAGTGTAATTAAACGTTTTAACAGAAAGAACCAAATTGAGCTAGTGAACATGTGAATAAGTGGATTTTGTCCATCAGGAAATAGTACAGTGATTTTTTTTTGTGTCTGAACCACTACAAAAAAAAGGTATAACTTTGAATGTATGACTAAGTAAATGCAACATAAACCCATCTACTTGACCTAAATGACAAAAAAAAACATGAAGCAAAGAAAATGTAGAATGGTTGTCCAGTTAGAGAGCGGTAAGGCCTGAATTCCAGAGATGGCTAGACATTCAGCTGTTACCGAATAGCATTGTAGCAGTAAACAAATGTCTGTAGCATGTATCTAGATTTACCGCTCAAAAGCAACCCTCACTGTAGATTGGCATGGTACTTGTGTACTTTATACCCTTCTGCCATTTGGAAAAAAAGCTGTTTGATTATAGTAACTTTATAGTTATTTCTACATTTTGTATATATAGATAAAAGTTATGTAAAAACTTTATGCAAAGCTGTGTAAAATAGTTTCTGATACAAAATGACTCCCCTCTTTTGTACAAGCTGCAGTGACATCATGTACTCTGTTGTGTTTCCAGGTGAGATGCGTGTGCAGGGGGTGGAGGGGTACCAGTAGTGACAGAAGAAGGGATGAAAGAACTGCGGCATGGCTGATTAAGAGAAAGATGAGAGTTAGGATGAAGATGCCGGTGCTCAGAATGGAGCGTTGTCCTGTGGCGGGTTTGATTCGCTTGGAGAGTGAGCACTTTCTCCATTGGCTTTGCCTCCAACCACTTTATACTGAGACAAATAGACAATAGACAATCAGTTGACTGCAAAGAATAAACTAAATACTGGCAAATAATTCAACAATTTGACAGAAATCCACGTTATTAAGTCAACTGGTTTGAGACATTACCATAAAAAGGTTCATACAGACCATTTAAATTAATTGTAGAATACGTCTTTTTGACAGTATTACCAACATACAACATTGTTTGAAAGTTGAGTACATACATCATAATGACTGTTTCTAAAGTATCTGCTTGAAGAAGCACTGCCAATTCTTGAAAACAAAAGAGGAACTGCCTTTACATATTCAAAATGAATCAACATGGATCTTGGATATTCCATGCCCATTCAACTGAAAATAGAGGGGTTCTGAGTCAAGAAAAAGTCCCTTGCATGTGTTCTGTTGGAGAAGTAAGCCTAAGCGTTTTTTAAAGACATGTAAGCATTTCCAAAATATAGATATTCTGTAGATATTGAGTATTTGGACTTTTAACCACATTTCTCCACTGTACTGATTGAGATGTAAGACTAATAATTACACATGCAAACATTTAGGCAGTTGTGAATTTAAACAGCAAATAAAGTGCAGTGAATGAACAAAAAAAAAAAATGTACAAAACAAAATAGCAGCAGTTCATTGCGGTACACTTGCACACAGGTTTTAAAGGAGATTGGCAAGTAGGTTGTTCCAAAGATCATAGAGATCAGGGCTCTGTGAGGATCATTTCCAGTACCCAATGTTCTTTACAACAAAGATGGTTCTTAATGATTCGGGCTGTATGTTTGGAGTCTTGCGGCCAATTGTCCTCCCAGATGAAATCGCATGACAGATAACAATCTAAATTTCTCAGCATTGAGAACACCATTAAGCTTGACCAAATCTTAAAGTCCATTGCTAGGCATCTTTAGATTTCCAAGGGTCTTGCATCTGCTGCACATATTCCGGGCCACTGAATAGCACATCATGAAATCCCAGTCTGCCGACTGACATCTTCGACTGAGAGAGACCTTGTTGATGCAGCATAACTACCTCGAGTCTTGTTTTGGTGTTCAAGTTTGCTGTCTTCTTAACTTCACCTTATTTGCTTCTCACAGAGTTGTAAACCACCTACAGAGCCGTTTCTCTTTCAGTTATTGACTAGGTTTCAACCTATGTGTGATATTGACGATAATTTGCATTGAACTTTTTGCATTTTTGGTTTTGAGCGAAAGGAACATGTTTCCTTTGGGTTTTAAAAATGATTAAAAAAAACTGTATATAGAGTAAAAATTTTGACCCTGAACTTCAAATGACCCAAGAACCATGGATTAAACCTTACCTTGATGTTTCCGACTTTGTCCTCGAATGACTTGAAGGTTGAAGAATTCCTATAAAAACGGGAGTGAATGAGAAGATCATTCGTTTTGAGAGAAATGATGAACCTCACACTATTTCCACAAAAAAAAAAAAATTTAAAATTTATTATAATGTATTGTACACAAATCCAAACATCTAGAAAGGATCAGGTCAGTGGTTCACCCAGGATACTTTACCTCATTGCTGGCATACTTATTGAATGGCGAATCGAGTAGTTGCTACTTGGAAGGCATTAAAGGGAGAAAAAGGTGCGTGTGTTAGAAAGCAAGCAGCACAGGCAGCAAAGTAGAGATCAGCTGAGCATCAATACAACAAGCCTTTTCCCTCACATTAATATCAGTTCGATTTAAAAAGAATTGATTTCCTGAAACTAAATCTTACCTAAAGGAGTTAGAGAAAGGAAGGGCTCTGTAAATCAGGCAGGGACAGCGTTTATAAAGAAACAAAAGCATTGGGTTATGCATCACCAAAGCAATCAAGAAACAACCAATGGAAAGCAAACTGCAAGTGCAATGAAAAGATTTTAAAAATGGAACCCCGGCACACAGACATACATAAGTAAGCATTAAACCAAGGTTACCACATCTCAGCGTATTTGGTGGGTTTATTAAAACATTCTAGAGGTCACAGGAAGAGCTCCAGATCCACAAAGCAATATATTCCTGCTTGAACACGTGAACACGTGAACACGTGAACACGTGAACACGTGAGGCATTATAAAGCTGAGAGAACTTAAGAAGCTTGCCCAATGTTTTCAGCCACTTCAAGGTGATTTTCAGTCTAAATGTGGCCACTTTTTTCAACAAATCGAATGATTTTTTTGGTGAAAAAAATCTTATTTTTTTTACACATATTTAAAAAATTAATTCTGGGAAAATTTACTCATTGACTTCCAACGACCCTTTTGATTTCAATGCAATGACAATAAATAATCATGCATTTTTAATTGTTTGTGGTCATTCCTGTTGGGCTAAAATTTGAGAGATTTTTACTGTTCACAATTAAGCTTACTTTCTGACTGGTATAGGACATTAAATAGATTCAAAAGCATTAGGCAGGCACAGACAGCGTCCCTTATGAACCCTCCAAAAACAGTGTTTAAAAATTAAATAATTCACAAAATTAATCCTAAATTATAACAGGGTGCTCTCTAATCTACTTTATAGCATTACTGACATCCTAAACATTTACATGTGCTTCCTATTGAGTCACTAAAAAGCTTACGCATATGACCTCTCTAAACTGGTGACTCTAAACGCGTCATGTGATGTGATGCAATGCAATTTCGCAGGTCAAAATGCACCCAAGCAGAATTTTTCATTGGAGCAGAATCAGAAAATTGCACAATGTAGGAATTTTGGGTTTCGCATTTTCGTATGAGTTGCCGTTCAAGGCAAAGGGATTTTTTTTTCCTAATGCAACCGCTGTAAAAGAAATTCTTCACAAACTCTAACGGGATTTCCTCACATTAAATCTAAACATGCCACAAAAACATGAAAGACCTAAAAGTAGTGTGTCCCAAAATCAAAATCCAAAAACAGTTAAATATTCAAATATACCTGACAGCATGCATATTATAATTAATAAGAGATTGGAAGGAGCAATGCAGAAAGACAGGAAGTAAAAAAAGACATTTGAATGGAGTTGTACCTCATGTCACCCAGCTTCCTGCTGATAGCTGTGCCAACAGTGGAGAAGGCAGCAGAGGTCTTCTGTCCAGCCTGAGACAGTGTTTCCTGAGTCTTTTTATACCTGTCAGAATAAAAGACGCCAAAATGATGATGTAGCAAGCATTTACAGTCAGGATTCCTTCATACAAGTATTAAAGAAGAGTTTGGTTGCATACCACCCAAAAATAAACCATCCCGAATCATTTTAAAAGCTTGTGGACGTTAAGGTCTATTTTTGAAAACACAACACATGTAAAAAAATGGTACTTTATTACCTTTTTATTCAAAGAACTCAAAAATTAACCCTTCCAAATAACCTTTAAGATTTGAGAAACAGCTCACAGCTCATTATTTCAGATCCCAGAAGTTTACTTCTGGTTACAAGCATGTCAATCATCCTGTATGTTACCTTGATTATAACATTACATTTTAATTAAATTATTTCCATTTAAACCAAATCTTCTCTTGTATTTATACTCAGTTGAACCCATGATAAGACACATTTTATTGCTGAATGTGGAATAAAATCACTATTACAGTCAAATTGAAACCAAGACCTTAATCTTGCTATCCTTTCAAACTCAGGGTGATTTCACTCATTCGACTATTTATTATTATAACGGTTTCGGAAACACTAAATCCCATTTTGGATACTTCATAGTGTTCACAAACTTTTAACTTGTAAACTACCCAACAACCCAAAAACCATATGCCTTGAAAACCACAGCCACCGTAATCCAGCCAGAATCTGTGGTGCACCACCAGGAAGAGCCTTTTAAAACACACAAAACGATGGTGATGAAGAAGGAACTCACACTTCAGAGCTGGTAATGTCATCCAGAGTGGCTGAAGCTGAAAGATATCTACAAACCGACAGGATAAGGCATTTAAATCTGCACTCACACACCTACGGCACGCTACCAGCACTTCATTTAAAACATTTACAACCGTCCACAACGGTGATCACAATGCAGCAGATCCTGTTTGTTAGAAGAACAGCATACGTATTAGAAATTACCCTCAAAAGTTAGTAGCATCTTAGTAGCAAGAAACAGAAGTCTGAAGTTAGAGCAGGTTGAGATGAATATTTGGTAAAGCATCACACCAGCTTCTTTGTTTTACTGCAGACGTGGCATTCATTCAGCAGCATGAGACATGACCTTCCTTATACAAACATCTGCTCTCTCTATACACACTTCTGTCTGGATGCAAGGTTCAACTGTGAGAAGAGGGAAGTGGCAGATCTCTCATGCACTCGTGATGGCGCAGAAGCCTGTCTGACAGCTTTAGCTGGGAGCCTGAGATACATCGGGAATGCTACTGGGCATGGAGAACCCATTTGATTCGATGGTATTAACCCGTAGAAGTGTGGGAGCGCTTTTTTACTACTTTACAATTTCCCTGAAACGTTTTGTGACAATGCTCAATATACTTTTTACAATCCCAGCTTCTTTTTTCATTCTACTAAAATGGTCCAAATATATATATATATAATTGCGAGTATTCAAAAAATTGAGAACAAAATGTTAAAATAGAGACTATGAACTATGTATGTAACTTATTAAAAATGGCCCCGAAAATCTGAAAATTTCCCAGTTCATAGATGGGGAACTGATGTTGGATTTGCCTTTGAAAACCCTTTTGTTCCATTAAAAACTTGGATTTTTAATCCAAACATGAATTTTCAAGGCAGATCAAGTCATGCATTTCCACCAAACCCACTCAGTGGATGCATGCCATCGTGGCCCAGCACTTACAGATCGCAGCCTGTAACCTTCTCATTCCACTGTCCCAACTTTTCTGAGACTGTCACATAGCTAAGAAAACAGTAATGAACAGAAAAAATCTTAATCCCGGAATTCAAATTAGTCCACAGTTTAAGGAGAAACATCTAATTCTGAGGTAATCAAAATCTGAATTCTGAGGCAAAAAAAAAATGAATTCTGAGATTAAGATGGGAACTGAAATATTTTCCACCACAACCCTCACCTTTTTTTTTAATACAGAAAAGTTATGTAACAAACTCATGAAAGGCATTCATCTATTCGTATTGTTTGCTCTTTACGCATTTTTCATTTAGCAGCAAAAACATAAAATGTGTAGTTTAAACATTTTAAAAGGAAACTTTGGCATCATAAATATGCATTTAAAACCCAGAGTCACCACAAACAAGGCTCATAAACTTCCATCTACAGAAAAAGGAACATATCTTTTAATCTAAAAGCAATGGTGATGAGATTCAGGCAGAAACGACAACGATTCACATGAAGAGGAGTTAAATCCATTTTTTTCCAACTAATTTAACCACCGAACTTTGTTCATAGACGCCATCTACCATGGCTTACACGTGAAGATAAACCCTGCAGAAAAGCAACTGGATAATGGAAATATCTGCAAGCTGGACGACAGTATTCAGAAACTAGGAAAGCTTTAGTTTGCCCAACATACACAAGCTGTTCCAGGATTTGCCATCATACATAAGTCACCACCTTTGTGCCACTTCAACAAGAGTGTGGTAATAGACAACAAACCGAGAAATCTAGCTCCCGTTCATTTTTTTAAATTAAAACTATAGTCTACACATATAACTGTTATAATCATGTTTGCTGTGCAGAGTCTGAAGGACATTGAGGGTCTGACTCAGTATATGGCATTCCCGTAGCCGTTACTGGAGATTAAAGTAGGAAGCAAAACTAGAAGAAAAGCCTGCTTACGCATTTGAGGTCTGGACATCTAGCCAGCCTTTCGTGATGTTCTGTTTGAACTCGCTTAGAGGGCTGAGACCCAGTTTGCGCTTCAGCTCTGCCGCATGACGCTCTTTAGCTGACAAAACCTGCCGCAACGTGTGGATCTCCTCTTCGACCTAAAACAAGAGATGTATATTATAAGAAGCTATTCAATTACTTGTACAAATTCCACTGAAATGAGTTGGTCAGAGAAGTTTACCTTAGTGAGTTCCAGTCTCAGCTCCTCTGCCTCCTCCTCGGTCAAACCAGGAGGAAAATCAGCAGGACTTACAGCCACTGCACCGGTCTCTTCAGGGATCTCTGAGATAGTGTCTGAGCCCAGGCCTTTGTGTGGAGAGTTCAGATTGATATCTAGGAAGAGAAGAACGTGTCCATGACTCAATTAAAAAAAAAAATAATAATTTTCTTCTTCTACCACTTAACCGGGGATGACCAGATCATCTCCTCTAGGGTGGTACCAAGGCGTTCCTAGTACAGCCTGGAGACATAACTCTCCTCCATTGAGAAATGCCATAAACACATCCACAAGGAGGTAGCAGTGTGGCATTCAAAAGAGCTTATCCTTTCGATCATGAACCAGAGCAACGTAGATTGACTGGTTACCTTTTCACCACAATGGACCACTACATTGACTGCAGAGGCTGCAACAGTCAATCTCCTGTTCCAATCTCTCCGTCAATCCTTTAAACTCCTCCATTTGGGACAGGATCACTCCATCAACTAGCAGGGAGCATGCCCCCTTTTCCCACAAAGAACTCTTTTCCTCTCTCACCCCAGCCATTTCGTATTGGGCTTCAAAGTGCACTAGTGCATAGTTAAAGTCCTGCTCAGATGACACCTGTCAGTGACAAAGAGCAGTTCTGCCCAGAGTCCAGCATGCAGTAGGAACAGGTCTGATTTATTGCAGGAAATATGAACTAAGCTCAAGATGAATGCATTCTCCAGATCCACAAAGGCTGGACCTCCAGCAGCCTGTAGAGAGCATAGATATGGACGACGGCCAATCCAAAAACTGCATTGCTCCTCTTGAATTTGACTATTGGACCGATTGTTCTCCTAAGGCCACTTTTCTGGAGGGACCACCACCTCGGTCTGCCAGTTTAGAGTCAGTGTCCCAAATGACATATGAGGTGACTTTCAAGCTACCTTTTGAGAAGCCATTAAATCACAACGCTTTCTTATTTCATATTTATTATTTCAATAAAACGGCAAAAGATTCCACAAAGAAGCAACATGCAGACTTATCAATATAGGAAAAAGGGAACCAAGACCTGAACGTGAGGAACAGTGAAGTAAAAGTAACCCAGGTTGAAACCCTAGTAACCCTAGTCAATTTATTTACAACTAGATTTTAAAGTTTGCACGCAAACTTCGATGTTGGCTTGCGTTGGTACCGTTAATACCTTTTTTTTTAAATGTTGTCAATTCCGCAACAATAACATAATCCAACCCTCATGTCTCTATGATTCTCATAAGCTGAGATAGGTACATGCAAAATTGGTTGCTATGGTAACCAGTCTGGTTGCTATGGAGGGGTCAGTGACCTAACATATTGTTTCCCATGTCAACACAAGTAAAATGCACCAACCCCCATGTCTCTATGACTTTCGTAAGCTGAGATAGAGATACGCCATATTGGTTGCTATGGTAACAGTGTGGTTGCTATGGAGGGGTCGCTGACCTAATATATTGTTCCCTATATGAATACGAATAAATTACAGCAACCTCCATGTCTCTATGATTTTCCTGAGCTGAGATAGGTACATGCAAAATTGGTTGCTATGGTAGCCAGTCTGGTTGCTATGGAGGGGTCAGTGACCTCACACATTGTTCCCCATGTCAATACATCAACCCCCATGTCTCTATGACTTTCCAAAGCTGAGATAGAGCTGCGCCATATTGGTTGCTATGGTAACCAGTTTGGTTGCTATGGAGGGGTCGCTGACCTAATATATTGCTCCCCATATCTATACGGGTAAAATACAGCAACCCCCATCTCTCTATGATTTTCCTAAGCTGAGATAGAGACATGCCATATTGGTTGCTATGGTAACCAGTCTGGTTGCCATGGAGGTGTCATTAATATAATATAATGTTTCAGCTGTCAGTATGGGTGAAGCTTACCAGCCCCCAAGTCTCTAGCATTTTTCTAAGCTAAGATAGAGATGTGGCAATATAGTTGCTATGGTAAACAATTTGGTTGCTATGGAGGAGTTAGTGACATCATGTTGTAATCTACTTTCCATTTAGACTAATATAAAGCAACCCCCATGTCTCTACTGTGTTCCGTTTAGAAGATATTTGACATTGAAAGTTATGTCAAAAAGTGGGTGTGGCTTAATTAATTCATGTTAATTCACAAGCAATGATGGGCTGGATAAGTAATTTGCTTCCTTAATTCTGGTATGACTTTCCAGTGTCAATCAATTACAGAAGCTCTTTTACATTAGGATCTATGGGGTTCATGCTCCATTCATTTCAATGGGCCATTGAAAGTCATAGAGACACCTTTGACCTACTTATTTGAAATCAGCTGCACCTGCTGGAGTTATCAACTGCCAGATTTTCAAACGAGTCAGCTGCAGCTGGAAAGTCAACTGTCAGATTTTTAAACGATGGCAAATCTGCTGGAGAAAATCCGATTTCCATGCCTCAAACAAATAAAGATTATAGAAGAACCGTAAGACATATCGAAATGATTCTTTCTTTGTAAGAAGCAGAAGACCCTAACGAAGAGAATGCTGTAATTTTTTTTTTTTTTTGATTAGAAATAAAAAAATTATGGCGAGCTACAAATAGCCTTCATTTGATTCTGTGCAACTGCTCATTTCAGAGAAATCCATACCCTCAAACAAATAAGGATTACAAAAGAATGAACAGAGGTATTGAAATATTTCTTTTACTGTTAGAATCCCAAGATTTTAAGGAAGAGAATGGTGTAAATTTTGTGAAGCTGTGATAAGTGTGAATGATTTATGGCGAGTTAAAAATAGCCTGCGATTGAGATTTTAAACAGAGTCCACCAGATTTTTTGAATGGAGGTGAATGGAGCAATTATGTGCACTCGTTGTGGTTTAGGCCACCTGGAGTAAAAACCGTGTGTTTTTTAAAAATGAAAACAGCACCAACTGAAAGAGGACAAAAATCTCTACCATTTAGATATAAAATGTGTGTGTAAAGGTTAATTTTTAGTTGAGAAAACATTGCAAGTATCAACAAGACTGAGCTTGCTCAAAGTTAGAGTGAGTGATGACATCACCACTCTAGGGCTCCCATAGGGAATGACTTGGGCGATTTTTGGGCCGAATTTTATGATTTTTGGGGAAACCGCAAGTGCAATCGGTTCGAAAAGACATAGCAACTCGAGTGGGAACAGTTTGGACGACCGTGGAAAGTTTCGTGGCTGTAGCTCAAACGGCCTAGGAGGAGATACAATTTGAAATTTGGCTCAGAAGAAGAAGAAGAAGAAGAAGAAGAAAAAGAATAATAATAAGTTTAAACACAATAACAATATGTTGGCTTTGCAAGCAAGCCAACATAATAAAAAAGATTATATACATATATACATTGATGTAAACGCTTGATGTAAATGAGTTTGATCAAGCTCTGTTCAATTCAGGTCAGGTAGCGAGAGATGCGTCACGTGAGTGGGTTTCATTAATGAGACGTGCCACCCGGGCCCGCTGTGCCCCTAAACTGCTCATTTAAATCCCATCACAAAGACGACACCACAGAACAAAAAAAAAAAACCTTAAAGTTGTGTAGAAAAAATACGAAACGTATTTGTGAAATTGAGCTTCTAATAAAAGAGAATACATACATGTATAAATTACATAATCGTAACAAAGGCATCAATGTTTTCCACGAAGTGCAATTGTATCCTGATCGTCTGCCCTGCCCAGTTCTCCAGAAAATTCGCACTCAGGTATCCAGACAAGAAGTTATACACACACGCCTCATGCTCATGCTCTAAAATTCGGCTATTTATTCAAAAGTGACATGTGTGACTGCTTTGTTTTACCTTGATTGGCAGAATCCATGCTGTCGATGTTCCAACGTAGTCTTGAAAGTTTCGTGCTTCCGAAGGGAACGCAAAACCCGACAAGAGCAGGTTGTGTGCCCTTCCTCTTCTATCAAACAGCCAAAGCGCTTGACAAGTCAACAGACGAGCCCGAGTTCCAGCCAGCTCAGCTCAGCCTAAACAGCTGCTCAACAAGTGCGAATCTTTTCCGGCGCCCGGTCATGACGTATAATGTTCGCGTCCCTCTTTGGCGATAAACAACTTAAGAAAATTCATTTCGAGATGACCCCCTGGCGTTTTATGTATTTATTTTTCTTATCTAAATTTCTTTTCTCATTCGTAATGTTTTTTTTGTATAGTTTGTTAATCTACTATCAGCATTCGATGCTTTGTACTACAATTGTTATGTACATTGAAATATATATTTTTTTTCAATAAAGGAAAAAAACAATTCTAACGTATTGTTTATTTGGGGTAAACCTTTAACTTGTCGGAGATACTTTCGGCATTGAAGCACTTAGACTGTGCAATTTAAGTCAAATAATTAATTTATCTTTTAATCAATAAAGCCAAATTAGACTTTAGAATTGACAACTTACCTTTGCACACTAGTGATAATGGAAGCAAAATCATTACAGAAAATCAAATCAACCTTACAAAGCATTCTTGGGGATTAAAAAATTAACGATTCAACAACTTACTTCCACTGATTAAAATAACACAAAGCATTGCTTATCAATGTATCCATGCAAATGTAATCTAAGTGTTGCTAAACACTTCTAAATGAATTCTAATAAGAACCGTTCTGTTTGTTGAAATCTGTGAATGTTTGATATTTCTAATGTATTATTCTGCATAAAAGTTGCAGAGAGCAAATTATGATGCTCCAAAAGATTTTACCATAAAGTTGCAAATGTTTCTATTAGCACAGGTTTATCTGTTAGCATATAAATCAAACGTTTAATGAAGATAAGTTTTAACCTCTTGTTTCAATTTGCAAACAGCTGCTCAAGATGGAGACCTACACTTTAGCCATGACACCATTTACTAAAGTGTGAGATGTTGTGATATCTTGTTCCATAACTTTCATATATTCACTGTTGTGTGTTTAAGTCATGCACATATAAAAAATTTAAAGAAAAACCACTATGGATTATTAAAAGAAAAAAACCTTTAAAAAGAAACCATTCATTCTTTTATTTTTAGAACAACCAGATTTAAAGTCATCATACAGGTTTCAATCATAAGAAAATATTGTTGGGAACCATTGTGTAAGAGCTGAAATGCATATTTTGACTAATGGACACAAAACCTCTGTCCAAGCTGGATATGGAAAGCAACAGAGAAGTGCATGTCACCCTTTAATGAAAGAAAGAACAGCACCATTCTTTCTTTGAGCAGAAACCTGAAAAAAAAAATCAGGAAGAGATTGTAGTCAACCGGGAATCCATTGTGGAGCTCATTCAGTACATGTGCCAGGCTGAAGGGGAAAAGGTGATTAATTAAACTAGATGAGTAAATATTTGTCTTCTCATGAAAATTAATCACTTTTTAAATAAAAAAAAATATAGTACTAAAAGTAAGATTATTATTATTGTGATACCTGTGGAGTTTGTCCCGTCAGTGTTATATAAATGTAAAGCATTGAATGTATCCCCATATTCGCTGTAGAATGGCCAGAAAAGCCACGAAAAAAAGGACTAAAGTGACAATCTGAGGAAAGAGGACAAAGATATCATCAATGAGACAATCAATATTTCTTTTATCAAACTATGAAAATATCCATCTAATTCTGCGACTAAATATACTCACAACTTTTAATTGGTGTTTGTACCATTTTAAAATAGACACATTTGAACTATAAATGTACCTGTGATGAACTCAATCCATTCTTTTCACATGCAGCCTCCCTTCTGTCATCGTCTGGTCTATATGTCTCCTCTGCTGTTTCCGGTGTAGGATTGGTCACCTCAGAACTGTCCAATTTCAAAACCTGATCTGATTCAGGTTCAGGTTCTGGGGTCTGAACTACCTCAACTTCAGACTCTGGTTCAGATTCTGGTTCCTCTGGCATTTCTTCAACTTCATCAGCTGTAAAGTTGACTGAGTTAAGAGCATCTTTAAAAGTTAGTAAATCCGCTGTTTCTCTGACACTCACGCTCCAGGAAATCTAGCTGCTCTAGAATTTTTTCCTCTGCGTCAAAATCTACCCGGTAGTGATCCATGTTTTGGTAGTCAGGATCCAGAGTCTCCAGAGTGAAGAAAGTAGATGCTTGTCCGACACTTCAGAGATTAGAAAAATACTTTAAAAACCACCAGGTTTTAGCTTTAAACAGTTAGTATCTGACTGAAAGATATTGGCTTATTGTTAACATGTAAGAATAGTTATTAATACATTAATTACTGATATATACCAGCATATAGTATGTGCTTTCAACCATAGGATTTATCGCTCTTTCATATAGTTAATTCAAACGGATTGTAAAGATCCGTGACCCCACAATTAACTTGAACAACTAGCATGTTGTAAACAAGTCCTTGTTATTTTTTTTGGATGAAATAACATGCTGCTGGAGGTTGGCATGCTACGTTTTTGCTAGCATGATGCTAGAAAGTTCTTGTTATGCATCAGGATTAAATAACATGTTGCTGGAATTTTTTCTAGGCTATATTTTTGCTAGCGAGAATAGCGTGTTGCTAGCAATTTGTTTTCGTTTTAAATTAATTGTCCTGTTGCTATAATGTTTCTAGCAAGGTTAGGACACTTGATTTTTGCTAGCGAGGATTAGCATGTTGCTAGCAGGTTCGTGTAACTTTTTGGGTGAAATAACCCACTGCTAAAATGTTTCTGTCAAGTTTAGCATGCTAAATATTGGGGATTCCCATATTGCTAGCCAGCACTTGTTATCTTAATAAATGGAATAACTTGTCGCTGGAATGATTTGAACAAGGTTAGGGTGCTAGATTTTTGTTAGAGGGGATTAGCATGTTGCTAGTAAGCTCTTGTAACTTTTTGGGAGAAATAACCCATTGCTAAAATATTTATATCAAGTTTAGCATGCTAAATATTTGATATTGAAGATTACCATATTGCCAGCCTGCTCTTGTTATCTTAATAAATGGAATAACCTGTCGCTGGAATGTTTCGAACAAGGTTAGGGTGCTAGATTTTTGTTAGAGGGGATTAGCATGTTGCTAGTAAGCTCTTGTAACTTTTTGGGAGAAATAACCAGTTGCTGGATTGTTTCTAACGAGGTTAGCATGCTAGAATGTTGGATTAGCATGTTGCCAGCTTGGTTACAAATAGGTAATTCAAAATTTAAAGCAGTGTGTGACTAAATTATCAAAAAGACTTGCCTTTCAATGAGTTCATTGGAAGCCTAAAAGAAGAGATACAATAAATCAAAAAAATGTCAAGACTGGCCATTTATAAAAAACCAAACCAAAGCTTTGCTACCTCCACAAAAGCAGCCATCTCTGGCTCTTCCATAGCATTCTGGGCTGCCTGGATCAATTTAGTGTTTGTGTCAACGTGCTCAGTGTATGTCTGCAGCAAAGATTGGGTCCAGCCAGTTTTTTCTTCTTGCTCAGACGTAATCTGCTTGATCATGATTCGACGCCGTTCCTCCAAAATGGCTGACATATGATCAAACTTTTCACTCACAACCTGCTTCTGGATGTTGCTATTTTCCTGTGGCATTATACGAATTAATGGAAGTTCTGTCTGCGTTTTACTGTAAACGTGTTTCACACATTGTCCACACAAACCTTAATGTTCCTGGAGAGTGCCTCGAGTCCATTAACAAATATCTGAAGATGGTCATTTGAAGAGACCAAAGATTTAAGTCTTTCACTGAGTTCTGCCTATGAGAAGTAAAATTTGAATCAGTTGATCAGATTGATATAAAGATGTAACATGATTACACACCTTCTGCTGTTGGTAAACATCAGGTAGAGGAACTACTTTGCAGTCTTTGTGGGCCCCAAACACCTTACAGAGAGAGCAGGAAGGCATCTGACACGTGATGCAATAAATATTAAGCTTTTCATCATCGTGTTCGGCACAGCTGAATTTCACAGGAGGTTTAGGTTGAGGCTTAGAGCTGAAGACACAGAGCGGATATGAATGAGTTGAATTGCAAATTCAATTTAATTTGTTTAGTACCGACTTCTTCATAAGGTAAAAAAAAGGTTAGACAGTAATCAATAGAACTCTGATCTGACCTTACAGACTCCTGTTTGTAAACATCAATAATGTTTTCCACAAGTAAATTGCGCTGCAGTCCATAAACTCCATGTCGGCCCAAGACAACCTCGCGGTTACAGGAAGGACAGCGGAAACGACCTTCAATCCCAACCTGGAAGAGAGAAGGCTGCACATCTCACTCAGTATGCTGTTCAGCGGCCATTGCTTGCATTTTTTCTCTAGCAAAGTTGTTTCTAATAATATTATTATCAGGAACACTCCACTTATTTACATACTCCATATACCCTTGAGATAAGTTGAAGTTTCTTACAGTCATTGAAACCATTCAGTCAAAATCTGTTTAGCATAGCTTAGCACGGATAATTCAATCTGAAGTTCCCATGTCTCTATGGGTTTACTAAGCTGAGATAGAGCTATGGCAAATTGGTTGCTAGGGTAAACAGTTTGTTTGCTAGGGAGTTGTCAGCAATGTTATAAAAATGTAAGTTATAACTACAATTAACATAAACAAACCCCTTTTTCTTTATGATTTAATTCAAAGAGATTGGAACTTATCTGTGAGAGACATGGAAAATGTGACTTTTTATTTAACGGGAGTTTAAAAATAATTGAATGATTTGCTGGTAAAACCAGCAGCTTCTAAAAATCTTGACTGAGGTTCAAGCTATTATTCCTTTGGGGAATCATTTCTTCAGATTCCGATTAAAAGAGGTAACCCCATATTTCCCTTGAGGGATCTGATGGGTTTCACTGAACTCTGTAAAGTTGGCTTCTTACAGGGTAAAATTTCACTTTTAACACGGGTGAATGGAGCGTTCTAGAATCTAATAATTGTGAGAGAAATCATCTGAACATGATATGGCAAGCATGCAATGGAGCGACAGCATAGCTCTTCTGCCCTGTAGCTTTGCTGCGTGTTTGGCTTTTAACCTTTGCTTATGAGAAGGGCTAAGGTATCAAAGTTCAGCTCAGACCAGATGAAGAGATGGATTATAGAGATGAGAGATTGATAATCTCTTTATATCAATATGTCTATTGTGTCCCATAAGCACTAACCCCAATGGCTCAAATGTAGGCCATCGCCTATTTTTAAATGTTAGTTTTCAGCTTAGGGATTGAGTTTAGTTGTTTGCAATCTCCACCTGTTGATTTTCCACGTTAGCAAATAAACTAGTGCAGTTGAGGTTTTGAAACAAAGTTTTCCATGTAGAACCTAAACAACTTATAATATAAAATATCTGATGACATGACACATATGGAATAGATGTCTATAAAGGATGCAAACACTAGTTTGTTTACAAGATGCCGCCTCTAAATCAGGGCATTGACAAAATGATGATGTTTGGTTAATACACAAAACACCTGAAGAGTTTTACCTGAGGCCAAACACATACTTGTTAAAGTTTGGCTATGCCAAATTTGTTTATTTGCCATACTTTATGTATTGTTTTATCCAAATGCACCGAGATGCTATAGCAAACAACATAAAAAATTACATTTTTTTTATTTATGTATGTTCAATTAAAGCAGCAAGCAGTGATCAAAGGGCTCTCGCCCTTCTAACACCATCACTCTGGAGTGATCAGGTTGTTGCTGTAAAAATGTGTAACTCATGAATAACTGAATAACTTTCGATTATTGTTTTGGACAAAATTCTCATCACAGATGTTAAAAATCGATAAAAAAAAGCACCTCAATGTAAAATATTGTACTTCATGTGGCCACCTGGTGGTGCTATAACTGTAAGTGTATTTTATAGATGTGGTCAGACATGGGATTTTGAGCGTTATTACAACCCGTCTGTGGAGAAATCGCAAGTTTAAACAGCTGGTGTGCGTAATATACCATGGTACTTCATTTTACAAGAAACGTTTTTGTAGGTCCCTTACACAAGTGTTCCAAATGTCAAACATTTACTTCAAACACACTCTGAAATAACAGTAAAAAACTGAAGAAAACAGGAAATTCCATGTTTCCACTCTGTGGCGTCATCACTGACACTGTAGGCTGCTATATAGATTTGTTCAGAAATGGACTTTAAACACACATGGCAATTTTGAGTCCGATTGGCCATTGCAAGTCTGAGTTATTAGCAACATCCTGTTTTTTTTTACTTTTGATAGTGCCATGCGCACATAGTTTTTTTTTTGCAAATATGCGACTTCCATTTTTTTGATTTTGGAAGTGCATTTTACTTTTATTTAAGTCTCTGTACCCTGTAAATGTGCCGAATCTCATTCACTTACGACATTACCATTGTTAGCTAGCGTACCATAAGCTGAAACACTTTAGGTGGCGCTACAGAGCCCTTTTGCCACACGCCAGTCATTCTCCAATTATTATTCTTTGTTTCTTATTATTTGGATGAGAAGTAACTAGTAGCTAACACTTGAGAGAATTTGGCATTTGATACTTTTTCTCAAGTCGATCATGGGTTTCATGGTTTCCAAAGGATGAATGGATACTTGTTTTTTCTTAAACAAATAAATGACAAGACTTTCTTTAGCAAACATTTCCTCAAATCACCTCTGAACATCTGGTTAGTTTATGCATAATGAGATGTACCCAGAATTCCCCAAATCTCCCTGTTTTTTTAGGACAATGCTTCAAGATCACAGATGTTAGTCAGAGAATCCATTCACACACAAAGCTTTGAGCTCGGTACACACCTGGTAGAGTTCATTGGCACACTTGCGGCAGAGGTTGTGCAGGCAGGGCAGAATGACCACTGGTTTGGTGAACACATCCAGGCAGATTGGACAGATGAGTTGTTTCCCTAGTGTCCCCATGGAGGAGTCTTTGTGGTACGAGTCAATGTCCAGGGGAAGAGACATGGTGGCGTGACCCTGCTGACTAAGCCTGGAGAAGGAAAGTACTATAGACTTCCATCTTTGTTTCTGTCTCCCCCGGCTGTGAGGGGTCTCTTTGCCCTCTGGCAATCTAGATGAGAGGATATGCACTGGTTTACTGGCTGGAAGTTTGTGTATGCCCATGTGCAGAAGGGGAAAGGTGTCTGGTTTCTCTTTGGCCAAGTGGGACACCCCCTTTCCATCGGATCAGTTGTGCCCATTTCAGGCGGCCTGTGGAATGCAGGGGAACTGAGATGAGGCCCATCTCCTGTTACACCAATCATTCATGTCTTCTGACCTGACACCAGCCAACAGAGTCAGTAGTGCCAGAACTGCCATAAGATTAAAGGAAATATTTAGTTTAGTGTTCAGGTTTACAATCAATTCTTAAAGATAAGCTTGCACAATGACAGGGGTTTTGTAGGACTATAGTCAGCAGTATGCTCTGCATTTTAAACCAAAGGTGCCATATATTGAAACCCAGTCCTGAACTGACACAGAAACAGCTGTGTAGGAGGTTTTAAAAAAAGTGAGGAACAGCCAAACTCTGCTACAAAGGTGAGGTTGATACGACACAAGATTTAAAGATGTTCTGCTCTTTTAAAAAAAGGAAAATGTGCAAAATTGAGTATCATATGTGTAGCAGCTGAATAGAAATGGTATTTTGCAATTTCTGCTGAGGTTTTCTCCACATTTGGTCCAAATGGCAGTGACCTAATCTCGAACTCTACTCTCTGATTGTATGTTTATGTGAAAATATACCCAAAGTCTACGTCAATGCTTCAGAGAAGATTGAAGCTCTTACAGAGCATATAACATATACTTATTATTTACTAAGAAGAATTGAATAGAAGTTAAAGCTGCAAGCAGCGATCAAAGGGCTCTCGTACATTGGGGGCCAGTTTATTGCACTAAGCACTACGGCCTATCCTCATGTAAGAAATGAATCTGAGCAAGAATTGTTGATATTGCTAAACAATAAAGCCAAATTAATGATTTAAAAGCCTTTCATAACCTTCTATGACCCTCTGGTGGCGCTTTGAATGTGTCCAAGTATTTTTCTTTAATTGTTTTGGCCAAATCCTGGTCACATGTGAAAATAGGTAAAACAAAGTACCCCATCAATGTTAAATCATGTATTTCCTCAGGCCACCTGGTGGCGCTTTAACTGAGAATCTAAAAAAAAAAAAAAAAAAAAAAATGTAACATCCCATATGCCTTAATATAAGACGGTTGAAGTTTGGAGATAAAATCTCTAGGATTAAAGGAACTTAAAAACAAAGATTTTTGCAAAATAACACACTTCCTGTTGATTTTAGAACACAATCCATATTACTTATATTTAAGCCCTGGTACCCTACACATGCGTTCCGAATTCCATTGGCCTACATCAAAATGTTAGCGCACCATAAGGTGAAATTCATTAGGTGGTGCTATAGAGCCATTTTACAACACACACTTTTCGAACCCAAATCGGAACTTTTACAAATTCTGATGTGTGTGAAATTCTGTGACTTTTCGAGAATGTTTAGCCGCTCAAATATGCGCCGAAAGTTATGAAACAATAATACTGTAAGCAATTAAAGAGCACCTTTGGCGCTCGAGCTCTAACAATGTTGATAAATGGGCAAGAATCAATAAGTGAGACGAGTAAAATGATTATTTTACCAATTGCTTCTGTGTTACTAGTAGTATTTTATTCTTCATCCATTGCATTTGCACATACATAAGCATGACACTTAATCAGCTTTCCTTCATTTTATTGAACAGCTGTAATTCAGCAACATCTCTCGGACACATTTACACTAGATTTTCATGCTACGTCACGTTCAGCTCTGCGATCCAGAGTTCAGACATTCTTTACAATGCTCAGACTTTACCTACAGAGTCAACTAAACGACTTTTTAAAAACATAGGAAAATAATAAATAAGAATAATTTCCTCCAGTACTACAGGACTCTTTGTGCTGAATTAAAACAATACTCTGCATGTTATTTTTGTTAGGCTGGAAGCAACATGATCTATTGTCCTTCGGTGTATTATCTCCACAATCATGAAGGGATTCGACAAAACAATGAAAGGATGGGTCACTGAAACCAACCCAGACCAAAAGTTTCAATGTAGAGTTACAATTAATGACAAGTAAGATTGCTAATAACCAGATTCAGACATTAAAATATCTATAAAATACACACAATGTGAACCTACACACAGAAAAAAACAAAACAAAAACATACACATGTGGGGGGAAGTACAGGGTTTCTGCATTTCCCTCTTTTAAGCGCCTGACAATAAATGAATAAAAAGAAAACACAAACACAGACAGAGGCAGATTTACAGCTAAAAAGAGATTAAAAACATCTAATTTATCCAGAGAGGGACTGATTCAAATCAGAGCGAACATACACTGTGTGTGTCCCTTCCCGTCAAAGGTGAACTATTTTCACACATATTACAGTGAAGAAGGGCAAAGAGGTTTGGAAGAGTCAACAATTTTTTCTATAGAAAGTTGATAAAAGTGGCGGCTTGCCATCCATTGATTCTGGGCACGGCTTGAAAAGTAAAAGGGCAAAAACAATGAACTCAGTCCTGTAAAAAAAACAAAACAAAAAAAAACAACAAAAAAAAAACTGTAGATTAGGAAAATGTTGAATAAATGAATACAAACTCAAAACATTATTGAGAAACAATAATACTACAATTTGTTTGCCCTCGCTGTTTAAAGAAACCTTGTGTTTAAAATATTTAATAAAACTTTATTATTTTACCAAAATCCACCAGTGTTAAATATAGGGCCTGTATAATATCCAGAGGAATGAATTCAACAATGGCACGAACACAATCTTAGAATTCTTGGTTTTTATAAATGTAAATCTCACTAGAATTATTTTTAATCAAATATGGGCAGTTTTGAAGTTTCCTGTGCTCATCTTGAATGGATCCCAAAAGCCAAAACCCAAGGGAATGAAAATTGAGCAGGTGCACGACATTATGAAAGGGAATAAACATCCAAAAGCGTTCAAATAAATCACATTTTAAGAAGTGATTCAATGGAACAGAGATGACTCAGATGAACCGATGCCCAGCATGCACATATTTCAGAGATCCGTCTATGTGGTTTAGAATTGAAACGCTTGAGGAGTACGCAGAATGAAACTGGGCAAGTGCAGTTGTTGATATTGCATCATGTGAAAAGGGAAACTAGAGAGAGTTGGTCAAAGATGGAAAAGATAATCCTTCACTCTTTGAAAAGTGGTCTTGGTAAACTAGAAAGAACCTTATCTGGTTCTAAAATTAATTACAAAGCCGAATGTTTTCTCTAAACATTCTCAGATGGAGAGCTTTTTTTTTTTTTTATATAAATGACACCAAACTACCTTCAATTTTCTGTGCAGGTAAACAAAAGTACGTTAAGTCTCCATCTTTCAACAGTGAAGTTGCGATGATAAACTCCACTTGCTTTGAAAGGCTGGGCCTACCATTTCCTTCATTGGGGTTCTCCAAAAGAAGTGAAGTAACTGAAAGTTCATCTTTCTCTCATCAATTGTTATGATGTGACCATGCATGCAAGGTCTTGTGAAGAGTTTTGATTGGATCATATCAGGAAGACTGGGTGTCCTGAACAACTGTGTGTGTGTTTGTTCCCGGCAAAGTGTGAAATTAAGCCTAGGCATTGTAAATAGAACTAGAAAAGTATGACATGAAACAGCATATTGTTTTGCCATTGGTATTGCAAATGCAAGTTCTGCTTTGTGTATTACTGGTGAAAATATTCAGTCTGTATTCTTCTTTAATTTGATAGATGTATGGCTAGTTCAAAGTGCCAAAATATGACATGCTTAATGTATTTTGAGTTTAATGCATTTAAAGTAACAAAGTTCTTGTTAGTGTTAAATGCATTTTAATTGATAAAGTTCTACTTGTGTTTAATTAGTTTTAATTGATACAAACTTCTCATTTTGTGTCATTTTAACGCTTATTGTAAATGGTACTGGTCTTTTCCACAACGCCGATTCTGCTTAGTGTTTAATGCGTAGGGGAGTGTAGCACTAGGGAAGGAATCACGCCATACTGACAAACAACAACGGTTTTGCAATAAAATATTTCACGTTAATCATCAAAGAACCTAAATGCTACCAGCCGTTCTGTAGAATGCCAAGCGGTTGGGATTTTGCACTTTGCCGGAAGCGTATATATGGTGGGGGTGTGGAAGAACAGGTGTAAAAGGTAGTGATTAAAAGCCTGGCTTCCTGCTCTGTACAACAACAGATCAGAAACTAAAGGAGTAATCCTTCATACTCATTCATCCCGACCCCTCCCTGCCTACCGCTAGCTCTTGTGACCCTGTGCTCCCTTCTTTCAGAGAGGAGGCTAATAGTTGGCGTCAGTCCGGTAGCTGGAGTGTCGAGCGTCTGAGGTCAGCTGAGTGGTTTCTGTGGCCGAGGACGGCTGCATCATGATGGGGCTGCTGCCATCTGAGGAAACACAAACCACAATTAAAGCTGCAAGCAGTGATCAAAGGGCTCCGGCGCCATCGCCTCTTGTGGCCAGTTTGTTGCACAACAAACTACGCCCAATCCTTATTTAAGAGATGTATTCAAGTGAGAATTGTAAAAATTACTGAACAATACAGGCTATTTATCTAATGAAAACTACATTGTGACCTCCAGGCGGCGCTGTGCATTAGTTGGTGTGTTTTTGCCAATATTCTTATCTTAAATGTTGAAAAGAATCACCTCTTCAATGTTAAATGTTCTGTTTTCTGTGACCATCTAGTGGCCCTATAAGCAAAAGTGTGCATTATAGATGTTATCATAGTTATATTTGGGACCAATCAGACATGTGGCCACAGAGTCAATCAAAAAAGCTTCACAATTGAAATCCCATATGCCTTTATATGAGAGTGATGGAGTTTAAGCGTGAGCATATACAATCTCTAGTTCAAAAAAGTATAGCATGTGCAAAAGTTCCATTTTTCTGAGGTTTTTGCAAAATAACAGTCTTCCAATCAGTTTAGGAAATTTGCTCCAGAAGACTTTTTACATAAGCGTGCATAAGTGTTTCAAATTCCAAACAGTTCTTCAGGCACAGTCTGAAAAATTGTTTTGGAGATGAACAGATAAAAACTCTAGGGGGAATTTTTTAAAGTAAAACATGAGTAAAATTGGCGATTCGGAATATATTCAAACACAATTTATATTCCTTATCGTTAAATCTTGAAACTTAAATATCTGTGTTTCATATTTCGTTTACATAAGCTGAAATGCATTAGGTGGCGCTATAAAGTCATTTTACCACTCACACTTTTCGACCCTCGGATGTAAATTTTCACCAGTTGATACGTGTGTGCGCTCGTGCGTGTATGTAAAATTCAGTGACTTAGAGCATGTTTAGACCCTCAAAATGCACAGAAATAATGCTCTGAGCAATTATAAAAGGTTTCTTCACACCTTCTGTGATAAATCCATAATTACACAGATGAACCCCCAAATAATTGAAATGAGCGCAGCTGCTACTTTGAGGGTCTTACCTCTCTCATCGGATTGCATCTGAGCTTCCAAATCTTCTGGAGACACATAGAACTCGGGTTCATCTGAGTGAGGAGGATGAGGTTTACACTTCCCACAGCAGCAGTTACAGCAGCAGCACAGACAGCAGCAGAAGTAACAACCCGTGGCCACGCCACAGAAGATGAACAAAGCCTGGTGAATAAAAAAACAATTACATGTATCCGTTTGAAAACATTAGAGGATATAAGACTTGTATGGTATGAGGCTAATGGGGATGACAAACCTTAGCCCACCAGCTGGATAAAACAAAGTATGTGTTGACGTTCTCTTCTCCAAACTGCTCTGCCACATAGAGCCCCAGAGAGCCATATTTGTCGTAAATGTTGCGTTTGGTGGGGTCTGAAAGAATGGCGTGAGCATTGTTGATTTCTTTGAACTTGTCAGCAGCTTCTGGGTTGTTGGGATTCTTGTCTGGGTGGAACTTCAGTGCTAGTTTTCTGCAAACCATCAGAAACAGAGAAGGATATTAATTACAAGCGTGTTTAACAAATGACATTTATGAACAATATGCATTTTATTTACCACATAATTCTCTTGTAGTCATGCTGAAGAATGAAATGTTCTACTGCCCTCTTGTGGACTAGGTTTTAAACTCAAATTTACTTCATCAGCACTTTATTAGGTACACCTTGCTATGACCTGGTTAGTCCCCTTTTTTGCTCAAAGAGGTTGGTCCGTATTGACATAATAGCATCATGCAGTTTCTGCAGATTTGTTGGCTGTACATCCATGATGCAAATCTCCAATTCCACCAAATCCTCAACTGGTTTGAGAGCTGGGTCTAAATGTATAAGTACAGTGAACTCATCGTCACTTTCAAGAAACCTTTCTCCCCTGACCTGTAGCCTCAACAAGCCACTTGCACCACTGCCGCTCACTGGATTTTTTCTCTTTTTTTGCCATTCTCTGTAAGCCCTAGAGACGGTTGTTTAATTCCCTTAAAACACCTTTCTCCTGCATTCTGATGCTAGGTTTGAACAGCAGCAGATCGTCTTGACCATATCTGCCTTGGGATTGGCTGATTAGATAGTTGCATTAGTGAGCAGTTAGACATGTGTACCTAATAAAGAGGCCGGTAATTGTACAGGAAACCAGTTCAATGCCATCTTTCAAAGCATTTAATGATCTGTAGTAGGGCTGGGCGATATGATGATATATATCGTTGGGATGATAGAAAAGTGTCTATCGTCCTATTTCTCTTCTATCATTTCTATCGTTTCTAACCTAATTTTATCATTAACTAAAGAAAATATTGCATTAAATAGGTTATGACAAATGTATGATAATGTCTTGTGGCTATGCAATGCATACTCTTCCCTTTATATAAGTGATAATCAAGAATAAAAAGGAACTTTTTCGCAAAGAAACTACGTCTTGTGATTTTGCGACGTGACGCTTTACGTTGTTGCGACATGCTTTACACTAGTTAACTCGTGAGTGCTTAAAGATGGAGACGCAATAGGTTGAAGATGAATGCCCGGAGTCGCAACAAATTGAAACTGCTACACAGGCAGCAGCTCAAGAAGTTCTTTTACCGTAATGTGGGATTTGGTTGCATTTTGGCTTCAAGAGCTCCGACACAGTCATCAGAAGACAGTCATCTGCAAACTCTGCCAAAAAACTGTTTCTGCGACCGACGCTAACACAACAAACCTCTTTTACCACTTGAAGAAGGTTCACGAAAAAGAATACTGGAGAATCGAAGAAATGCGACGTAAAGAAAGTTGTGAAACAGCCCGGGCAAGTGGCAAGAAAAAATGTAGCCAGCCTAAAATTAAAGAGTCTTTCAAAAAATGCACACCGTATGAAAAAATGTCCCAGCGCCATAAAGAAATCACATGTGCCATCTTGCATTACTGTTGTAAAGGCATGATCCCCGTGTATCCAGCTGAGAAGGGTAGCTTCTCGTCAAAGTGCTTGATCCGAGGTACGTTATGCCCAGTCGTAAGCACTTCAGTAATGTCGAGTTACCTCGCTTATATAACGCATGCCGGGCCCAAGTAGAAAAGGATGGTTCTCTGGCAGTGTGGTTCATTACTTTATTTTTTTTAAATAGTTTATTTTGATAATAGTATTTAAATAACTATGATGTGGTTAAAAAATGTGAACGCTACTGTAGCTCTACCTCCACCACATCTGTTGTCATTTGATACGTTTACATTGCTGCACTAAAATGTAGTTTTTCTCATTTGTGACAGTTCAGTTAAATGTCACTTCAAAATAAAATTGCAAAAAAAAGTATGCAATGATATTTTTGTCAAACGTTTCAGAGAAAAACTGAAAACGTACTTTATTGTGGTATATCGTGATATATATCGTTATCGTGATATAAAATAATCCACATCGTGATATATGATTTTTCCATATTGCCCAGCACTAATCTGTAGGACTCACCTGTAGGACTTCTTGATGTCTTCTGGTGCAGAGTTCTTCTCGACTCCTAGAACCACATAAAGGGATTCTCCTGATGTGGAGAGTGCTCTCTGTCTCTGCTGCTCAGCCATTACTCACACATACGTACACACACTCACACACTCGCCCTCACACCTCAACCCCCTCCTCTGTGCAAAACAAGAAAACAAATAAAATTGTCGTTAAAAATGAGAACGTGTATAAAATTCATTAGTCAGTACATTTCATTTTCCCATGAATTTGTAAACACTATTTGATAAAAAAAAAACAGTACTGTGTGGAGAGAGCTCAAAACAAATTCTAGAAACTCTAGAAAAGTATTTTGTTACAAAATGCTAAAAGAGTGAATAAAGGAGAAATGTAAACCAAACCAGTACCCAGCATCAATAAGGTATTTTTGAGGATTTTGAATATTATTTGATCATCAACCAATAGTAAGTAAGAAAAAAGTAGGTTGAAGCCCTGTGAGGAACTGAAACAGCTGTGTAAGTGGCTTAAACTTTACAAAGATGAGATTGAGAAAGACCTCTAGAAAGCAAGAACTTCTTGTCATATCAAGACAAGGCAGAGCAACAGGACACATAGTAGTTATAGTGCATCAACAAGGTTTCTACCAAAGATTTCAAAGCAGACTGGGGTTTCAAGGTCTGCTGTTCAACCTCTTTGAAAAGAAGCACAAATAAACATACAACATTGAGGATCGTTAACTTTGGTTAGCTTTCAAAAACAAATTAGCCTTCAAAAACAGAAGATATCCAGAATTGCAATCTGCTCACAACGTTCTTCCTAAAACAATTCAATCATTGAAATGGTTTTGCAAACTTACGTTTTGATATTGTGATTTCATAATGCATCACAGATGAAGTATCTTGAATAGCATCATAGCATGAGAGGTGTGTATCATTACACCCTTACAAAACATTGTCAAACCCATAGGTTTCAGTTGAATGCGACAAAGTTTTTAAAAGCAGTCGATATCAGCAGTTTATGGTGATTTCAGCTGAAATGTAACACAAAGAGAGAAGGAGAATCCAGCTAAATGAAACAGAAAGGTTTGAGTTTCATGAACTGAGAAACCAAAAAGATGATAGAACTGAAAGCAAACTTTTTGTTGATGAAAGAAGGTGCATGATAACAACAACGCTGATTCCAAAAAGAACCAATAATATTTCTCTAGCTGGCTGTAAAATGATACTTGATGCACAAATGGCTAAGGATTTAGACACAACACCAGTAATTAACACTTGAAGCGATTCAAATTCTCCTTTGGCTGCCCTTTCACATTTGACATGATTACCATCTCCAGAAATGCTTCAGTGGGCGTTTCTGGGCGCTAAATGGATTAGCGCCCAGTTATCTATCAAACCTCCTAACACGGTACAACCCCACACGCACTTTAAGATCTCAAAACTCTGGACTTCTAGTAGTTCCTAGAATAGCAAAGAGCACTAAAGGCGGTAGAGCGTTCTCACATTTAGCCCCTAAACTCTGGAATAGCCTCCCTGACAGCGTCCGTGGCTCAGACTCACTCGCCCAGTTTAAGTGTAGATTAAAGACGTATCTTTTCAGTAAAGCCTATACTTAACTCCGTGAAAAACTGTTATCTTACATTAAACTATATTAATATTACATTAAACTATATTAATATTATGAACAGCAGCTACGCTAATTCTGCTCCTCTCTTCTTTTCCATACTCATCCGGAGATTCGCGGAGGCTTCGCTCACCATCACCTCACCCTAACAACCAGATCCACCTGGAGATGTTCTGGCGCCCCCTGGACCGCAGCCCACCAACTCCACTCTTCTTCCAATACTCATCCCGAGGCTCCCGGAGGCCCTGCCCACCAGCTCCTCACCCCAACAACCAGACTCATCAGGAGAAGATCCGACGTCGGGAGGCTCGCCACCAGCCCTCAACCTAACATCCAGATTCACCTGGAGATGTTCCGGCGCCCCTGGACCTACACCTAACACAGTCATCTTCTGTTTACACTATATTATCTGTTTATGTTTATATTATTATATCATCTGTTTATACTACATTATCTGTTCATACTACCAGATCATATGTTTATACCATAGTTTATCACACTGCTGTTGTTACCCAAATGAGGATGGGTTTCCCTTTTGAGTCCGGTTCCTCTCAAGGTTTCTTCCAAAAGGGAGTTTTCCTTGCCACAATCGCCCCAGGCTTGCTCATCAGGGACATATACACCACTTAGTAATTAATTTCTTTTCACTTTGTTGAGTTTAAACTTGTTGGTTTACTGTAAAGCTGCTTTGAGACAATGTCTGTTGTGAAAAGCGCTATATAAATTAAACGAACTTGAACTTCAGTGTATTCTGATAAATAACTTACGGTCTCTAGTCTATACCTCATCAGATTATTTCCAATTGGGCAGATTCTGAGTATTCAAGCCAAGAATTCAATCAACAGACCTTTAAAAGACATATAATAATTCTCTTATTATATTTATTTCCCGTAAAGATGTCTTTAAGAAAACATTTGAGACCCCTGACAAAAGCTAAGGACCCCTTTAACACTTGAATCGCTTCAAGTGTTAATGGCCCATTAATGCTATCAGGTGGGTGTCCAGGAACAGATGGAAGGTGACATTTAGGTTTCTTCCTCACAGATGAACAGAAGCACTGTGTCCTCCCGCGTACAGCAAAGTCTGTTAACCTATTAACCCATTAATTCTGATGTTCACACACAATGGCTGCGGGAAATACAAACACCAAGACATAAAAATCAGCAATTTGCATTGCTCTTACATTGCATATACTGAGGTTTGCGCCATTGTTTGATCATTAACAGTCAACCGTTCACCGAGTTTAGAGTTATTTTTAGTGCTAGCAGTATTAGCAGATTAGCATTAGCGATGTGTCTGAAGAGGTGCTATTTAAGTCTACTTCTGGAGGTTTGGCTGGTCGTTTGTTAAGATGATCTCAAAAAGAGAAAGCCAAACAGAAATGCATCTTTACATATGTACTAGCATCTAAATGATACTTTAGTAACGTATCAATTAAATTATGCTTATAGAGATCTGTTCATTATAATTCAAGTTTCTGGATGCATAAAACAGACAAATTTGCCTGCCACACTCTTACAGTGCAGCATGGTAGTTTTCCAGCTGAAAGGAAATGGTATTAGTTTAAGAACTAAGGTTACTTTTAAACAGAGGCTATTTAAACATTAACATTGGGAATCACCTGAAAAACATATTTCTTCAGCAGATGTGATGCCTTATCCGTTTTTCAAAAGGAGAAAAACTCAAAGCACAATCTTCTTCACACCCACATCCACACCTCCTCCCCCCTCCATGTCCCCACATCACCATATGGTCTGGCTAAACCTTTATTAGTGGCCATATCAGCCCATGGAGTGTAGTTTCCAAAGCTTAAAGGGGACGTGAGCTGAATTCTTTTTCAACTTTGTGGTGTTCATAAATGTCCAATTTTATGGATATAGTGATTTTTACATAAAAACACATTGCTGTTTGTTCACCCAGGTTCCTGTTTGTGGCTTCTCACTCGCACCATGAAAATATAAAGTGCAATGCTCTGGCAGAAAATGCTGTTGCACTGTTCGCATATAACCAGACTTTTTCGTTACAAAAGTTTCATTATACAAATTAAGCTGTTGCAAGGCTGGTAGCTGAACCACGGCTGCAGATGTATGAACCAGAATTAGACACAAACTAACGTAAGCTCAGGTGAAAAGGAGAGGAAGGTTAAAAAAGTGCATAAACAATCCTCACTGCATTGATATTAAGGCCATTAGGAAAAAAAACTGGATCGTATTTACAGGATCGGTCCTTGCATTTTGCTCCACTCCGGTAACTACGTGATAAAGCTCAGCATCTCAATAAAATGCAGAGTACATGTTCCTCTTGTTTCAAATGAGTATTTGGTAAAATGGAGAAGATAAACAGAGTCTTCCATACACTGGCTCACTCCTTATAAAAATACATTTCTTTTATTAAAATAAGCATAATGGTAGGTCCAACGTATGTTTAGTTACACCCTAGAACAGAGCCTCTCATTGTAATCCTCATATTAAGAAAATAATTACAGCTCCTGTGTAACTAGTTCCGTTAGTTAGTTATACACTTTTTTTAATTGATTGCTACCAAGGAAAGTCCAATGTACATGTTTTTTCATCAGCTCTTTTTATGTCATAAAATCCAGCACTTTTTCGTTTCCCAGTTCATGTCCATCACAACATCTAGGTCTATGTGGTAAATGTCTGTCATTTCTCTTTGTCAGTGTCTGTCAGCTCTCTTGTTTCTCTATCTAAAAGAGCAGGTGAAGCCTTCAGGTTTGTATTATCTGCTGCTGCTCTGTTTGAGTAGGGATTTAATAGCAGGAGCCAGCAGAGCGTGTTTGACGAGAGACTGAACAACATAAGCGAATAAGTACACAGTGACCATGGTGCTTTACATGAAGCCAGGATTATTTTCAAGCATGCCTTCAATAAAGTAAAATGAAAAAAACCTGATAACACACCCCTTCCCCCATCCTCAATGACACCTAACCCCACCCTAGTCACATACTTAACATGCTGGGATTCAACGCTTCTGAATTATTATCAGAAGTCATTTTTTGATACTTAGTCATGATTTGATGAAAGCGCAGATAAATTTTACGTTTTAATAATTATAATTAAGTGTTAATCTGTGCATCCATCTTATCTGTGCATTTATCAATGGTATATTTAAATTGAGGTATATGGTCAGACTTTATAAATTTCCAAATACCAAAATCACAAATTAAAATGTGTGTGTGTGTGTGTGTGTGTGTGTGTGTGTGCAAGATAAAAACCTTCAGTGAACGACAAATAACTGAGTAGAAGTAGTCAAGGATCTTTTTTTTCTAAGTCTTTCTTTTCATATAAATTATAAAAGAATCAAGAGTCATCCTTTCCAATGGTTCAACTTCCAGTGTAAACATGAAAGGAAATAAGTGACTAAACTGATCCCAGGCCAAATCTAAGTCTAGAGTTAGTCTTCAGACTTTGACTTGAACACATAGAGGCTAGGAAAATAAAAAAAAGTGCCTTGCTTGCTCCTCCAGTGGCATCGTAGTAAAGACAACAATCACTTGAACTTTGCCTGTGCGGTGAAAGTCATCACATGATGTGACACCAGGAGACTAATAAAGTTTCAATAAAAAAACTGTGAATGAGAATATCATATGTCCTGCAATGAACTTGAAAAAAACTTATAATAAAGAACAAGATCAATCAGACACTGAATATACACCAAAGCCAAAAACAGTTATCCTTCTCACTTTGAAAACAGTTCAAACTGATTTGAAAAATAGTTGCAATGATTGCAAACTTGGGATGCTTTTCAATCGTGTATTGTTTCAGGACCATTCTGCAACACTTAAATCCTAATTTTACGGTTTTTAACACAGTTGATCATCATCTTATGTCTGCATTATAAAGAGAAATCACTTTTTAAAAATACTTGCAAAGTAACTTTTAAAGCTAACAAAAATAAAAGATCCTTGTTCATGTGATTAGCAGGGTTGGATAACAAATGACTGTACCATTAATTCATCTGCCAAACAGCTTAAAACTTTCAAGATAACATAAGTACACAGCAGCAAGAGATCGAAGACATTATGCAAATGCAATTTAGTGATTGAATTAAAAAAAAAAAAACATCGTACACATTGTTCTATAGCCCAAGCAAGGCAAAAAATAAAAATTTGGAGAGAATCTGTCACTGCAGTTTTTCCATCAGGTTAAAAAAAATGACCATAAGACCCTTTTTAATGGTTCCCTTCTGTGATCGCCAACATTGACCTACATTAACTACATGTGGGCACATGAGGTGCTAATTTTCAGGTCAGAAACATTCATATGCACCATGCAAAGACAGATTGTGAATCACATAAATACAGTTCTTTGTTATCTCAACCTTTCTAGAATTTCTCAATTGTAGACCTAAATGTTTCTCCAGCAGAAACTTTCTTCATTGAAAACCTCTATCGGAAACCAGAGTGTCTCTTCGACGGAGAGTGAAACGTTTCTCCAACGGAAGCCGGGATGTTTCTCCAGCGGAAACTTTCTTCATTGAAAACCTCTATCGGAAACCAGAATGTCTCTTCGACGGAAAACCGAAACGTTTCTCCAATGGAAACCGAGATGTTTCTCCAGCGGAAACTTTCTTCATTGAAAACCAAATGTAAAAAAAAAAACAAAACAGAATGTCTCTTCGGCAGGGACCAAAGAATAATCAAAATGTTGCCCAGTTTTATGGCTGCATCATTTCAATTAAATCTCTTGGAATTAGAATATTTTCATAGTGACAAACTGACTAATAGAAAATTATTATACATAAAAAATTTAATCATTTTTTTTCTGGTTACCATCTGCCAGGGAAAACATGTCATGTGTGAGTTTGGGGTTAAAAATAGTTTGACACACTACACTGGCCCATATCTCAGGCAGAACTGATTGTCCGGCGTTTCCCTTTGGAGTACATTTACAGTTAGAGCACCCTGAGCCAGACCTCAACCAAAAAGAAAGTATCAGGCATGTAGGTTATTACATGCCTGATTACACGTCATTTTAAGTCCAAGTCATGTGATCTGAGGGTCATAGGTTTAATATGCAACTCTATCATGAGTTTAAGGTGTGTTCTCTCAGGATCCTCAGGTAACGCAGTAATAGCTGAGCTCGCACAGTCACAGCAAATTACAAGAGTGGCTCAATGATGCTACTTAATGCTACTTGATGCTACTCAATGATGAACTGTGCAAATGTTTTAGGCAAATATGAAGACACTGCAAACAAATAATGCTTGTAAAATGGAACATTGTATATTTATTTTCATTAATATTTTCAAATGAAATAAATATTTAATGTGACCAACCTTTGCCTTAAAGAACAACATAAGCAGCGATTTCTCTAGGTACACTTGAATACTGCTGGCTAGCAGGTTCCAAACATTTTGGAGCGCTAATCACAGATCTTCTGTTGACGTGGCTCTCTCATATGCTTCTTCGTGTAACCACAGACACAATCGATGATGTTGAAATCAGGCATTGTGGGAACCATGTCACCCAAAACTCATCGTTCTTCTTCATACTAAAGAAAGTACTGTAGACTTAATTTGATCTCAGTCATGGTGATTTCTGAAAAATTCATTTGCAAAAATGCCTTCCAATATTCAAGGAACCTTCACCATGTTTAACGATTGCCTGTAGACACCTGTTATTGTACTACTCTCCAGCCCTTCATTGGACAACCTGAAAATGTTTTAAATTTCCTTTTTTCTGCTCCCCAGGTCTGTCCAGACATCTCCGGACAGTAGTCCCACTGACTTCTGCTTGAGGGCAATTAGCTCGATAAGCGACGCCGCTTGTTTGTGCCTCTTCCGAAGTGCATGAACAGCACATCTTGAAACCCCAGTATGCTTTGAAATCTTTGTCGGGAGAGACCTTGTTGATGCAGTAAAACTACTTTGTGTCTTGTTGCTGTGCTCATTAATCTTTCTCACCCTCGGAGTTTGGCTATTTCTCTTTCAGTTCAATCATTATTCATGTTCATATTCATAGAAACATTCTTTTGTTTACAGCATTTTCACTACTACCTAAAACCATTGTACCGTACTGTATATGTCTTACATAATTTGACTTTTACACTGAATTTAGCAACAAAATGACATCGGGTGGTATGCAGACTTGAGCGCCTTTGTTATTTTATGTTAAAATCTGTGTTGAATTATCACAATTCACATCTCAGAATGATGAAATACTTCACAATGTGTTGCAATGAGCAAGAGCTGTGCTAGAACGTGAAACCAGTTGTGTATTTATCAATGATAATGAGTCACTCTCCAGGACTCAAATGACCTAACCACAGCACAAAATACACAAAATCTATACTTTATTTAATCTATATGTTTTGACTGGTTTTCAAGTAAAAACCTTAAATAATTCCAACACAAGAGTCCTGAAGAGAGTGACATTCTGACAGTACCCCCCACTGACAATCAGCCCCTTTCCAATCAGAATACGCAAGCACAGAAATACAGTGAAGGGAACAGATTCAGTGGTGAACTGATGGAGGCCAGGCTGGAGATTTACAGCTATTTTAATCTCCCTGTTCTGCGCTCAGCATCCATATTGGTTTGCTTGATGAATAGACACCTACTAGAGACAGACATCTGACCATTTCATCCTCACGCAAAGTCAAAACACGTGGATTTGTTGAAAAATCAAAGTAACTGCAAGAGAACGGACACGTTTCATTTTGATTCAGACGAGGTACGTTTGAAATAACCTGGGATTGAATTTGTCGCTGGTAAACAATTAAGCAAAATCAAAAGGCACAAACAACAAGACGGAATAAAACCGACACAATTGCACCTAAACATTAACCATCTCACCCAGCAGCGTTCAGAAAGCTACTACAGCAGCTTTAATCCCTGCTCGAGAGCAGCACGCATGTGTGACAGGATTGAGACGCACACAGGGTGAGAGGATTTTCTTTTCTTTAGTCTGCCTTCGCCGATCTTACCGTCTGGCGGAGAAACCCAGGAAATGTCTCCAGTTCTTCAGAATGATTTAGAATATCGCCACACCGCCTTCGAGTGGGGTAAATCCACCTGCGGACAGTAGAAATGACGTTTAGGTCTTATGATTGTGATCGGCGTCGCCACTCAATGGGAGTCGTGCGCTGAGTGACGTCAGCCCCGGTTTAGAAACGGAAATGGGCGGAAACCTTGAGGGAAGCCGTTGCGTTATGAAATTAGCAAATCAAACGGTAACATTTAGAAAGTTGGAAAGTGGTTATAATTTAATTATCAATAGAGTTTTTTTTAGCTTTCGAAGCTGCAGCCCGTTACAGGCAGTTTGGTTTTATAAAAATAAATTAAGCAACAAAATAATAAAAATCCACAGTATTTTAAACAAATTACAGATGCATTTATTTAATATTAGTAATTTCAGCAGCAGTATAATTCTGAGTGATGTAAAACAATTGATGTACGTTTGTCCAACAGCCAATCCAAACGACGAGCTATTGAAATCTCGTTCTCCACTGAAACTCCGCGAGAGCACGGCACGGCCTTTCTCCCTTAGGTGCTGGCGAGAAAAGTGTATACATCGAGGTAAAAAGCTCTATTTTTATTATCAATTGTAGCGTTTTTTTCACTCGTTATATCATGTATTGCTGTACAAATGCCAGATGAATATACATTCGGAGCAGTGGGCACTGCAGAAGTTGCGAACTCAATGAAATCTGTCGTTCTCTTCTGTCCAGCGGTGTAGGCTTCAATGTTATGGTACAGGCCTTTATAATTAGAGCTTCCGGATATCATAAACGCAAAGAGCGTCTTCCTTGATTTGTGATCATTATTTCTGTTTACATATATGTTCTTTATCTAGTTTCTTACAAGTCATAGATATTAATGTCTTTGTAAGAGTAATTTATTACTGAGAAACAGGTGAACATTTTGATATTATCTGGCAAAATGTTACATTAATTGAGAATGTTTTTATTTTGGAGCTGTACATTTTGTGTAATGTAAATAAAGCATCTGGTAACTTATTGCCTCCAACCAATAAATAATGTGCACCCAATACTTATTTTGTGTATTTTTCCCAATTGCAGAATACTCCATAATGAGTTATGCTGAAAAGCCAGATGACGTAACACGAGAGGAGTGGATGGAAAAGCTCAATAATGTGCACATTCAGCGGGCAGACATGAACCGACTTATCATGAACTATCTTGTGACAGGTGACGCACGCAAACCACACTATGGCTGAAACATATTTGATCTTCTTACATGTAGCTGATCCATTTGGTCATTTCTTTGATATTTTAGAGGGGTTTAAAGAGGCAGCTGAGAAGTTCAGGATGGAATCCGGGATTGAGCCAAGTGTTGATCTGGACTCTTTGGATGAAAGGATAAAAATTCGGGAGATGGTCTTGAAAGGACAAATTCAAGAGGCCATTGCACTGATCAACAGTCTTCATCCTGAGCTACTGGACACCAACCGCTACCTGTACTTTCATCTGCAGGTAGAACAGATTAGTGACTCACTAAAGAATGTTGAGCCTCATTGATTGTACTCGTACCTTTTTAATAAGTGTCAATGATGTAACCTGGTCTTGCAGCAGCAGCATCTGATCGAGCTGATCCGTTTGCGTGAGACTGAAGCTGCTCTGGAGTTTGCGCAAACGCAACTAGCTGAACAGGGAGAGGAGAGCCGTGAGTGTCTGACTGAGATGGAGCGCACTCTTGCCCTCCTTGCTTTTGACAACCCTGAGGAGTCTCCGTTTGGGGACCTGCTCAACATGATGCAGAGACAGAAGGTGATGCAACATTTTTAAATTGAAGAATTAAGCAAAATACTTGAGGTAGTAATTTTTTGGTACTATGTTAGTAAGATTTTAGCAATCATTGAGGTACTTACCCAATTTTGTTGTCCATAACACTGTGATGTCAAATAAAAATAAGCTTCACAAAACAATTTTAATTCCATTCATAAATCTAGACTTAACTTTATGAATTTAAAGTATTTTTGTGTTTAATTTAAATTCTAAAATAATAGGTATGGTTGACGTGGACCTTATACAGCTGAAAACAAAATTATTATAGCCAACCATACCATGCTGTAGTCCTCAGCATGTCTCATGAGGAATAGCTCTCAAGCTCCTCCAGGTTTGTTGCCGTTCTGGCTCAAACTTTGGACTTTATTGTTCCTCATTGATTTTTCTATTCAGTCTGGGCTTCGTGCAGGCCAGTCAAGTCCACAAAGTTGCTCATTTTCAAGGTATGTCTTCAGCAGAAGTGCGGTTTCCTAAATCCTAAAATGTCTTGCAGACTTTGGTTGTCTTTCAAAATTTTCTCATGAGATTCCCAGCACCAGATGCACTGAAACGTCCCTAAAGCATTATACTCCCACCACCATGTTACTATGGGAATTGTGTTTTGGCTGTTCATGTGTCTTACAAGGCCTCTCACTAGTGTAATTTCTAAAATCTTTCATATCCTGACAGCCCAACTATTTATCTACTGTGTTGGTCACTTTAAATGTTTTGAAAATGCTTTGATAAATGCTTGTATCCTTCTCCATCTTTATGACCATTCAAACTAATCTCTTTTGTGCATGTTATTACTACTTATCCACAATTTAAAGTGCAATTTAAATACTTACCTAGGTTATTTAGGTCAAAAAGGCAATTTAGGCTAAATTACCAAGTGGTTAGACTTGGATTGTTATAAAAGTAGTCATTTCTTAAGAGGACTAATAATATTGACCTCAGCTGTTTTTACACATTTCTAAGCAATTACAAGAAATCCGGCTTCCCTGGAAGAAAATTAAATAACGTTAAAACATTCCATTGCTCTGTCAATCACTGGAAAATATTAGAAAAATGTGCAGTTTCAAATGGGGCTAATTTTTTTGCCTTCAACTGTAATTAAGGAGTCCAGTGAACAAAAATGTTTTCCTTAACTGTTTTTAACTTGTAAAGTTGGGGATTTTGATTCCATTTTGTGTCCATCATGAAATGGCCAGTTGAGGAGTTGCAGTAATATTCGGTTCTTTGGGTGAACTGAGCGGTTTCCACTTGGTTTCACCATTTATTTTCTGTAAATGGTGATCTTGTTTCATTCAGACGATACAGTAAATGACGGCATGTGTTCTTGTGTAGGTGTGGAGCGAGGTCAACCAAGCGGTGTTGGACTATGAGAACAGGGAGTCCACTCCTAAACTAGCCAAACTACTCAAACTGCTGCTGTGGGCCCAGAACGAGTTGGACCAGAAGAAAGTCAAATACCCCAAAATGACAGACCTTAGTAAAGGTACAATCGAGGACCCCAAGTGAAAAACATCCATCATCTATATGCTTTGTGGGGAATTAAAATGGACTATTTCCCCATCTTTAACTATTTATACTCCAGTGACTGACACTCAAACATCCTTTTATGGACATTTTGTTTACTTGTTTCTTATTGAAGACTGGACTTGATGGGCTGTGAAAGTGAGATTATGGTTTAAGGATGGTTTCTAGCCAAACACTTTTTATTGCAGATGGATTTCTTTGTTGTTTTTTTTCTCTCGCATTTGAATTGCTGAAGGCATTGTATTTTAGCCTCTTTTGATTTAGCCAACAAATACTCAGAGTGTTCAAATACAGTCAATGACTGAACCACACTATTTAGATCTACCTTTTATCTCAACGTGTCCACTGATGTGAGGTACCCATGGTATTACCAAGGACAGTGGATTGATTGTACTGATACAGAGAACAAGTTCTGTGTGCTTTCACAACTTTTATTTGCTGTGCGCAGATGTAGATTTTGTACGGGTGTTAAAGGGTTCAACTTGCCTTTAACAAGTACTACTATTATTGCATTATAGTGTTATAAAGTCATGTGACATTGTTTTCTACTGTACATTGTTATAATATACCTGCTAAAATTGCTATTTAATCGTGGTTTATAGATTTGCAGAGGGTAAATTGTTTGACACTGAAGTCAAAAGCTTAACATAGGTATTAAATAACATTTTTAAAATCCTTGATATGGATATTTTTGAGATTATGACAACTGGAAGCATGTGATGTTTATTTTCAGGATGATTCTGATTATTAGTAGAACATTTTGTGACTCAATGAGGAAATCTGTCTTTAGCAATGTAGACGGTTGATTTCAATATTCAGCAAGCTTTGAATGTTCCTCTTGAGTAAAAAGAATTATTGGCACACTGTAGGTCTGCTTATTTACTTGATATGTATTATAAAGCAAAAAAAAAAAATCACTCCTTGTTTATCAGTAATAAGAACCTAAAGCAAGGATATTTTCGATGCATGTGCATATTTTCCATGTGAAGAGAAAATATGATAATATTGAAGGTTGTTCACTTTTTATATTCATCCACCAAACATTTGTTTTTCAATTTGTTAAATTTGAAAATTCAGTAATTGTTATCTCAAGTAATGGCTGCGTTAGAATGAGGCGTTTGTTCAAAGACTCTGTTCAAAAGAACCGATTCGGACAATGAACAAATGCGTTTCGTTTACTAAACATACAACACCCACGCTGAAAAGTATCTTTATGAGGATCATATTCACCTTTATTATCTGCTCGAGTAAAGGTGTACATTGTTGTGAGTGAAAGGGGCTGAGTCACGTTACTTCCTGGTTAGGGACGCCAGTGGTTGGAGGAATTGCGTGGCTGAAAAAAAGTGACACGTGGATGACTATCAACACGGGAATGAGGAAAAACCTGAAATTCTTCCCAAATCTTTTTGAATTGAACTAGCGAAGGCAGAAACCTCGGACATGTGGGTCACTCTCCAGAGCGCCATGGATGCGGCAAGGCTGCTGTAAAAAGATGCTTCCGCTTGGAAACTGGCAAACAAACATATGCTATCCAGCACTGTCCTTTTCTGCCCGTCACGCTCTCTGCGACTGAACCGAGAAGAGAGCCGAGCTAAGAGACGCACACGGAACAACTCGGCGTTGAATGGCAATTCTACAAAAACATGGAAAAAACTCTTGTCCAGATTTGGTCAGTGTTAAGGAAAAACCGGCAGATAACCTCGGACCAGTCGGATCTCCGAAGAAGTGGACGGAGACAAGTCAGAACTGGACAAGGTGAGAGCTACCCCGGAAACTTTGCCCCCAAATTAGTAAATAAAAAGATGAATGCGTACATTTTGAAGAAGTATACACTTTATTTCACTATATGTACTATACACTATATGTTTTCCTCTGGGAAAGTCTTATTTTGTGCAGTTGCTGAAATTAAATAATAATAATAACAATAAAACAAAAAAGTTTTTAAATCTTTGACTAAACGTAACAGTTAATTAAAAATCATAGGATTAGTATTTTTTATAATAATAATTTGTAAAACCACCATTATAAAGAAGTTTAAAGAGACCAACACAGTGGAAAAAAAGACAGGAAGTGAAATATTTAAAAACATTTGAAAGATGAAACTAGTAAAACAACTGCCAAAACACTAGTTAATAACTGGCCTGGAATCGTCCACTCTACAGGACTGAACTACCAGATTCCTGACCAAACAAGAATCCACTTCTGAAGAAGGATACACTTTTGTGTCAGAATAAAGTTTGTTATGGACAACATGGGAAGAAGTGATGCAGGAAGAACATCCTTTGGTCAGATACGTACAAAACTAGATCTTTTGGCCATTGAAATGTCTATGTTTGGATAAGGAAGGGAGAGGCATTCAACCACAAGAACACCTTTCCCAGAGTAAAACATGGTGGTGGGAGTGTAATGCTGTGGTGATGTTGACACTTGGAACATAGACAAGAATTAAGAAAACACAAAAAAGAAGGCTATAAGAAAATTTTTGAAAAACCACTAGATTTAGATCAACATTTTGTCTTCTAGTATGATAAGGACTGAAAGCCCAGACTTGAATCCAATAGATAATCTGTGGGGCACAAGTTAGAGTCTAGAGTTTGTACCACAAGACCAATCTAGATGAGCTTGAGAGATCTGATCAAGAAGAATGTCATGAGACTTGAGAGTTGTTGAGAACTACAACTAGGTGGTTATCAAGTAAAAGGGATTTAATATTAAATATTAAAGTCAGAGGCTGAACATTTCAACTAGTACCTTTAAATCTGTGGTTATAGACATTTAAAAAAAGTATTTTGGATGCTGATGGACTAAATGAATCAGCATTAGTGGCTCCATCTGAAACTCATTGACCCAGATGGAAACTGGATCTCTGTGATTTGGCTAGTTTTAACTGTTCATGTGAATCTTATTTGCTGTATATAAAAAACACTCATGAATCATCTGCTTGTCCGTCCATTTTTCCAGGCCTGTGGCAAGGATATGGACGGTGGTGCTTTTGTTGGGTACGTGTCTACTGTACTGTGCCCGTGTGGCGATGCCTATTTGTGCCGTGAGCCTGGCGGAACGTTTCAGCTGGTCCAAGAGAGAGACCGGCATGGTGCTCGGTAGCTTCTTTTGGGGCTACTGCTTCACTCAGGTGTTGGGAGGATACGTCAGTGACCGGTCAGTCCCCCCTTGAACCCCCTTGATTACTAATACATACAATGACTGTATTGTTATGTTTTTCCATTTTTCTGCCTCAAATGTTGCTTTACTACTTTAACAATGTTAACACACTGAAGAACAGATGCATACACAGTAGCAATGATTGCAACATGGTATGGGCTGTGAGTCTTGGAACATTTTCATCATGACTCCTCTAGAAATGCAGACTATATGCAGATAATTCAGAACATTCATGAAATAAAACCAGAAGCGTTTTTTTTAAGAAGGAAATGAGATTGGTATGGGATGACCATGATACATTTAGATTCATTGCAGGTACGCTGAAGTAAAACATTAGTTCTAACAGTATAATTGCGTTTGGCTGATATTTTTCAAAAGTATATTTAAAAGTACACTTTTTACAAAATAAGCGAATATTTCAAAACTTTGTACACAAATGTAATTTGGAGATAATTGACCAAAAACACATTTTTTAACTTTTTCACAGCGTTTTGCAGTTTGTAAACTTTTTAATACTGTTTTAGATTTTGCGACGTGTCCTTGTTTGCTAAGAAGTGTGCCTTCAAATAAAATTTAATATTATGGTAATAATTTAGAATATTACAATCATACAGTAGCTTGGCTCACAAAAACAGGGTGGTGGATGCTGGATACAAGTGACATGTTTATTTGGAGTTGAAGTAATATGACATCACTTTTTCTGTAGAGGGTGTGTCTGTTTACACCCACAGCCAAAACCACTTTAGGTATTGGTAACACAGGTTGCGGCTAACTTGTAAACAGCTATTATGGTGCGTATCCAAGCATTAAAGTCAAATTAACACCCCAGCAGCAGTGAAGAATGTTTGCATACTTTTCAGGCCTTGTTTTCAATAGAAAGGTTCTTTATAGAAAGGGTTTTAAAAGAACTAACTTCACTTAGTAGCTTGTGATTCACACACAGTGGCCAAAGCACAGTTTTTGTAAGCAATGTTAACCTTTTTTTGTTTTGTAGAATGTTTTCCATGAAAAATAGATCAATTCTATTATATTAAAATAAAATGTGAAAAAACAATTGAAGGAAAAAATACACAAGTGAGCTATAAAATGCCTTAAAGTTAATGGAATCGGTTGAAACAAGACCAATAGTCCCAAATGCCACACAAAATTCAAATTCTAGTAGTTTTAGGTTACATATTCATAACCAGTGCTCACTTCTATTTTAGAGTTGGAGGAGAGAAGGTGATGCTCTTGTCTGCGGCAGCTTGGGGAGCCATGACCGCCTTCACACCAATTCTTGCTCATTTTTGTTCCCAGCCCATCGTCTCCATGACCCTGTCTCGCTTCCTGATGGGTCTCCTGCAGGGTGAGTCTTCGGCCTATCAACCTTTTGTTCACATATGTGGAGCTGTCGGAAGTTTTCAAAACTAGTATTAGTGGCCATAAGAGGTAATGCATTGTGCCTAATCTCAGGTGTTCACTACCCATCTCTGGCCAGTCTGTGCTCTCAGAAGGTTCTGGAGAGTGAACGAGGATTCCTCATGAGCACTGTGGGAAGTGGCTCATACCTGGGGTGAGAATCAGATCTTAACCTCTGTCTATAGCTCATCTATGTCTGAGACCAAGGTCATGCAACTGAATGTTTGTGTGGGTGCAGGACTCTGGTGATTGGAGGCATGGGGTCTCTGATGCTGGACCTGTACGGCTGGGAGAGTGTGTTTTATGTATCTGGGCTACTGTCCGTTCTGTGGGCGTACTGCATGTGGAAGTACCTGCTCAAAGGAGAAGGTATGTGTGGGATTTCGAGGAACCAGTGGTAATATTTGTACACTTCACAGTTTAAAACTTCAAAACTCATAATGATGTGCGAAACAGAAGTAAACAGCACGTTTTGGGGAGACTGAAAATATGAGCCGATTCTAAAGGTGCAGTGCTAGTTTAGAAAGGCCTTACTTTAATTGTAAATGCTTTGAAAAAGGCATATAATGGCCCTTTTAATGTTATTATTCTGTGTGATTAACCTTGACCCAAAATTTTTTTGTAATGCACATTTTTTTTATACACTATGAAAATTAACTGATGTAAAAACCTAATCTAAAAGTTGGTAAATAAAAAAGCTATCTGTTGTAGCACAATGTTTTGGTAGCCTGGCTAATGATGTTCTAGTGAAGATTAGTACTCTATCATTTACAGATGTTGAGCTGTTGTTTAAAGCCAACTGTGCTTGTGTTTGACAGGACCCATCATCACACTGGAGTCTCTGGGCAGCAGCGGGACACAGTCCAAACTGCCCAAGAGAAACTGGCTGCGGCTCTTCAGACAGCCAGCTGTGTGGTGAGATTAGCTCCTGAATACTGAGCGCGTGTGTGTTTGGAGAGAGGGAGAGGATGCTGAACAAAGGCTCTTTACTGAGCTCCCATAAAGGGCTGATTCATATCCACTCAGTGTCTGCCTATATATAGAGCTTAGAAACACAGTAACAGGACTCTGCTCCTGGATCTTCTAACTGGATACGTGACAGGGGTCTCTAGTTTTGGAGAACATAAAGAAACCCTGACACAGAATGTCTCTTTCGAAAGCATGCAAATTTTGTCTTTTTGAAAAAATATTTTATACCATATGCGATGGATTGGAAATCTGTTCAGGGTGTACCCCACCTCTCGTCCGATGTGTGCTAGAGATAAGCACCAGCAGACATCTGTGACATCGAAAGGGCTCAAGCCGGTTGGAAAATGAATAAATTAATTTTATATCGTAGCTTTTAAAACAAAGGAGCAGAACATTGTTAGGATCCATATAAGGGAAATGGCAATGAAAATGTCTTCAAGATGAAACGTCATGGAGAAATGAGGGTTATTTCTGCTAATCCTAGTGACAAATACAATTATGACATCACAATGGCTCCCTAGTAACCCAACTGTTTACCCTAGCAACCAAATTTTCTGAAATCCACCTTAGCTTTGGTAAATGATAGACACAGGGTTGGTTTATAGTGACAAAGAGAACATTATTTTATGTTATTGACCCCTCCATAGCAACCATTTACTTTACGATAGCAACCATTTTGGCATATCACTATCTCAGCTATAAAAATGGCCAATGTCATTTCAAAGCACCTTAAACATTTATGTGTGTTTCAGCGCTGTCATTATCACACACTTGTGCACTGCTAGCACCTTCTTCACACTGCTGTCATGGCTGCCAACGTTTTTCAAGGACACCTTCCCTGATGCCAAGGTAGACTTCTCCACATTCTCATTCAGACAGCACAAGAACATGACATTTGTGTCAAAGCAGATTTCTCTCCATCTGTGAGCCCCAGTCGTTTATTTCTATAAGAAAGAGCCAGTTTGCATGATGCTAACCAGACATTTAACACAACTGTTTTGTTCAGAGTATGTTTTGATTGTGTGTCGGCATATGTGTTTCCCCAGGGTTGGGTTTTTAACGTGGTCCCATGGTTTGTGGCTATTCCCTCTTCCCTGTTTAGTGGCTGCCTTTCAGACCATCTAATCAGTCAGGGTACGGAAACACACAAACCCGCTCAGTTTCACTGATTCCATTTTTCTAAACATATGTTTTGTCCCTCTATTCTTTCTAGTGTTACGAGTCTATTTGAGTTTTACAATGCTGTAAAGTGTCCATGTGTTCAGTCTTACACGGCTGTAAGTGCCTTGTAAAAGTGTACCTCTGCTGGATCGCTAATACACTTGTTCCCTTCTCTGTTTCTTAAAGGTTTTGATACTGCATCTGTGAGGAAACTAATGCAGGTCAGTCTCAGAGATACAGTAGCATCATTAACAATTTTAAGTTAAAAATCCAATAGACATTATTTCTGTTTCTCTCTTTTTATTCTATATTGTATCCAGAATTTTTTTATTGATTGTATAAAAACTGTACGACGAAAAAATATGGACGACGTGACACCCCCCACTGCCATTCGGCTAATATGAGGCAACCCTGAGCATGATATGGGTGCCGCCATGACAGTCAGAGAGAGGGTGCGCACACGTGACTTTCTGACTGTTTCAGAGCTTCGCTTCTCTGAATTGGATCATAGTAAATGATCTTTCTCACTACATGATTACAGCTGTCAGTCAGCTCAGTTTAGTGTAGCTGTCTATCATATCAGCCAATCGCATGGCTCCATCGTGAGCCACATGAAAGTAAACTTAAAACAAACAACAAAACTATGTTCAATGTGTAGATTAAAATGTCTATAAGGAATTTATTTATTAGGAAATTATTTTTGTATTGGGCGGAAATCATTCTGCCGCAAGCCATGGGGGGGGGGGGGGCACACCACCTGCCAAGTGAGACACACCACACCAAGTTTAGAATTAGTTTGCATCTAACCTACCTTTTGAGAACTTTGAAAGAATCTTGGATTTATCCATTTTTTGTCGCTATGGTTACTTACACAACACAGCTCATCTGCTCCAGGTAGGTTAGGTTCTGGATCAGAGATCAGACCCTTACATTCGACCAATCAGTAGTTATCAAAAGAACTTATAAGTGACGTAACACGCAGGCCTCTCCTTTTCTTCCCTAACACTAAACTTACATTTGGAAGGTTCTTAAACCACGCATAAAAAATGTGATGTGTAGATGCCATGCCCTTATTGCACAACAAATGTTATGTAGTGAATTTTTGCAAGTGGAACATTGAATCGATTTGTTTTTGTCGACTTAAAACCAATCCATAATTTTGTTCTTTGTGTTATGGTAATATTTTGATCACTTATATTTATTCATGTAAAATTGTATCAGTTAAATAGCTGACATTTTGCACATAAAGACCTATTTAATGATGCACCATCTTATCTGTTTTGTAGTTCTTTTCTATGGGAGTCTCGAGTGTGTTCACTCTGTTACTGTGTGGTAGCACAACCTTCCCCATTGCTGTGGCTTTCGTCTCTGTTACAATGGGCCTCACCACATTTAGTCACAGGTAACAGTCAAATCTCGAGGAACCCCTTCAAATTAATGCATGAACCTAAAAATTAATATAAAATTTTTCTTTCTTTAGTGGCGTGTCGGTGAATGTTCAAGATCTTGCTCCATCTTGTGCAGGGGCTCTTTTTGGTACGTATCCATCAACTGAAAGAAGCCAAAGTAGCATTGGACAATGTAGTATAGTGTTAGTATTGGTTTATTATGTTTGAGACATCTTTTCTAAATTTTTTGTGTTGTGTTTTCAATGTTTGTTGCATAAAACTAAAAAAATCTAAAACGTCAATACTTAATGATCATGTAGATGTTGTATATTATTTACAAATGTGGGCTTTTCACACTGAGCTTAACCCTGGGATATCCGCAGTCTAAACACCACTTTTAACCCTGGGTAAAGACTCATTTGACACCTGAGCATTTAACCTGTGGTTCTGAAACCTTTTGGACCAGGGTTGGCACCATGATTGCGGCACCAATTTTTTATTAAATGGGTAACTGGAAGTGCCGTTTCTTTCTACTGTACATCCGATCAGGTACAATGAAACCGTACAAACCTGGGGTTTAGAAATGTGTGGGCAAGCAATAGAAAGAAAGGTGACTGAATGTGTGAATAGCTGTAAAAAGTACTTTTTCATTTATCTAAATAACGCAAGTGAACTGGTATACATCTGTTCTGTTTTCTCTCTTTTTGACAGGTGTGATGAATACCTGTGGAGCGTTTTCAGGCAAGTCTCTAAATGAAATAACAAGAACTATATCGCAGAGTTGATTACGTGCGTAATTCTAAATACATTTTGTTTGCTCTTTCTAGGGGTCATCATGGTGTATTTCTCTGGCTACTTGATTGAGGCCACTGGTTCTTGGGCTTCTGTATTCGGCCTCATCACTGTGGTGAATCTTCTGGGTTTAATCACATTCCTGAGCTTTGCTGAAGCTCGCCGAGTGGACATTGATTTTACCAAGGGTCGTTACCACAATATCCACATATGAAAACCATTCATTTGCTGAACCATTCTTCAATGGAAGAAAGTAGATTAAGAAAAGCTAGAGAGATCTGCAGTCAAAGTATTACATTAGAAAGTTACTGAAAAATATGAATGTAAGTCCTTGGTTTCGTTTATTTCTCTAGCAGTTACTTTATTATGCTGAATGACCAAAGCAGTTTATAAACGTCCATTTTATAAGGTAAAGTGTGACACACAATTCATTGAAGTTTGTGATGCTGATCTGATTCTTTTGGAAGTTATATTTATTATTGGGGTAATTTAATCTCATTATTTGATCTCCTGGTTGGTCATTTGTCTGGAAGTTGCTGCACAATGAAAAGAATGTATTTATCAGGAAAAATATGTGAATACTTTGACCAAAAATAAATTTATACCGTTGAAATTTCTTTTTGCATTGTGTACCACAAGTCTAAAACAAAATATGCTATTTGTAGTTTATTTTCTATTCAGAAATTATTATAGGATTTATTAACAATAAAATGTCAACATTCCGTTACTTTAAAGCAAGGTAAACAAAGATGATTTTACAATGTAATTAATTTCTGCAATGATGTAAGCAAGAAAGATTTGCTTGTTGGACATTTTTTCTGACATAAAAATCATGTATATGTTAAAATATAGGTTTATCGATGTGTATGATATATGCAATTTTCTAAAAATCTTTTTATTTATTCATTGTGTGTTTTGAAATACATTTTCTTCCGGACGATGAAGTTTTATCAGTTATTTCACAAATTTATGTTTGTTCTGTTTGTAACTACACAGCCAGATAATGGCCTTTGCATATTTACAAAAGCTTTCGTCATTCCTGAAAGAATGTTCATCTCAAGACAACGAATTTAAAGATGTGCTATGATAGAATGCAATCGAATCTTTTCTGAGTTCTGGTTAAAACGGAATCAGTGCACATGGCATTTTATTATAGACAAAAATGTAATTAAATGTGAAACTTAATGTAGTATTCTGTATTTATAGGCATATTTTATTAAATTAAAAAGTATATTTTGTCAACTGAAATAAGTTTTTGTGATTATTTTCTCTTCAGGGGGGGGGGGGGTATGTGTATTTATTGCGAGTATTAAAATGTTATGTGACATTTGGTGGGAATTGTGGCAGTTTTGTTTGAGACCCTAAAATTATTTCAAACCAAATTAGGAGCTTTTGATTATTTAATATCATATTGCTAATGGTCTAATCAGATTCAATGATCTATGCTAAGCTATGCTAAAGTGAGGACTCAAATGGTAGTCGATGTCCAAAAATTTACTTTGAACCATAGCTCCAAACACATTCGCTGAAGCAAAAAACCCAGTTCTAATCCGGTTACAGAACAAAAAAGGCAAACCCAAAGAATCATGGTTAGATCTGTGTCCGACTTCACTTATGGCTAGCACCATGAGACTATGATATTGAACATCAAAGCCCTGCTCGAGTGCTTTGAAATCTGCCGGCTGCCTGAGCAAGCATCCCCAAAAAGATGGAAATGGAGGAAGCGATGACACCATGGCTTTTTCTGGTTGGGCCAGTCATGCATGGAGACGATGACACATGTGTTTATCTACTTTTAGAGTTCAAGGGATGGCTATAGTTGTAACAATAAATAACCAGAACAGTTCCATACAGTATTGACCCATGGATTTCTTGTTTAATATTCTTTTGTTGGCAGTTGTGGCCCAACCACAGCTCCTTGACCTAAACACTCTATTTAGAAACTAAATAAAAACCTGGAAATGTCATATATTTTTGTATTTAGGCTGAAGCTATCAGTCAGTAAGGCCTTCATTTGCATTGACTATGGTTTTGTTTATGCAAATCTGAGGACACAGAAGAATGAGTCATTTGACTAGCATTCTATAGCTAATACACAGTAGCAGCATTTCAAAACAAGACCTTGTGAGAATTCTGTGACCAGAATATCGTTCTTACCTGGATCATCATACAATCTCCCATTTTATTGACCTACCACTTCATCGTTGGCACAGGATGAATTTGTGCAGGATAAAATAAATAAGAGGCACCTAAAAATGCCACTGAATCATCGTTGGAGAAGACACAGGAGAAACTTGATTTAAAAGTGCCGAAAAGGATGACTATGAAAGGTGAAGCTAATGTTTTATGTTGCTTTCTTAGGCATCTTTTTCAATACAGTTACGTATAAAAATAAAACACTAATGTTTTGTATGTTAAAATAAACATCAGTTATGGTAAAAATACATATTTGTTGTCATTTTTTAGATGAGCGTAGTTTGTGAACCCCAATGCATTCCTGTGCCTCAAATACTAGAGTATTGGGTTAGCAACTCAAAGACTGAGCGGTTGAGAAAAGAGGAACTGACCAATTCTGTTCTTTCCTGTAAATGTAAGTCACTTGGGATAAAAGTGTCTGTCGAATGCATAAATCTGAACAGCAAATTATTGATTTTGTTAGTTGATAAAACTGATATATACTGCAAATGTGATGCCATCAGTGGCGCAGAGCAATAGGGGGCAGTCTTGCTCCAGTGCACCTGTCTTAAAATCCCATCTTTGAAGCGAACCACCTGCACAGCCAAACCTCAAACACCCCAAAAACAAAAGAGCAACTGCTTCCTCTGACTGTTCGAAGTGTCACCACAGAGTTCACATGGCAGATTACACTCACCATGACATCACCATTCCTGATCCATAAAGAGAGCTGACCTACTTGCATGAGATTTCAGTTGCAGCTGTAATGAGTCAGAATGAAATAGGTGTGTCGAACCACACCACTAGAGGGCAGCAGAGTCCAGAACATACTATAATGTGGCATTCCTACTCTGTGTAAAGGCCTGGCACAAACATGCTGAAAGAAGCTTTTATGATTTCAGTTGAAAGTGTGAGGGCAGCCATATGTGCGTGTTTAGCTGAAATGTCTTGGCTAGCACCCGCTGCCTGATCGTAACATACCTCTATTTCCAAGTTCTTCGCTTAGCTATGTGAGGACTCCCTCTTAAGTGCTCACAGTCCAGTGTTGATATGCTACAGAACACATACTTTCATACCTCTCCCAAAAAACACCTGCAAGAATGTTGTTGGAAAGACTAGCGCGCTAATCAGTTTTGTGGAAGGGCATATTGTAGTGTTGTCATAATTCCAATACTGTATATCATCGTGGCTGGAGGTGCAGGTCTTCCTCTGTTTCTGTCACGAGATTTACGGGGTGGCACCATATGGCAGGTTGCTGCGTGCCATGCTGGTGAGTTGGCAATAAGTCCTTGTGCCAGGCTCTCACGGGACTCTCTAAGGTTACCATAGAGACAGATGGTAGCGGCGCTTAGCATAGAGGTGGGGGTGAGGGCTTGAGATCAGGAGCTTGGGGCAAAGTGGAGACACCTGAAGATAAGAGGGAGTGCATGCACCTTTGAGTCTAAAGAAGGGCAGAAACAGCTTTCACACAGAAAGTGCTACGGATTGTAGCTCTTTTTCTCATTCATTCCTTCATTTTCCTGCCCGCTTATTCCCTTTCGGGGTAAAGGGGGTCTGCTGGTGCCATTCAAACATCTCCAGCTCACATCTGGCGAGAGGTGGGGTACACCCTGGACAGGTCGCCAGTCCATCACAGGTTCTGCTTCTTAGATTTATTTAATTTAAACATCAAACTTGGAACACAAAAGAAAACCCAAGTTGGAAGATCTCTTCCAAAAAGGAAGAAATAAAGAATCGAGTGAGCTCATGGTATGATGCACTCCATGACACAAAATATATCAAAATATCTTTCAAAAATACATAACTTTTGATTAAACCGTCTTTGGAAAATAAAACTTTACCAAGTTAAGAACGCCAGGGTCTAGTTTGAGGTGTATTAGATCGTCCAGCCACTAGGGGGCAGCAATAATGTTTGTAATCTCAGAGAATAAAACAGCAGAAAAATCTCTTGTTCTTAGAGTGAGACAACTGTTTTCATATATAGTTTTAAAAAAGTTTCTTTAATTTCTCATTAAAACTACACTGATGTCTTTGCAGGATTTAATACGATAAATAATTAGTAGCATCAACTTTTATCGTTCAATCACAAGAGAAATTGGGTTTTTGTCTCATTAAGTTTATCAGGGAAATGTGTGATAGCTGTCTGTATTCACTGGTCAACAGTTTTCATTCAACATATTGAGGAGTTTATCTCGGGGAGTTCTAAAGAGAATAACATCCTGAGGCTCTCAGTCTGATCTGGTTTATGTCCAGGCTGTTTGAGTGACAGGTGACAATATCAAGATCTCTGCTGATGTGCAGATGCACCGACGATACTTGTTAGCAGACCCCTGCTGCTGAACATGAGCAATTTCACTCTTTGCTACTTATGGTAGTATTACATTATATTGTTATGAAACAATTTTACATTCAGATAATGTTTCAAGGGCGGCACGGTGGTGCAGTTAGAAGGTTGTCGGTTCGAGGTTTACATATAGCGGATTTCAGGGGCGTTCAAATGTTTTGGAAATTCCAAACCACTGCCTTTTATATTTTATATCAAGCCCAAATAAAATGAAGAAAAATGGATAAAGGGAATAAAAACATAAGAAATAAAAATAAAATACAATAAAATATATTATATTTCAAATATAAAATGTTATTTAAATTAAAAACTAACTGTAAACTCCTACAGTCAAATCACGTTGATGGGGAAATAACACAAAATAAAAGTCTCAGAGAATATTCAAATGGTTTTTATCGAATTGTTATGTATAAAAGAGAAATTTTATTCACTTCTGAATAGTACTATGTTTTGTCTTGATATTTGAAAACAGGCACAGCCTCTGCAAACTAGACAGAAATGATTCCACTTGTCCTGGAGTTGTCATATATTGACATTAAAATGGCTTGGACCAAATGTGTGGTGCCATCTACTGGCGGAATAAAAAAGTGCTCTTTCTACATGGGAAATCCACATCCACAATTTCATACTGTGGTCAACAGTGCTTTTATGACTGGAGATCCGAAATTATAGCGCTGGCCCTACTGCCACACACGTATACTGAAAACAACTTTGATTTTTCTTTAAAGTTTGTTGATTATTATAAAACATCTCATTAATCATGCTATTCTAAAAATGTTAAGTATACTATTGATCAAATTACTACTACTCTAATCCAAAGTTAGAAAAATAAAAATACTTCCATAAACTTGTCTGTTTAAAGGTACAGTGTTACATTTAATATTTGGACACTATTGGTAACATTTTTTTTATTTTTACATGACTGTTCAGCAGGGATAAGAATGTGAACGTGTGTGTCTTTGCAACGACTGGCTCTAAAGATGCTCTATGATAACATCACGTAGCAACCAGAATAAACACAACAATAGATATCAAAACTCAGTCATTCATTCCTTTCCCTGCCCATCTCCAGTTCACATCGGACGAGAGGCGGGGGTACACCCTGCACAGGTCGTCAGTCCATCGCAGTTCAATCAAAACTGAAAATTCAGTTGATTTCATTTCATTCAAGTACACAACTCCTTGTTATCCATTACATATATTTAAAAAAAATCTTTCGAAATGTACTTTCAATGTTGACGTTACAAACCAAACAGACTTAAATCTCAATCGTGAATTTCATTCACTGACATACATTTTAAAGCTCTGAACACAGCAGGTTTTGACATCCAATAATATCAGAGCTTTAGGAAATCTCTGGGATGGAAGCGCAGCTCTTAATGAACTCAGGCAGTACGTGACGGAGGAGCAGCCTTTGCGTGCTGTACCGGAGGAGTGAAAAGATGCGCCTGAGTGAAACGGGAACGTTAATTACTAATTAACTTCAAGCTAATGACAATGTCACTGTGTCGTCGTCTCAACAAATGTCCCCTTCTTACACTCCCCCCACCCCTATTCAAAGCTGATCTGAATGTTAAATAGCCCTATTGTGTTTTTACACAACATGTTAAAAAAAAGCTAAATAATACATTTTACTATTTTACTTACTTTACAGAGTACTTAAAACTGAATGATCTAGTTTCTTTAACTCTCTCTTCGGAGACTTTGATCTACTGAACAAAACAAAAATGGCAGGAACACTTTCATATTAGGGGATATTAATGAACCATACCTTTAATGGTTTATCCATATTGCAATTTAAATAAATTTCTTTTGGGATAAAATGGTTTAAACACAGTGAATTCCAATGAAGATACACGCACACACACACGCACATGTTAAAGGCTTTGGCCTGTGGCGATAAACTCTCTCTCCATCCCCGCTGAGCCACTTTGGAGTTGTAGATTTGCGTTCATTTCCTTCTGCTCACACACTCACACACAGCCTTGTGTGTGTGTCCGGTTATGTTGATTTCTGTCGATTAACAGAATCAGCTGTTGGCCTCCTGGTCAGCATATGGCCGGCGTTACACACACCGTCCTCCAGCTCTGAGCAGAGAGGGAGTGTTTAATGGAGCCCACTGGGAGGTGACGCACACCTGTGCCCATGCTTTGCTAACGAGAGACCAGTAAAGCACCCTTGCACCCAAACTGGCTATTTCCAATAGTATCTAAATCAGACAACACCCAATAGTTACTTTTGCCATGCAGACATTATGTTTTCGTTTGTACAGTGGTTCATTTGGTCTGGACCTTAAAAGAAAATACAAAAACTAAAAGTATAGTGATGCATCCACAATGTGATTGGTCGGGTCTAGTAACTTAACTTTAAGTATGTTGCAGTGGAATTCACCTACAAAAACAATGCTGTGTACTATAGAAGTGCTCTTTGTGCAGATCATATGAAGAGTTTGGTTTAAAAAAATCTAGTTACCATCAAAATATGCTTCTCAAAGATCTGCAACTGTTTCTTTGAGTCAAAATGCGACGAGCATTTGTAGAGCTGAATGATGAAGTCATGGACAGTGGGATTTAACCAGCAGCTCAGTCTGTGTTGTGTTAGCTGTAGGTGATGGTTCCAGGGAAACTTGAAGGGGTTGAGAAGATCGACAAGATGCTTAAGATACTTTTAGCTGCAAGACATGTTAATTCTGCAGATACGTTCAGCAGGAATAAAACAGATAAGTAACTCAGCTACTCTAAATGTCTACATCACAGAAAGAAGAGCGGTTCCAGGTGAAAAATGAAGCTGCAAGCAGCAGTAAAAGGCTCTCATGCCTCAATCTCTATTTAGGAAATATATTCAAGAGAGAATTGTCAAAACTACTGAACAATTCAGGCATTTTAAATAATGGCAACCATGTCATGATGTGTCATGACCCCCAGGTGGCGCTATAAATGAGCTGTCACATATGACAAAATTAGAAAAAAGGTCCTTATCAATGTTAACTGTTGCATTTCCTGTGGCCACCTGGTGGCGCTTTAACTGAGAATCTACAATGTTTATGTATTAGGTTTATATGTTAACAAAGTTGGTAAACTTGGGACCAATCAGACATTGTACGGCTGAGTTGTAACAACTTCCTGTTTATAGAAAATGTTCTAATTTCGATGGCCACACTTTGTTTAATGAAGTTAAAAAGGCTTCACAATTTAAAATCCACTATGCCTGGTTGAATTTGGAGACGAACAGATCAAATCTCTTGTAGATGTTGGTTAAAATATGACACAAACTGAGGTTTTGCGAAATAACCAACTTTCTGTCAATTTTGGAAATTCAATCCATATTACTTACATAACTTTTGGTACCCTACACTTGTGTGCAGAATTGTATTTGATTATGACAAATTGTTAGCAAACCATAAGCCTAAATGCATTAGGTGGCACTGTAGAGCCATTTTCGCCACACCCACTTTTCAAACCTCAATTTTCAGGCTCTCAAAAATGCATGGAAACTGATAAACAGTAATATTCTGAGCAATTGCAATAAAATCAATATCGTGCTGATAGAAAGTACAAGAAATAATTATCCCTAAAAAAGCTCAGTTTTGGAAAAGTTGTCTGTAAGGCTTAAATATGGTTCCTTTTGTGAAGAGCGAGCATTATGGATTAGGCTCCCTATTCTTTCTTTGCTAAGCTAACAGATAAACTGAAAATACAGCTGACAAAAATACAGCTGAAACAACATAAACAACATAACCTGATGCTCTGGAATACCCCCCTGGCCTCTAAAGCTTTCAAATGATCACAAGACTGGTGTTTAACACTCACTTAGTTCTGGCTATAATTGCTGGAGTGATAGCATTATGTACGTCTTGAAGACCTAGACAAGACGGATTGTTCCTAATAAAGGATCTTTATTAGCTTGGAGCTTTGGTGGAGTGGTTAAATCCTTCTCTTTGTTGAGTGCACAGTAACATTAATTCTCTTGTTTCAAACAGAGAGCAAGTCATTAGCTTAATATGTGCCATGTTTCCTCTGTAAAAGACTGAAGTTCTCCATGGCTCAAGGGTTACTAGTGGCCATGAAAATATTGTTTGACCACTAAGACTGAGAAAGATTGTGGCTGGATGGTTGTTGTGTGGAGTGGTTCCATTTGTGAAGGGATGGGGACACTGTACTGACATACCATCCTCTGTACGGGATTTTAAACCAAGACCTGGACTTTATACAGAGAAAAATTTACAGTGCGGTGTGTGTCACAGTAGAAAACGGTCATTCTGGTGGATGCTATGCTCTAGGGAGCATTTGATGCAAAAACCCCATCAAATATGTAAAGTACTGTATTTAAGAATAATATTTTATTGTTCTTCCCATGATTATTATAAACTGCAATCATAACACTGGTGTCATTATTTTATTATCAATATATTGCAAGAAAATCACTTTCCCACTGGGCCTCATCCCTTTCACTTGGACTATGTGCCAAAAAAATCTGTAAAATTGCAGCAAGTTGCAAGTTCTGATGATTACATGGTTATGTAAAAAAGAATAGACTAGACAGTGATCTCCACCATAGGTGGGGACATGGACATAGAAATTGGATTTCCTGACATCAAGGAAAGTACACAAAACTACGTAGTACAAAGACCTCAATGCCTGGTAATACTTCAAAGCAGGATTTACTTGGACATCTATAAAGTGACATCAATAGAAATACTGGTTGTATCTTTTGCTAGCTAGGATTCTGTAGTTAATGCTGTTAATCCCTCAGTTGTACATATTTTTGCAGGTCACTACCTCATTTAATTAACGATTACTTTTTTCTGTATTATACTGTAAAAAGTTATTTGAACCACCATGTAGACAGCTAGTGAGTGCATGTTGTAGAATATTAAGATGCAACACAGCAACAGCGGCTTTATTTCAATGTAAACAGATAGATAGATAGATAGAGAGAGAGAGAGAGAGAGAGAGAGAGAGAGAGATTGCTTAACTTTGGCTTAAGCTACTACTCAGGTTTTTTTTTTTTTTTGCACATACGGTAATACCCAGACACCAAATATTTAATCTATATTTAGCAAATATGGTGATTTGGTAAAAAGACAAAATGGTGACCACATATCAAGGCTTCGCTCCTGGATTCCAGCTATTTCTTCAAATTGCAGCAATCCATTTGCTTCTCTTTTCTTGGGATTTCTGCAGTCTGTAGGAAATTGTGTCTTTAACTCTTTGAAAATCCTTTGTAGCAGTCAATCACACAACGGCTTTCACTTCTACCGAATGACTTTCACTTCTAGCGAATGAATACGCTTTTTGCCACAAGAATGCAATGTACATAGCCTCCCGAAAAGAACATTTTAATGAATAAAACATGCTTTAGAAGAGAAGTTTGACATGAAAAAACACGGTTAAATTATGTTTAACTAAAGGAAAACAAATTAATGCAACAGTTTTTTGAGTAAACGCTCCCAGTTCACCGAAACAAGAAGGAAGCTGTTCGGGAAGCTGTTTTTAGCATTCTCAAACACAAGTGCAGGACTACATCTTACAAATCTCGCTCTTTGCTTGTACTCATGCCCTGTGTCTGTTCCCCTTGCACCCGCTCCACCAGCTTTCCCTTTTCCACAAAAGTTTGGCTGTCAATCAGATATGCCCTCGAGCTATGTGCACTGATTAAAAAGCCCCAGAGATAAGGAGACTCAAATTAGATTTCAATAAGGCCATTGAATATTCATAACAGGCAAACATCTAAAGGTAAACGCTTTTTGATCTAGGCTTACAAATACCACTTGTGTGCATTCCCCGGTCCTTTGACTCTGGCTCCAAGAGTCCTGGTGCAGAGTCGAGCTTGGGCCCGGCTCAGCTCATGCCTCTCTGGGGACATGCAGGAATCCTGATGACAGCCTCCATGAAAGAAGCCGGCCATTAATTATGTTTATACCAAAGAGGCGCAATAGAAAGGGCACCAACACTAAGCATTCATTAATTAGTGCGGCACGAAAGTTGCCTTGCACATGAAGACTCCATAAAAGCAGTGAGATACTATTCTTGAAGAAGTTTAAAGCGTTGGATCGTAAACCATTCTGCAGGCTGCTTGTTTATGTCCTTTTCTACAACTTCTGCTTTTATGTCTTTAATGAAAATGTGGTGTGAGTAGCTACAGCAGTATCCATGTTTCTAATGATGTTGTAGACATAAACCTCAAGGCTAATTAGAGTGCTTTATTTGTAATATGTGCTCTTGTATCTTGGGGCTTTTAATTAATTGACATTTAATCAAAATAATTCTACGGGTCAAATAGGGTTCAAGGACTCGACTCTAGCAATAACTCACACTCTTAAAACGACATGTTTCTCAAGGTTCTTTGCTGCGATGATAAACATTTTGGCATTCCCAAAGAAGCTTTTAGTGAGAATATCTGGAAATTATTTATTCCGGAGAGCTGCTTCTCTCTGAATCTCTGTAGAACCATCAATAGAACCGTCAGTCGTATATTATATCACTTTAACATTTGATTGTCATTATAACAAAATGAACTATAATAAGAAGCTATGTCTCAAAAACAACTAGAGAACATATACTATTTTTTCATTGTATATATTTTGTTTGAAAAAAGTCACATTATGTGCCTTTTACAGCAAATTTGCAGCCCAAAAAAGTCTAGTTGTAAAAGAATAGTTTCATTCCGCAAAATACATTTTATTGCAGGACTTTTATTGTTATGTCAGATGTGATGTAAGAATTACCTTTCACAATTATTTTTTATCTTCGAAAAATGGTTGAAATTAAATAAATGGTTAAATAAATAATAATTGTTTTTTGTTACCTGTGTTTCCATGCATGTGTGGAGGTATGTTTTTGATTCATTTGTGAATCAATTTGATTCATTTGTGAAAGAACCAGCTCTTTTTTTGGGAGCTGAATTGAAAGAAACCTGGCAGCCAATCAGATCATGGGATTTACATAATTTCTCGAAAAGTAACCAATGAGAATGGATTTCTACATCTGCAATGTGTAGCTGGTCAGAACGGAATAATGCATAGCGTGCTCGGTTCTAAGATTTGGAGAAAGATTCAACATCTACAGTTTTTTTGGAGGGGCAGGAGTTTAGTAAAAGGGGAGTGTCCTAAGATAATGGCAAGGCACAGTGAACAATCGGGCCATATGAGAAAAGAACTATGTATAGACGTTTGTTCTGAGATAATAAACTGTGTTGTATGTCACATGAGTCATCATCACTATTATTGGTGTTGTACAGTTTACATGTTTACAATGGATTTTAAAGAGAGAAGTGAAGCTGCACCTAATGCATGAGGCTGCTATCCCAATATAAGATTAAAGGAAGCACACTGGCTTTGCCTAATGCTGGAAAGTTAAATATGAAGCATATATCATCAATAGAAAGACCGATTCAGAGAGAATTCACCCCCCACCCCACCCCTCCCCTCACTCCTTCTCCATGCAGTGCGTTTAAAGTGAGTGTGATGTGCGTGAAGAGGGACTGGTGTAGTTTGTGCCCGAGGCTGTGCTGTGACAGTCGGCCCACAAACGTTTGGCTGAAACTCCCGAACAGACACCAGGAAAGCAAAAATGTCATCCGCTGATGGGGCCACTGGGAATCTCTCTAATCATACATGCACTATTGTAAATGAAGATTTGACCCCTGACTCTGTGCTCATTTAGTGTCATGTTCACACAACTTTTCTTTCCAGCATTGTACTACTTTATGTATGTCTGACATCATGAGTTGTGGCAGGCGTTTGTTTACAGGGAAAGATTAAACACACAGTCTAATGATAATGAATTCCGGCAAAGTGATTATTGGTTGTTGGCATGGTGGGCACTTAGAATGCCACCATATTTTTCCCTTTTTATGTTCAGTCTCTCTCACTCTTTCTTTGCAGCAGATGATGGTCATACTGTTGCCAGGCAATCTGCTCTGTCAGATTCACACTTGCTTTTACCCCCAGATTTCTCTTTCTTTGCTAGCCGTCGCTGCCTGTCTGTCTGTCTATCTCTCTTTTTCTTTCTTTCTGCATCCCTTCCTTTTATCCTTTCTGCATTCCGTCTTTCCTTTCTTTCAGCATTCCTTCCTTTTTTCCTTTCTTTCGTTCTGCATTTCTTCCTTCCTTCCTTCTTTCTTTCTGTCTGCATTCCTTCCTTTTTTCCATTATTTCTTTCTTCCTTCTTTCTTTCCTATCTGCATTCTTTTCTCTCTGCACTCTTCCTTACACCATCCAATCCTTTCTTTCTGCATCCCCTCCTTCCTTCCTTTTTTTCTTTTCGCATTGCTTCCTTCCTTCCTGCATTCTTTCTTTCTTTTTCAGCTTTTAATTTTTTTGCATTTCTTTAATATTGTACACTTTTATTTAGATTTTAATTTAGTCTGCTGGTGCCTATCTCATGGTGTACACCCGCGTACACCTGCTGGAGATAGCCACCAGCAGACCCTGAAAAGGAACAAACAAAGATAAATGAATCTCTCCAAAATTATGTTGCTTGCTTTACATTAATAAAGTTATGCAAAGAATTTACAGGTAATATTATGTTTACTACAATGTTTAAAGATGTTTAAACTCCTAATAAATGCACTGATCATCTATTTTGTTTATATATATGTATATATATATATATATATATATATATATAAAATTAAAAGTAATTAAAAGCTTTTACAGCAATTTGTTCAAACTATAGCATTGAAAAATGCACAGATAAGCTTAAAAATGTAGCGTTTAATTTCGACTGTATTGTTAAACTGTGAATTAAGACATAACTGCTTTAGAAAATGCGCAGTACAGTAATCAAACGTGATTGTCAAAACTACAAACATTTTCTGTAAAATGTAAATGGTTATTAAATTAAATAAAAAATGTTTGATACAACTGAAGGAAGGAGTGAACTCAGAAGAGGCCAGAAGGACGATGAAGGGTCCAAAGCCCACTCGCCTGATTTACAATTATAGTCATTGTGGAAATATGTGTATTTGTGTATTCATCTAGACTCACATGAGCAGAGGAAGCCAACGCTGAGATGTCAGATGAAGTTTTATGAAAAGAAAAACACAGGAAAAGAGACAGTTTGCCGTATACAGATGAGTGGATGGAGGCAGGTGGTGGTCTGGAGGGCTGAAGCAGCGGTGTGTGTGTTTGTGTGTATGTTTTTGCTCTAGTCCTCGGGCCCTGTTCAGAGATGTGAGGTGTCATGCTAGCTGGACTCCCGCAGTCTGAGAGGCAGCTGTGAAAGAGACAGGTACGTCTGCCCCTTGCACACACTCAGATGCAAGAGATGTGTTTTGGTTACCTTCTGTCTCACATGTTCAAAGAGCCAGAGGTTATTTTGTTTTCAGGACTAGTAAGAATGCATATTAGTGCATTCAACGACCTGAAAAACCCTCTCTGTGACGTACCTATAGAATATTTTTTAAAAACTCTTTTATTTTTATTTTATTTAAAGGGCAAGATGTAAAAAAAATAACGAAAAGAGGTATTACTACCTCATTAAAACTCTGTTTTAACTTTGCGAAATGTAATTACATGTGAGGATTCGTGCACACATGGGGGTTCACCTACTGGTCAAGTAGAAGGTGGATCCTGTTGAATGTGGTACTAGAGGTAAATATTGTGATCTGTTCTGTAACATTGTGCAAAAAAACTGTGAAATGTAGTGTTTGTCTTAATAATAATAATGTAAAACTAGAGTTCACTCCCCACCAGAGAGAAATATTAATGTTGTTAAAGGCCTCTACACATCAATTCGAATTGAGATTTGTACAAATCTTTGAACAGCTCTTTGTCTGGTTTGAGGAAATATTGATGCAATGACGCTCCCAGATGCCCCACACAGGGAAAAAGGAAAGAAGAAGATGACCACAGAGAAAAAAATCAAAGAACACATAGAAATAATCCTGGATGTCAAGCAGTTTTTGCGGTGGCTGATCACAGGGAGCTGTTTGACAAAAATGTAGATAAAAAAGAGGATTCGTGGCGAGCTAATTCTTTCCTGTTTTATGGACGACGTTTCTATAAAAATGTGCGATGAGAGCACATCTTTTACTTCCTACTCACGTCAAGAGAAAGTTTTTATTAATCGTTCTCCTTGGATCTGATATGGCAATGGGAATTTTCGTTTGCACCACTCGTTCAATCAGATGTGTGATGTCCTAGGTAGACTGTGGAGTTTTTCCTGTCTTCTATTGTCCAAATTTTGTGAGCCTGTGCGAATTGTGCCCTTAGTTTTCTTGTTCTAATCTGACTGGAGTGGCACCCGTTGTGAGCCCATCCGCATCAAGGTTCGATGTGTTGTGTGTTCTACGATGATCTTCAGCATTGTATCGAGTAGAAATTCAAGTTCAAACCAGTAGGGCCAATTTCCTTTGACCTCTGCCATCAACAAGGAGTTTGTACCCTCTTTATTGGACCATTGTCTGTAAACCCTTGAAATGGTCATGTGTGAAATTCCCAGTAGATCAGCAGTTTCTGCAGCATTCCTGCATGCCTAAATACACTGAGTTGCGACCATGTGATTAGCCATTTGCGTTAATGGGCAGTTGGACAGGTGTACCTAATAAAGTGGCCGCTGAGTGTGTATAGCAAACATTTCTCCTTCAATTCCATTGGATTGTGACTAAAGCACACAGAACACGACTGAATGGTCACCTGTTTTGCACTTTTCAACAAATCCTTCACAGACTCAGAGGAACACTAGCATCACCGATTAGCCAAACCATCTATCAGAGAAAGCTCCTTTCCTTGTAGAAATCAGTCAGTTCCAGTCAGCTGGTTGTGCATTGCTCCATCAGATAGTAAGCTGTAACGGCCCGATATGAAGTTTTCACGCGCCATGGCCTCTATGTTTTAATTGTGTCAGTAATTGAATAAGGAGGCTCTGCGTGATGCTGCCAGGTGTCTCCAGGTGTCTGGCTGCTCCCTGCTTCATTTACTACATCATTCAAACACCACAGCCCCCAGCATCCTTTGAGAAACTACAGGGAGAGAAGAAAAGAGAAAAAAAATCCCATCTCAGGCAGCAACACGTCTTCCTCCCAGGCAGATCTACAAGCCTGAACCTCCAGTGAGGCGGCAGAGGGAAGTACGAGGGATATAGAGCCTTTATTCAGAAGCTCCAGTGCAATCCCACACAGTCTTTTACTCATCTCTTCATATCCCAAACCCATCTCCAAATGTTCCAGGCCAGCCGGATGCTCTCACCCACACTGGTTCTCCCTCTGGTTCGGTGGTAGGGCCAGATGTCCTGGTTGACACAGCGCTTACGGCGTTTGACTTGATAAAAAAGCGGGCTGGCTGTGGGTAAAGGGGGATTAAAACAGGGCCTGAGGCACTGGGGCGAGATTGAAAACATCCTGGGCTGCTTTGTATGGAGATTTGCATACATCCAAGCCGTGCAGGGCCTGTCCATCTGCTGGAGTGCATTGTCCCCGCACTACAAAGTGTGTTTAAATATTTCACATCTCCATTTACCACAAAGGAGGGAGAGAGAGATAGAGAGATGATGATGGAGTGGGAAATAGGAAGAAAGAGAGAATGATTTGGCATGTCTTTGAATTTGAACGGATCCCAAATGTGCAGCCGTCACTGAGTAAACAGCTCTGGCTAGGTTTTGGCAGGGCATGCACCATTCATAGAGAGCAAATATAGGAGCAGGTAACAACAAAAAAAAACTTGCTCCAAAACAAAGCAGATTGCAGGGTAACATTAAAATTAATTGAACCCACAAGGACACTGCAAAAAAATCTTGACTTAAAAGCTTAACTTTTGATTAAAAATCTGGATTTTCTCATTTTAAGCAAAAAATTTAGACAATGTGACTTAAACTGTCTTGAGGATAAAAAAAATATTATATTAGAAACTTTGCAAAACATTAACATGCCACTTAAAGAATAATCTTATTCTAAATATTTCTTATTTTATGAAAGTAATATTAAGTATAGATAAAAACACCCCTCTCAGGACAAGAAAAAATTACTTAAGTTGGCTTTTGCGAGACTAAATGCTTCTAAAATCTTAAAACAACAATCAAACATGATTGTTACTTAGCGGCTTAATTGAAATTTCACTGTCCTTGAATGTAAAAAAAGTTTTAAATTAATTTTAAAGACAAGCTTTAAGCACAAATGTCCTTGATTTAATGCTGTTTTTCCCAAAAAACAATGTGTATTATTTCTCACGGATCAATTCCCACCATCTCTTTCTCAGACTTCACTGTCTAGTAAATACAAAAATGCCCAAAACAAGATTTCAGGACAGAATTTCTTGTTTTTTATGATCCAACAGGCACTAAAATTAACAACAAACATTCTTGAATGAATGATGTTTTACCGAAAATACCAGCCAATATTTTTAAATGTACGACCACATTGTTACTGATTTAATGACATATTTACTTGTTTTAATGCACAAATTCCAATTTTGCTCATGCCAAGCTGGCTTTAAGTGTGTGCAATGTTACAAGAAGTATGTGAAGTTTGCACATTGGAGAAAGTGCACCTGCAGCAGGGTGAGCTGTTTCATTTAGTTTTGAAGGAACAGTGATGGAAATCAAAAACCATTGAGAAACTTAAACTTAGAAGATTTTTATCAGATCTTAAATCATTCATTCATTCATTCATTCATTTTCCATTCCCGCTTATTCCCTTTCGGGGTCACGGGGGTCTGCCGGTGCCTATCTCCGGCACACATTGGGCGAGAGGCGGGGGTACACCCTGGACAGTTCGCCAGTCCATCGCAGGGCAACATTCACACACACACATGCACACCTAAGGGGTATTTTAGATTAGTCAATTAACCTAACCGCATGTTTTTGGGATTGTGGGGGAAACCGGAGTACCCGGAGGAAACCCACGCAAGCACAGGGAGAACATGCAAACTCCTTCCAGGAAGGTCACCGGCGAGCCTTGAACCGACAACCTTCTACCTGGAAGGCCACAGTGCTACCCACTGCGCCACTGTGCTGCCCAGATCTTAAATCAATAACCTAAAAAATAAATCAACTTGTGTCAATCATATGTTCCATATCTGATGGCACTCATAGAACTTTGTGATCCTGACCAGAAATGAGCAGGGAAAGAAATTAAATGCATATATTTTACACCTCTATCCAAGAGCAAACACAACAGAGCAGTCATACCTGGGAAATCTGGGTGGAGATTTAACATTATTTGTTTTTTTCAGGTTCTTTCGTTTCTTAACATACACACATTCAACGCAAGAAAATGTTTTTACACAAGGTTTCAGCTGTTCCTCAGATCTAGCGCTAGCACATGTAGCATAGCTTAGCACTGAATCCAATAAGACCAGAAGTATTTTAGTATAAAATGATGAACAACTTTCCATTTTAGTATATTAATATAAATATTTTTCCTATTTAAAAGTTGACTTCATTAGAGTTACATTGTATATTATGAGCAGAAAATAAAACGTTCATATTTTGTAGGCTGAAATTGTTAGGGACCATCCTCCATTCTGTAACAACAAAATACCAACATTTAATTTTCCAAAACAATGGAACTAGGAAAATAGAACTGATATTTATACTGAAACGCTACTGGTCTAATTGGATCCAATGACCTTTGCTAAGCTATGCTAAATGTGCTATCACCAGATCAGTATAGCTGAATAAAAAAAGAGGAGATGGGGTTCCAAGAATGTGCCCCTGTAAAAAAAGTGTCCCTGTAAACTAGGCCAGAAACTAGAGTTTATAGGTTACACACCATCACATACACACTGCACTAACAGGAAAACTCACGGTCTAGTTAAACAAAACAGGAAGCTAATGACCTTTTCAAGCTATAGCACCTAATACTCATAGAATACTATTAGATCCTCCAAAAGTAGACATTTAAAATGGCCCAAACACATTAGTCATTGTGAAATAAATAAAAAACTGTAGGCAGATGGCATTTCAAGGTTTTGTGATTCATCGTTACAGCTCCAGCGACACCTGTCAGTTTAAATGTATCTGGAATTTTAAAAGGCTGCTCAAAAATCTGCATGTGTTTATGTATAACACTGACTCCATTCACATTTAAACTCTTTATTCCTCACAAGAATCCACCAAACAATTATTTGCTATGATCATTGAAGATCAATAGCTTGAAAGATGTGTTGAGATGTAGAGGAATTATGTTAATCATAGTAATAACTTACATTTAATTATGATATCATTAACAAGTCCCTAGCAACCAAACTGTTTACCCTAACAACTAATTTTACATTTCTATATCCCAGAAAATCATAGTGATTCAGGGGATGATTTATTTCAGTCAAAGTGAGATGGGGGACATTAAATTGTCACTGAATTCTCCATAGCAACAAGACTGTCTATTATAGCAACCAATTTGCCATATCCCAGCTAAGGGGGGATACTGACTTATAATGGTCATTTAAAATAAATGAGAAACGGCAACAAAAATGTCTTCATCGTATAGAAATGGGGGCTTGTTTATGCTAATCATAGTAACGAATGACAAAAAAAAATCACTGACTGCTCCCCAGGAATCAAAGCGTTCACCCTAGCAACCAATTTTCATTATCTTAGATTTGGTAAATGATAAAGACATGGGGGTTGGTTTATATTACTCATATTGCCACAGGGAACTTTGTATGAGATCACTGACTCCTCCATAGCAACCAAAAATTCTACCTTGGTAACCACTCTATTTTGCTAATAAAATCCTTTTAAATGGCACTTTTACGAGACGACATTAGAGTGTGTGCACAAACTTTAGCCATCTAGTTATTGTTATTATTACATCTATCACTGGCACATAATATGTGGAACAAATGTAGTCCACACATCTCACCCATATGTGACATGGGCCAAGCAACGCATACAGTGTTTCACAGGTTAATTAATTTGGCTGCCCCAGTCATAATCATTCATTTTTAGAGTTAAAAATTGTGACCAACAGAAAAATACAATCAAGTAGGGTATTGCATAAATAACTATATGAGGAGTTCTTTATCAATAGAGATTCATGCAAATTGCACAAAGTTATTTGTCATCCAGTTATTCAACACATACTCTGCACAGGTATGAATGCAGTTCATACCCTCTGCATATGACTAGTCGAGTTGGAATTAACAGTTTTCTGAAGAACAGAAAGGACACCAAAGAAGAGATGGTGAATAAACAATATCAGAATGACAGGAGGCTGGAGGAGTAGACAGTTAAGGTAAAAGTCAATGGCCAACAAGTGGGCAGAGCCACCTGGCAGCTCATCCACACCAATCTCACACCTCTAACACCACCACGCCAAACACACATGCATCAGAGATGGACGGGAGAGAAGTGTGGACTGAACGGGGGAGGATTTTGGAACATGGTGCCTGGTCAAGCTGTCTTCTCACTCTCATGTCCAAGAACACCGTAAAATACATCCACAGGCTTCCTACCAGTTCTACAGGAACCCATCCAGGCCTGAGACTGGTCTGCATGCATTCACTGTGATCCTAACAACTCTACTCGAAGGCCAGTGGAGGTTAGAGATCTGCCGTATCACTGTAACTATGGGATATGGATCATTAATGGAATTCATGCCAAAAAGTCGCTAGACAGAGCATAACGAAGACAGAGCATATCCTTTGTTAATCTGGATTAACTGCAACAATGAACCATTATTTAAAAGCCATTACACCCCTCTCTCCTGAGAGGAAACATGGCTTGTGCCAGAGTAAACGACAACATAATCAGACTAATGGTTTGCATTAGTTATGTGCCAAATGCTTGGCTTTTTACTTTAGATCCTACTAAATAAATACGGCACACAGATCACAGTAATTAAAGCAATCCCCTTAAATCACTGCTGATTCTCTCTTCGGCGCAGTCATCAGTGGTAAACAGTGCTTAACAGATTAACTCGTCCAGGGCAGTGGCCTGGCCCTGTGTTGGCAGAGAAGAACTCTTGATTTCCTTGTGACAAGGACGCTCCAAAAGTTTTGTGACCATGGTTCTGCGGAATTGTTCTCTCGCTCTCATGCACACACAGTACATTCGGAACGAGCGGGCCACTGTTGCGCTGTCAGCAGGAGGCCAGAGCTGATGGACATTCTGGTTACGCAACTCTGCAGATCACAGCCATTAGAGACAGGTGGCCCACCACACTGTGTGTAGGTGTGTGTGTGTGTGTGTCAGAAAGAGAGAGAGAGTGGGGGGTGAGAGAGACATAGATGGATTGATGTATTATGACCATGTCTATAACCACTTAATATTTTATACCATTTACCTATGAACGATGCATGCTGTGAATGCTTTTTACTTATATGTGGCTTCTATCTCAAAAGGCTTTACACCATGTTCCAAATGATTACATTTTACTCATTTGCCTAAATCCCTATTCTCCCTATTTTCTCCTTAAAAAACATGTCTTTTTGTGTTCTTTTGACATTTGTTGTGCCATTTCTACCAAACTTTAGCCCTTTGAAGTCCATGCACACACTTTTGCCAATCACAGCATCTGTTTTGAACGGATTACTAATGAAGCTTTGCAAGCTAATACAAATTAAAATGTGAGAAAATGTGTGATCGTCTTTTAGTTTCGTTTAAAAACACTAAATCAGTGCCATCTAGCGGCGAAAAGAAGGGATAACCATTGGAAGCATAAGATTTGTGATATGGGTTGTATTTTTTAAATTCTGGCACAAAGCACAAGTGAACAAAAGTTGCTTGGAACAATGTGTAAGGTTTATAAGAGGTTTGTCTGTTTTTTGTACAATTTTCATATTGTGGAGGATTTATTGATAACGTTTATTGGTAAATGAGATTATGACAGTAGCATGTAATAGCTAGAAGGTACCTGCTCCAACTACCGGCAGCTCAATCCTTCTGATAAATGCTTGGAACAGCAACTCTGGATGTTATTTTCTGCATAAGAATTGGTTGAAGGGACCTACTTGTTATTGCTAGGAGGAGTTTGCACTGACTGATCCATGCGAATGGGTTGATAACGATAGATAACGGCCATAGACTTGCAAAACTAAATCCTGATGGTTTTGTGGCTTTTCCCCATTCTATTCCATTTAATTTAACACAAAACATATATAACTTGATAAATATGTATTCGAGAGGTGCAAATCTCAACACATCCTGCTTAGTGCATGAATAATAAAGGCATGCTCAGCCACTACACGCTCGTCTTCTTAATCTGGGTTTTGCCAGATGGTGTCCTAGTGCACAAATGATTCATACAAAAATCAGGCCGAGTATTGATCCGTTCTAGAACTTTGTACCTAAGCGTGATGGAAAGAGCATTCATCAAAGATAATTTACCATGTACTAACAATATCATATACAGCTTAAGTTCACTGTTCGTTTTTAAGCTTGGTAACCAGAGAGTGTGCTGCACGCATACTGAAGCATGCTTCTTGTGTGAGTTCTCTCTGATGAGTGACCAGTTTTTCCCGTCCTCACCTTTATTTCGGGTGATCAACACCTACACAAAGCCCTACCAGTGCCTTTAAGCTTCGACCTTTTCAATTGTTGCATATTTTATTTCTACTGACCACATGTGCCTACTCAGTTCTTCTGAAACTGTGCTGTGGTTTACATGTTATGCAACAATTACAGAGACATATAAGGCATGAGAAACAGTATAAAATATAAGTGGTAAACATTTTGTATGTGCAGATGTGGATTAATGTTCATCTTTGCCTCATGCCGGAGATTAAAGCTTATTCACTGCTAACAGGGTTTATCTTTCTCTGTAATTCTGATTACAGTGAAAGAAGGGAGAGAGGGGGTTGAGAAGATGTTAAAAATGTGCATGGATGCATACAAATGAAAGTCAAATTGAAATTGGAGAGTTTTCGAGACATTGTTTTGGCAGTTTCTATGTTTTAAAGGGGATTTTCTTTATTCTCTAATCAGCAGTGATATTTTAATTAAAAATAACTTTATAAAATTATATAAACCTCTCTAATTCAGAGTACCAGAGACATCTTCATCTTTCATGCTCTAAATCCACAAATTTTATCGCTGCCCCCTAGAGGCTTGATGATATTACAGCCTTAAATACATATCGAACTTGACCCTGGTGTTACGAACCTCAAATATTTAATATTACATTTTTATTTAATTCAGTAGTTGGTAATAAAGTAGTTTTGCAAAACTTATGTTTTCACTTTTTAACAATACTGTCAGGGATTCTATGTGCCTATAGTAGACACAAAACCAGACACCAATCACGAGTCTGACACCCAATCACATCAGTCCTTAAAGTCCTCCCCAAAGCAGTTAAAACACTCATCCCAGCTCCACACCAGATGTCGGATCTACATCTCACACCCCTGGACTCCCCATGATAAGTTTATGTCTTCATAATATCATGATGAATATCCTGGAAATAAAACTGTGATATTTATAGTATTCTGAGCAGTGTGTATCTGTTATGGGCAGAAAAGGGGCACGGGATTAGATACAATTATTAGTTCATTTGAATATCAATGTCTATTCCATTATAGAAGGTTCAATTCTTTGTGTGAGGTTATATTAGTTATGTGAATGTGATCGAAGAAGGTGGAAAAGAGAGGCTGATTTCTGATTTCTGAACGCTTAATGCAAGTCTGGAAATCTGAATACGTTCACCATCTGTTCTATTGCTGACTGTGTTCTGCGAGCGAATCAACAGCCAAGCACACGTACTGAAGACTGTGATGCAGGGGCTGTCTCTGTATGTGTCTCTGTGAGAGTGAGACAGAGAGAGAGGGAGAACAAGAGAGAGAAACTAAAAGAGAAAGCAAGAGAGATGCGCTTAGAGGCCATGAGTCATCGTGTGTGTTTAAGGAAAGAACAGACACAGATGAAGGTGAGAGCAAGTAGGATGATCACTAATGGTCACCGTGCACCAAAGATGACTTCAAAAGTAGAAATATGATTTTCAATCAAATCAAATCAAATAGAGATTTTGCTTTTCCAACTGAAGTAGATCCCGCTTTTGCTCGTCCAATAATTCAATTCAAAAGTTACTCAACACATTTCATTTGTATATTTCTTTTTACATATCTATATAGAATTTAGGAGATTCTATTTTTAGAATCTAAAATTGAGTGAAAGAGAGAGAGAGAGAAAGAGAGAGCGGGAAAGAACCCGAAAAAAAAATCAAGATATCAGCCAATCACAGCACAACTAGCTTTCAATTGTTATGCAGCATATAAATTCCTGAACAAAACATAATAAAAAAAAATATTTTGTTCAATTTGTTAACTTCATTGACAGTATAAAACCAGGAGAAACACCTTATTATGTTTATCCACCTTTATTTATTATAGAGGTTTATCCACCTCTACACATCAGGCATTCACTAGAACCCCTCTTTACTCTAGGACCCAAATGATGGCTAGATCACAATCATCTGAAAACTTGTGAACTACAATTACCCCCTGTATTAAATTCATCACTTAAAATTTTTTATGATGGATAATTATCTGCTTGTATTTATGAGAACACTATTAATCCTGACCAAAATCTCCAACTCCATTCCAGAAATGCACCCCAAACTTTCAAGCAACCTAATAAACTCGGCAAATAAACTGCAGTTTTCTACAGACAGATATTTCAATTTTTGACCCATCAGTCCAGAGTATTTCTCTGCACCACATAAGAACAGCTCATCTCGAAACCCCAGTATAAGAGAGACCTTGCGGATTCAGTATAACTACCTTGTGTTCTGTTGCTGGCCATGACAAGAAAGCTCACTTTGATAGCAGAGTTTCAACAGCAGTTTCAACAACATGTTATTGGTGATCATTTGCACCTTCTTGAAATTCCCTGACTGCAAGTATAGCTATAATAATTGATGCACAAGGCATGCTGGCACAAATATTGATTGTTTTTTCAAAAGATCAATTTTACAAAAGTTGTCATTGTTTATATTTCTGTTAGCTTTTCAGAGTACAGAGTTCGTTCATTATGAACATGCAGCTCATTAACAATATATTTACCTGGGTGGTGATAAAAAATATGACTTTCATTGCAGCAATTTGCAACAATTTGCAACACTGAACAGACATAAAAACAACAATTAGATCGCCTTTAGATCAATCTTTGTAATACCATTGCACCATTGTCTTGTCTACAGTACACTGCACTTACTCATCGGCTTTCTGCACCCCATGCAGGAGCTGACCATTTGCAGAAAAGCAACTCTACACCAATCATCCCAGAAAAAGCATGAACTAATCAAAGAAAGTCTTTTTTTCTGATCATCAAATTCTCAAGTACATCTATGAACATGTGATATTTGCATAAAGCTTCATACTGTACAAATGTGCTTTTTATGGTTCACATTTAGTTAATGAATACAGTAATCCTGGTTCACAATGTCAGACACACTAGCAGCAGCAGGTTGTGATTAAAATCACCATTGCTCATGATCCCGGATAAATCTTTGCAATTTTCATTTTCAGGAGATTTATTATGGATCATGGTTTGGTTGAGCACCGCCACAGCTCTTCTTCTAATCTAGAACAATCTCTGGAAGCATCCAGGAGAGTGAGTGCTTTAAACAGACTAAGCAGCTGGTCACCATTACAGTTATTGGTGTTAATCTGAGCCTCTGTGACCTGATATCAGTCATAATCACTCACAAACACACATTAAATATGAACACAAGACTCAGCCGCTATGATACTTGGCAGAGGAGGGGAAGAGGCTGCCCCTGACCCAGAGACGACTGCTTCTTGGGCAGATGGGCGGGTTGCGTCTCATGTCTGGAAGAGATCGTCTGATCCACATTTCACATATAATCATGACAGATGTATTTAGGAAATAATGTGTGTAGATATGATCTTAACATCATGTCTTCAGTATTAACATCACCAGCTAAAGGAAATCTGGTGGTAGCCGTTAGAGCCATAGGTTTTCCATGTTTCTGAAAACTCACCGACAGAATCCAACTAAATCATTTTTTCATTGATTTTATGGCATGTTTAAGTTCTATTCATAGAATAGAGGGAATTTGTTTAGCAGGTTTGCTAACTAACCAATGATTTGCAACAAACTAAGAGACTAGCAACAAATCTAGAGCCTGGTGCTAAATCTAACAAGAGACAAAATCAAGCAACTTTTTTTCAAATCTAGCAATTAATAACAAATATTGTGACCAGCGACTAATCAAGTGACTAGCGAAAAATCTAGAGCTTAGCGTCAAATTTAATGACAAGCAACGAATCAAATGACTGTCACCAAATCAAGAGCCTAGTGTCAAATCTACCAACAAATCTAGCAACTTTTTTTTTTTTTCAAATTTCATGCTTAGCTAAAAATTTAGTGTCAAATCTAGAACCTAGCCATTAATTATAACGATTAGCGACAAATCTAACACCTTTTTTCAAATCTGACAATTAGCGGCAAATCCACGGAGTAGTGGAAAATCTAGAGTCTGGTTACAAATCGAATGCCTTTTTTGCAAATCTAACAATTAGTGTGGAAAATCTATCAATTAGTGGCAAATCTATCTGCATTTTTTCAAATCAAACTAGTGATAGCTTTTATTTTTCAAATCTAACAATCAGCAACAAATCTAGGGACTAGCATCAAACCTAACAATTAGTGACAAGTCTAGCAACTTTTATTTTTCAAATCTTTACGATTAGCGTCAAAGCACCAAATCGAGAGCCTAGTGCTAAATATAAAAGCCAAACACAAAACTAGCGCCTTTTTTCGAACCTAACCATTAGCGACTATAAAACTAGTGACAGCACCAAATCTAGACCCTTGTTCCAAATCTAAAAATTTGCAACAAATCTAGTGACTAGCAGCAAATCTAGCGGCAAATAAATTGATTAGCAACAAATTTCAAGAATTTTCTCAATAAACATTTTATCAATATTTTCAAGTAGATTTTTCATGTCCTCAAAAGAATTGTGAGAATGTAATTTAAAATTTTGTAGAGACTACATGAAGATGAACCAAGAACGGTGGTTCTGTTTGTGTTGGAGGGAAATTGGCTTGGCTCACTGGGAGATGGCTTGAGATCTCAGCTGGATTAGAGCAGAGCATTAGAGCAGAGACCACCAAAAAGCCTTGAGCTCTAATGTAAATAATGACTGTTAGCACAGGCCGCTCAACAACTACACACGCATGCCAGTGCACACCAACACATCGCAACAAACATCCAGTCTCTTAGATTATAGAAGTAATCAGCGGGTCTGCCACAGTCAGATGGTCACTTCTGCGTGAAGATGCTAAGTGAATGAGTGATGTACATGCGCACACAGAGACTAAAGCACACACACAAGTGTTGTCACTGTAAACCAGTCAAACACTCTGACAATCTATGGAAGTAAGGCAAGGATTCAAACATGTTAAAATCTCATGCACTCATCTGTCTCCATGTGTGCGTTTCTCCAGACCCTTTCGCTTACCACTGAGGGGATTAATAGAGGGGGGGTCTATCTTCCTTTAATCTACAAGCCATGTGTATGTGTAGGTTTTCTGTCTCACACTGCCTAACTCTCCCAGCCAGACTATTAAAACCATAAATAGAAACACTATCTTTATTACATTATTTTTATTTTTTCATATGATATCATATTAATCATACGTGGTTTTTTTTTTACTTATCGCATAATAGATTAAAGTGAGAATAATCATCTAGAGATAATTTCATTATGATTTAAAGGAATAAATTGCATTTACTTAACACAATGAACCAACAAAACAATGAATAAATAAATAAATACAGTATACATCTGCATTTTGCACACTCTGAGCTTACGCATCAACCTCTTCATATGTTATCAACACATTCTATGGCCATTATCAATCATTATTATCCGCATGCATTGTTCAGTAGGTAGCTCACTGTAGGGACTATCATCCAATTCTAACACAGATAACATGTACATCCACTAAAGGTGCTGTTCTATTCACAGGCATTGGTTTTATAGTAAGCATATGCTTAATGGTGATTTTTAAGGATTAAAAAAATCTCCAGAAAACAGATTCAGAGCATTTACGAAAAAAAAAACCTCTCGCTTTTGGGCCCATAGTTCCACAAAAAGGTCATCTTTCAAATGCAATGTTAGAGCATTGTAGTAACACGCATTACTTTCACTTATTGGTGCCATTTTGGAATAAGAATGGGTTAGTTTTGCTAAACGAGTTTTTTTTTGCTAAATAAAACCCCATCCCTAACCTTTTTTGTTTTGGAAAAATAAATACATATGCATATATATATATATATATATATATATATATATATATATATATATATATATATATATATATATATATATATATATATATATATATATATATATATATATATATATATATATGTTTTTATTAAAGTCATTATCATAAACGAGTGACCAAGAGTGCAGCAGAATTGGCTGTATATTTGAAAAGTATTACTACGGTACATTTAGAAGATAATAATTATTCAATGTAATTTAGATATTTTATCTTTGAAGGCCCATATAAATTAAGGTCATTTTAAGGGTCATCTCAGGTGCAGTAATAAAGTGGAATATTAAATAAAAAAAATCATTGACTGCCTCAAACCATTGTCATGTGGCAGTGTTTTAACCTCCTCTAAGCATGTAAGTGCCGCTTTACCTCTGCAAACATGATTAAATCAGACAATCTAGTGTGTTAAATCCTCTTACAGCTCCATATTACATATCTGCCCAACAAAAGAGACTCAATCAGAACAATCAAAACCCGCTCTCTGGCCCGGATTATCTGATCCCATTGTCATGATTAAAATGAAAAGAGAGCCAAGAACATGATGGAAAATCCCATGTTCCGACTATAAGAGATATCAGAATGGGCGCGGGAACACTAATATATCTGCTCTAAGTCTCTGATACGGATCAGCCAGTGTTTGTTGTTATGTGATAACAATACAAAACTCAGAGATGATTGGTCGACAAGGACAGACTCAACCATTGGCTCAACAAATATTGGCTTTCAGTAGTAGGGCTGTCCAGGAAATCAACTGTGGGTTCTGGGGCAGGTTTTGTGGTGAGGGTAAAGGGTTAGCTTTACTGTTGCTTACATGTAGATAGTTGAGTTGAGCTGTAGAATAGATTTTCATTTATGAAAGGTTTGTCAATTAAGTTACAAATTAGTTTAAGGATATTATGTATACCTGAGAGTTAAGGTTCTAAAAAGGTGTAACTGTAGATGCAATTATCCTCATGTTAAGGATTTTGTTTGGTGAGATTTAGTGTCAAAAAAATTATTTGGTTGAGTTTAAGGATTAAAATAGAGGTTTCACAAGTTCACCATCAGGGCCTGCCTTGTAACTTGAGCATAGAGTGGAGGTAAAAATGTACAAAGTAAGCTGTCCGGTGCGGATCATTTCTGTAAGATTTATGGAGGAAGGAGGGGTGAAGACAACTGAAATAAAGTAGGACTGCCTTAAATACTAGAATGAGTTAATTGTTTAATTGGGAACACGATGGCACCCCTGATTGCTTCTCCTGAAACTTGTTAAACAAACATCCCTTGGACATTGGATTAAATGGTTGATTAAGATTAGTGTCGAGGATAGAGTAAAAAAAAAAAACTCTTCACAAAACATGACTTAAAGCTTGGTGATACAACTGTTTCTTGTAGCTTGCCACAATTTTTGAATCTCAGGATTCCGTCTTATTTCTCTTTCCAGATCCTCTCCAAGTAATTTTGAGGTTATTATGAGCCAATCCAAAACTTCAATTCCCTCCACAATTTGTAATCTAGAAACTGACTAGGCCACTCCATGACATTAGCATGCTTCTCCTTTGTCATGTGTTTCAGGTCACTGTCGTGCTGCAACACAATCCATTTTCCATCCCTTGTCCATTTGATGTGGTTGTCCTTTTCCATTTGCTTAAAAGTGCCGTTTGAGGGTAGGAATTGTGGATTGGTTCATTCTACCTCCTCCAAACATTGTAAGCTGAGCTGATTCCACTTAATTTCCATTTCAACTGTTCTCCTAGTTCTCCTCTGAATCATTCAGATGTCATTCGGATGGGTCTATACCTGTCTTGACCACTGCAAATTATGCAAGCAATTTTCAACAATATCAGTTGTTTATTTGTGGTAAATAAAATCCAATTTCCTGTGAGTAAATGGTCAAATGGGGGTCAATTACTTATTTGCCTTCCTGAAACAACTGATTGATTAAAACATTAATGCCATTTAAATGTACTTTAGTAGTTATTGACCACTTAAATGAAGACAAGCATATTTTTAATTCATTCACAAATATAGAAGAAATCAATAATGCCATTTATAGACATGCCATAGTTTTTAACCATCATTCAACATCTTTGTTGCCATTTCTTAGAAATATTCTATGACGTTCCTGCATGAAAAGTAAAAAAAATCCACAGCAAGAGATTTGTAAAGTGAGCAAAATCCAAAAGGACTCTAAATCGTCCCATCGAGCCGATTTAGTGGGAGTGGCATGTTGAGATCAAGAGTGTTTGTGTGTGTTTCTCTGCCAGTTCTCCTGTCGTCTCTGCAGGGTGTGGGGATTATCTGAGGAAGTGCACGGGAGTGGCAATAATGAAGAGACCTCCTCGAAAGCAGATGAACACACACATACACTAGGCTTGACCTAGCAGCCTTCATTCATGCTTTCATTGTAGCAGAACTACACATTTACTGTATATCCAAACATCAGAACATTAAATGTGGACTCAAAGATTAATGTATCTTTAGAGGACCGTTTATGGTACTTTATTTATGCGCCTGATTCTCTCTAGCTTCCCCTCAAAGTCATCAGGCCCATTATCCTTCCTGGGTAATTAAGAGGGAGAGTATTAGCTCAGATACACCCCCTCATCCTCATATGGATCGGCCGTGCTCAGTATGATGGATGGAGACTCGCCACGTCAACCAAAGCAGCAGAGGGAGACTGGCCAGAGTACGGTGTGATAAAGAGTATATAGGTATACAGATACCAAGTTGTTTGATTGTGCTTCATGAACAAAAGCTCTTTGTGGATTTTTCTGTACTTAGGCCTTCAAAGTACAAATTTAAACCGTGTAGCTAGAAATCTTTCATTTTAAAACATGTGTCTATGTATGATAATGTTAACTAGATGAATAACGTTTGTACACAAACTTTAATGTTGGCTTGTAAAACAGACATTTAAAGTATTTATTTATATTTTCCCAATGTTACTATGAGTAACATAAACCAACCCCCTTCTCTCTATGATTTTCATAAGCACAGATATGTGTGAGCACAATTTATTTCAATGGAAAACGGTCATTTCCCAAAGCTAACATAGAGAGAATGTGGTTGCTAGGGTAACCATTTTGGTTGCTAGGAAGCTGATGGTAATAAAAAAATAAGTTGTTTCTATGATTAACATTAGCAAACCTCATTTGGACGATATCTTTGTTGCCATGCCATTCTCAAGCTCAGTGTTCAAATACTTTTTCACAATATGTTCATTCACTGACTTTTAACATCCACAAGTGTGGTTCTATGAGGACAATTCAATGGAAATGTTCCAGCATTCTCTGTGATATCCCAGAATTCCTTTAGTGATACCAGTGCGAAAATATATGGCAACCAGAGCCACATCAATTTGGATGTCTTGGCAAAGTTTGGTATTTTTAGCTCGATTGGTCTAGGAGGAGATGCGTTTAGGTTTTTTTGTCAAAAAAAAAAGAAATAACAATATTTTGTCTTTTACAAAACAAAATAATGAATGATCACTAAAATGCATTTTTTGTCATCATTCATTTTTAAAATCAGTAATTCTGTTACTGCAAAAATTATTTACAAATAATCATAAAAGGGAGACTTTAAAGCATGAGGGGAAAAGCTGTTTAAAAAGCACATAGCATGTTTAGGCAAGAGTAATTCCATGTAATGATTTTTCCAAATAAAAATTCCACGAGTAAATGTTTTCACACACAGTCAAGAATCTGTACTTTTTTATTTATCCTTTAGAATATTTTCTATATTAAGTATAAAAACAATGCAATGTCAATAGTTTTTACCCATGTTAAGCCTTCATGGACAACAACATTTCCCAATTGAATAGATGTTTATGCCATTTACCTCGGCAGTTTTTGTTATTGAATCATGGTGATCTGCTAAACAATACTCTTAAGCGCCCGAAAACAAGAGAGCTGTATTGTTTATAAAATTAAAACCTGACAAAAAAAAAGCGAGAAGAAAAACACCCTTTCTGTCAGTGAGAGCGGATGCTGGAATAACAAGTTCTTCATGTAAGAGCTTATCTTGAATATTAGTATTAGCTTTAGAGGCTTTAGGGCACTTCTCTCCTCTTGCTATCCAACTCTAAAACCTCAGGGGTAGAAGAACTGAAAAACAATTGGATCTCTTTAATGTCAAAGCATGTTAAGAAGGCCTTCTGCCTCCCCCATATCCTGGAGAAACCAAAGTCAAAGAGAAATTATATAAATCAAATCCATTTCCATTATTACAATATTTCAGAGGCATTATCCCTCAGACAAAACACAGTAAAATCCCATTTATTCTTCTTAATCCTTCAAAGAGTGGCTGATCTTACCTGATTCTGATTGGGTTTGCATGGGGGAGCAGTGTGAATGACATCAACAAGTCTAAAAGGCTGGGATCATGTCTCTGGACCCCATTGAGATGATTAAAACGAGCTTGTGTGAATGTGCGCATGTGTGCGCGCGTGTGTGTGTGTGTGTGTGTGTGTGTGTGTGTGTGTGTGTGTGTGTGTGTGTGTGTGTGTGTCAATCCGTCTCTCGGCTTCTCCTGCTCTCACGACTCATTCAACCATAACAGCTCAATCAAAACAGGTAGAGTGTTTTGGAAGGGATTAAAATGGTGAGTGAAAAAACAACAACAATCAAATTAATTTCAAATTGTCAGAGATATGTCTGTGAGGGTAATACAAGCGGCCCATCATCTATAAAATATTGAAACATTAGCAGCTATGATGACAGTATTCCAAAAATGCTTTCAGTCGATGCTTGACACAATCAGTACAACAATAAAAAAAACTGCAAAATCACACACTTTTAATCAATACATTGTTTTATTTTGTCATGTAATTTCATGTATAGCCAAAGTGGTGTGTCTGAAAGAGGGGGAGAGAGAGAGAGAGAGAATGGCTGACTGAATCCTTCTCCATCTTCAGAATGGTTAAATAACAATTGATTGCCCAGTGCATGTTATATTCCCTAAATTCTAGCAAAAATCCATGTGGCATTAGTGGCTTTTATAGTGATTTATGAAACAACTGAAACAAACATGCTTTTGGAAAAACAGAGCTAGCAACACAATGAACAAGGCTCAAACATTCGATGCAACTGTGGTGAAGGTGCATTTGTATCTGATTCGGGATCAGATTCTATCTGATAAAGTAGTATAACGTCTCCTCCAAAGCTTTAAAGCCACTACAGCGTCTACGAATGTTGCTTTATTAAACCATTGATAGCTCAGCATTGAAGTTGCTCATTCACTCTAATCTCCCTCACATCTACGTTGACCGTTCAGACGTTAACTTTGCAGTGAGTAGCTGGGGAGTAGTTACAAAATTTCCCGAATGAAAATCTCAGTAATACGCCTGGGTAAGAAAACGTAGAGATTGAATTTGATTTTAATTTAAAAAAAAAATAGAGACTTTTTAAGTAAAAGAATCACTTTTTGCAAACAATTACAAGTGAACAACATGTTTTTAAATCAATTTCACTGAACCTTTAACACAACTGATACGTTCTTGCTTTCCCTGGGTTATCCCTACTCAAACGCTTCAGTATATTTCTTGTTCATGTGATACTGGGCCATGATTCTATAACAATTTAGAGATAAATAGCATGGAATAAGGAATCACAGACATGAGAAATCTGTTCAGGTCATTTTCAATACCACTCTTACTTTAACAAACAAAAATATATTTTAGTGTAATTAAAAAGAAATTGGATATTTAAAGATTCGGCTAAGTAAATAAATCTGTATTTTTAAGATTTTATTTGTTTAAGGATGACTTGTTTTTTCGATGTGTCTTTTCTTAATAGCTGTATCTTGATTCAGTCCCTGACAGCTCATCTAGTCTGCAACTTTCCAACTGTTGAAAATATTTCAGAATGTATTTTTAAAAAATGCTGTTTATTAACTGAATTAATTGGTTCTGTTTTTTTGTTGTTTTTTGTTTTTTATCGTGTAATTTTGTATTCTGTATTCTGGTTGACGGACTGCAACTTTTTACTGTAATGTAGTGTACTTTTTACTTTACCATCCATGTTCTGTTTTTTTAAATGCATGCTTTGTTACTTGCTTATTATTTTTTATGGAGTGTGATGCTGAATTATTGATTGGGGTTGAGACGGTTTGCTGACAAATGATTTCAGACCCCTTTAAAAATGTTTTATTCCCAAAGTCCTGATTTATTGGAACATCTAAATATACTAAGATCGTTCTAAATACAAATGGACAAGTATTCCAAATGAGGCATTCCTCAAAAGCGAGGTATATTCTTCTGAAGGTTGAAAAGGAAAAGGCACTTGTTAGTGATGGCAATTCACTTGGATAAAAGTGAGTCTCTGGAGTCAAGCACTTTCCCCTGATAAAGATCCTGAACTGTGGATTCAGCCATAAGCAGATTACCGCAATGGGATGAAGAGGCTTTGAGAGTCTTTAGTCCAATTCACTGCAGAAGAGATCGACTTTGACTAGTCAAGATAAATCTCAACAACCACCCACCCCCACCCGCTTCAATTTCCTGCCTGCACTCAAACCCTCCAGGCCAAACAATGCTTTCGAACCGGCATTCTTCGTCAGCACCCGATGCAGAACGGGCCATGTAGTGACATCAATGTCAAGCCGGGCACAAGTACATGACTTACCAGTGTTCTGTTGCTTTGCTAACGTCAGTAATTGCCTGCTCTTGAACAACAAATGCGCTGCCCTGTTGTCCTAACAGGGTGTGTGGTGAACTGTGAACTCAGAATGGGACAATAAAAGACAACAAGCGGTGCTGCTTGTCCGAGTCCACACAGATCTTCTCTCGTGTCACTGTTAGGATGTCACCCAACAGTCGAGTGATCACGAATCCAAAAGACACAAAGAGTTATTCAATTCCTCTTCAAACTGCTTAATGAAGCCATTGCCCTTGAACGCTCTTCATCAATTTCAACCTCTCTCTCTCTCCTTCTTTAGACCACTCTCGCTCTGTCTTGTCAAAGGATCCACGTGACAGTTCTATATTAATTAAAGCCCCCATTTCCCAAAGAACTTAAGTGAGGTGTCCTCATTGATAATGAGCAGGTTCAAAAGAGTGCCATCCCTCCAAAATGACTTTTTAAACCAGCCTTATTAAGCAGAAAATTATGCCAAATCAGCCTACAAGCTCCTCATTAAAAGCCAGTGATCCTTGGCCGTGCACTTGTTCGTCCGATTTTAATTAGGAACGCACCAGTCTCACTGCTGCGCTAAACGCCATTAATCTTTCCTTTCATTGTATGTTAGCGATGCAGGAATGTGAAGTGCCAGCCTCCTGTCTAGCCTTCTGTTTAGTCTGTCTGCCTTTTTATGTTGAGCTGGGGGCATCAAGTTATTATTTACAAGTTACACATTTCAAATCACTGTACTGAAAATGAATAGTGGGCTTCAGGTGAAACAGATTCATAAGATCATATCCTCTGTATACTCTGGCAAACCAGTTTTCTCAGAACAGGAAATTAGGCAGAGGGGAAAAACCACAAATACAGATTTCATCTACTGGATTCTAGGCATTTCTTCCAATTTGCAGCAATCCGTTTGCTTTTGTGATTTTCTTTGAAAATTAGTTTAAGCAGTCAATTGCACAACAGTTTCCCCCATTTTCAGCATTACAGGAGTCAAACATCCAGGCACTGTGATGCCATCTGCATAACCTCTATAAGAAGGAGATAGAAACTCATGTTTGAACAATCTCTTTGTTCTAAATGTACTTAATTCTTCTGATCTAGCAAATACTTCCTGACATTTGGTACCTAGTACATCAAAGGTAGTGCACTTCATCAGCTATTGTACGCATGCCATTTTGAACGAGCTAGCCTAGGAAAGTGTTTGTGGACACACTGACTGGGCAGAGCAGAGGGTTGTGGGAAATGCAGTCCAGCAAGGATCAGTAGAGTTGAAGATATTTGTCTGTGCCTGTTAGGGCCCATTGGGAGTCGGTCATGTGGTGTTCTTAGATTGCTACAAGACGCACGAAAATGGAAGCGGCAGTGGTTACATAGAGGCTTGTCTCTGGAGATTACCTTTGCTATGCATCTGAATAATCTCAGGCTCGGGTCGGGTCGAAGCGTTCAGGCAAATTACAGCCTTTGCTGCTCTGATCAGTGAGAAATGTTAAATAAAAAAAGTAGAAATTACTGTATATTCAAAGCATTTATACAGTGTGAAACCAAATATTTAACCCTTTTGTGTTGGGGATGTTTTCGGCCACTTCAGGGTGATTCAAAATTTGGCCACAATTTTTTTTCTGTTCATCAAATGTAATGATTTTTAGCGACAAATCTTGTTTTTGCACATGTTTTAAGAAAATTATTTTACATTTTTCAAAAACTTACAAGTGAACTCCACGACCCCTTTATGTCAACAGCCACTAAACTGACACCTGTAAAAAAATCTATCAGATTTTTCTCAGCTCTAATCAAAGCTACCTTTTTTTTAAACCCAAGATTTTTACTTAAGATCGTACATGATTTTACTGAATGCGGAAAAAAAAGACAAAAACAATTACATATTTTCAGAATGAAAATGATTGTGGAAACAACACTGGCATTAATCGATTTTTTGTTTTTGTGTAGCACCATGTTTTGATTTTAATGGTTAAATGCATATTTTGTACATTTTACAATGAATTGATTAAAAATGAGAATTATTTTGCTCAGCTGAAACACTGTAAATTAGCTGCTTTTTTTTTTACAAGCCATTCATTTTCTTGGGTCTGGGTCACAGGGTTCTGCTGGTGTTTATCTCAAGCAGTTCTGGTGGGAGGCAGACAGGTCTCCAATCTCACATTGAGAGAAACCAGTGTTTTTCAGTCGCTTATGTACCAAACAGCAACCTATTAACTGAGAGTCAGCCTAATATTTATTTCTTTTTAATATTATCTCTTTCTTTTAAACCCCATAAAAAAAACACAATGGAACTTAACATTACAATTTTATCTACTGTGTTTATGAGCCTTTACAGTCCTCTGCCTGACTGCCTGTCAGGGTTCTGTGTGCGCGGAAGATTATGGATGGCCAATTACATTGTTTCTGGCATTAATTAATGATGTTAAGCATCTCCCCCAGCTCCTCACAAAACAACGTCTTTCCTAAGCTGCCTCTAGCTGGACAGACCTGTGAAAGTGTGTGTGTGTGCCTGCATGCGTGTGTGTCTGTGTGGGCGTAATGTCCATAGGCCTGTAGCTAAATAAATAAATGAACAAGTTCATATCCATATGCTATTTAATGATCTCCCATTGTAGTATTTCATTTGTATAAATCAGTTGATATTACTTCTTTTTTCTCATGCACGTGTGGGCAGTCTGGAAGCCTGTCGTGTGACTGAGATGTTCTGAGTGTCTGAGATTGGATTTCTGTTCTCCACTCTTCACCCCAATTGTCCCTCCCACTCCAGTTTGGCATCTGAGGGCCATTACAGAGATTAAGCTGTGGAAGTGGACTGGCTGCCCTGTGTGTCAGCCCGCATACACTGGCATCAAGGAGACAAATTCTCTTTTCTGTTCTCCCTTAAACAGCTTTAAAGCACTCCACTTGCCCACCTGCCCACAAACCTTGCATTGTTTTCATCTTTATTCAATCTAAATTCAGACCGGATTTGCTTTCAACATAACTTTTAAAACATAAATATTTATAGCGTACTAAAACATCATTAGCTGCTGAAATACGGAAGTACATGAGTGCCCTCATGAACTAACAAGAGGAAATGCAAATGTTTAAACATTTTGTGTCGTTTTCAAATGTTCTAATAATTTTGAGATTGCATATCTAAATATTAGTATATTAATCACATGTTCTTTCTCTCTTGTTACATTAAACTTAAAAAAAAAACTCAGGTAACCTTAATAGATTGGATATTCATGCTCAATTTATTCATCTTAACTATGAACGTCGTGTAAACAGCAGTCAGAAATTGCATATTTGTTCTGAATTAACAACGTTAACTATAATGCACATTTATTTAACTCCTCCCTGCTTTTAAAACAACTGACTTCTTTTCCTCCTAATCTCACAAAGCAGTAATTCTACCTTTTAAATACACAGTGTCAGGTGCCTTGTGGCAATGGGAGAGGGCCTCCATGACTTCCTATGAGCGTAAGCAGCAAATAGATACGGCCTTTTTGCAAGCACGTCTGATTAGAGTAATGAAGAGAGTGCGGGTGTGTCAGTCTGCATTGCCCCTCACGTCCAGAACCAACTGACCTAACTGGTCATATGACAAATTGGGGCTCAAGAAGGGGGAGCTGTAATGTCCCACATCTGAATGATGAACTCATGCAAAATATGACACATAAAAAACAACGATGGGGTCAAAGTCTGCTACATTTTTTTGTATTTTGTCTGTGTAATAGATTATAAATATGGCAAACTTTTCCTACACAAATCTTAAAGACACGCCCATAGTACTGCATTTAAAGCAGGGCTTCTTAATACAAGAGACAGTCTGTAGCAATGTTTGCATCCAAAGATGGCAATTAAATTTATGCACGAAACTGGAATGCCACATAAAATATTTGTGAATAAAGCAATGTTTCGTTCCAAGTGAAGAAAATCATCGTTTCCAGATAAACTGGCACCGAATATCAAAAGAAAAATGGAGGTTGCTGCATTAGGAGAAGCCTTTTTTCATGTATAATCACTTACTTGTGTCTTAGAACACGTAGACGAAACGCAAGATGGCCAGTCATGTGACCTTGCAGTCCCATTGGGATTTATTCTGTAAAATTTTATTCCCATTTTTCTTATTGAATAAGTTGATGTATGTTTTCCATATTTATGCTCATCTTGGCATTTTCCATCCAGGTTTTTTATGCAATATTCCAAAAAGCATGAAAAAAAAAGTGGAAGAAAACTCAACCAATTTGTTCATATTTACAAATGTCCAAATAGCTTAGAGTGAAGAGATCTGTGATTTCATGAAAATACTGAAAGGGATTACTGAAAGCAATTAATAAATAACAAAAACAAAACTTTAAATGAGCCTCACATACTGTAAATGATCATCACATCTTGCGAACGCATATCCCAATGCTTCCTGCACTAACTCTACCGATTCCAGAGGCCACTGACACTGGCCGTGCCTTCCAGTGTCTGTGTGTCTGCACAACACAAACAAGCACCAACCTGAACCAAACACGGTTTTCATCAGTCCGCCCCCATCACTTCTTTTGTTGCTCTCGGCCTGTTTGCATGTGAGTGCAGCTGAATACGTATGTACATGAGCGAGGCCAGAGCTGTGATCTGCTTCCTCAAGAGCCTAATGACTCTCAGCAGCGCTGTCAGAAACACTCGGCAGAGTCCAACACTTAAGGGCATATGTTTTTCTCTCTCCTCAACCGCCCGCGAAGAGCAACAAACACACAAACAGAAGCTCCAAGCTACGGTAATGAAATCATTCAATGGTGAACCAAAGAAGAGGAAGGGCACGGAGGAAAAACTTGCATTGGGAAGCTGGTACGAGACGTTCACTCCTGAACAAAAACTACTTTTGGATTTATATTAACTGATTAGTTTATCACAGATTTCAGTCCTGACGAATAGCATCACTCTATATGCTGGTAACAAATGCTAGTTTTGCTTCAAAAGTGATGGAAATTACTGATTATATGACAGTAAACCCACTAACACTACAGAACCTGCTCAGAATTTTAATTGAAAGTTATTTTAGCAACTTGAAACCATTCTGAAAAGAGCCAACTAATGAACAAGGATTGGTAGAAAACACACATAAAGTTACTTATTTTCCATACACACAGTAAAAGTCCTGGGACACATCTCAAACTGGTGCCTTAAGTCGCAAGAACTCAAGGACAGTTTAGAAAATCTGAAAGTGACTTTAAAATATTACATGCAAGAAGACATTAGCACAAAATGTTCAGACGCAGCATCCAGACGTTTAACCAAGAACTTTGATTAAATTCAGCCGAGTATCTACACTGAAGTAAAGAATAACAAAATCATGTTTCAGAATTCTTCTATCTATTTGATTCACAGGCTTTGCACAAGTGAACTGGAGAAAGGGAGCTGCAGGTGGCCCGTGACATATCATGGTTAATAAATCAGAATCAGTGAAGAAAATGTATCAATGTTATCATATTTATAAATAAACCTTTAGTATCTGCCAAGCATTTAATGAAACATTACAAGCAGTCACAAGCAGTCATCAAAGGGTTTTTGCACCTCAGTGGCCAATATGTTGCACCATGCACTATGATCATTCTTTTTCGGCAATGTATTCTAGCATGAAATTTTAAGTTGGAAACACTAATCCCTGAAAACTCAAAATAAAGTACGAACACCACAAGGTGGAGCTATGAATAAATTTTATTCTATTATTGCATTGGATAATATTCTTGTCACAGACCTGAAATGCAGAATTTCACGTGGCCACCTGGTGGTGCTACAACTTATACTGTAGTTTGCTAAATAGATGCGTTCAGATGTGGACTCTTAACATAAATACCAAGTTTGATACCGATAGGATATTGTATGGCTAAGTTATAACAACTTCCTGTTTTTGGTGACATTTTTCCATGCGACCATTGTTTATGGAAGACAAAAAAACCTTCCCAATTTGACACATCATTGGCCTTAGTATGAGAATGATGTAGTTTGAGGATAAACAGATACAATATAGGAGAAGTTTGGCAAAGTTCGACAAAGGTGGAGAGGTTTTTGCAAAATAATGGAATTTCTGTCAATTTTGGAAATGCAATCCATATTACTTATATTTAGGTTGTGGTACCCTACATGTGTCTGCCAACATTCATTTTCCTAGGACAAACTGGTAGCGCACCATCAGCTGAAAATTGTTAGATGGTACTATAGAGTCATTATTCAAACGCTCACATTTCAAACTCAATCAGACGTACATTTCAAACATTTTGCAGAGTGAGTGAAACAAATGATTAGTGGCAAATCCAATGGTCACCGGGGCACAGAAAAACCCAGAAACCATTCTCCCAAGCTCCTCCAGCACTACTAGGTTCATACCCAAATAACTATTTAGAAATTGTTCTAAAACCCATGCAAGTGTTTTACTTTACATTTTAAATCAGATGTGTCTCTTGTAAATACGTTTTAAGAATTCCAGGGTTTATTATCTAAACCAGTCTACTATCATCAGCAGACTGAGGATCTTATTGAACTCTGCTCCCCACTGTCTGACATCATTCACTCCTTCCCCTAACCCATTAATTATTATTATTATTATTATTATTATTATTATTATTATTATTATTATTATTAGTATTAGTAATATTATTATTATTATTATTATTATTATTATTATTATTATTATTATTATTATTAAATGTTGCACACGTCATTTGAACAACTCTGTACATAACTTGCACGTATCTGTTTTTGCACATACGTTATTGTCTATTGCATACCCTGTTCATATATTACCCATAGCCCATCTGTAAACATTATTTGTAGTTCTTATATATACATATATATATTTTATGTTTCTGAATACGTAGATTTTTCTATATACTCACACCTATATCCTGCACTTTACTGCTAATGCACTTCATGTGTATTGTGCTGATTATTACCAGTGGCAGACCCTGAAAGCTCCTCCCGAAATGTGTTATTATAAACATTACATACAGTACTGTGCAAACATTCTTTAAAAATGGATGTGTTCATTATTTCTTTTCATTAATAAACAAAATGCAGTGAACAACAAGAGAAATTCAGATGTGAGCCCCCCAAAAAAGCAACAATTCTTCTGGGTGCATTTGCACACAGTTTTTGAAGGAACTTGGCAAACATCTTGGAGAACTCACCACAGATCTTCCGTAGATGTAGCCGTCTCAGATCCTTCTCTCTCTTCATGTGAGCCCAGACACTCTTGATGATGTTGAGATCAGGGCTCTGTGGGATACATGACATCACTTTCAGCACTTCTTCTTCATTTTAATACTGGCGTTATTTAATCTAGACATTATTTAAGAATGCATTTATTTATTAAGTGGAGCAAAGATATGCACTTTCAAATACAAACTTCCAAAAATTCCGAGATGGCCAACCAGAAACATCGTCTGTGGCTGTTGTTATTGATCAGATTGATTAGTTTCTCATTGCTAAATGCTTCTGGAACTCCCTTTCAAAAATATTTATTGGGAGAAGTGTTGTGTAATATTGAATGTATATCCATCATGTGTTTTGATTTTAATACATCTTTAAGAGAATTTCTGGCTTCTGTAATTACCACTACATTCGAAGAGAAAGACAGTATTTTTTCTATGAGAAACCTTTAGTTGTGTTTTTAAGTTGTTTATGGAAAACAATATTTAACTGCAAGTGGGCAAAGCATACAGTGTACTTTTCAAATTTGAGCTTTCGCGTTGATTTAAAATATTGGAGCATGTAAGGAATGCCATAGCCAGGAAAAAACCTCTTCATTGTCTTAAAGCATTGGCACTACTCTATAAAAAGCATTTGTTTATTTACTTCGATGGTTTGTTTTAATAACCTAAAGTTATTCTTCTCTTTTTTTCTTTTTCTTTTTACAGTTTGAATACTGTGATTGTTTTGTTATTTGTTTCTTAATAAGAAAAAAAGTATTTTAAGTGCAGCCATCAACAAAATTAGAAGGATATTACAATTTAGATTTTTTTTTTATAAATAAGTCATTGTAAATAAATAAGACACTGCCTCTACAGATAACAATGTTTGCATACATTGCATACATAAATAAAATATTTCAAGTGATGCTTAAAATGAAACAAAAATAAGAAATAAATAAAACAAAATAACATTAAATTAAAGTTTTAAGTGAGGCTAGTTTGTTTTATTAATCACAATTGCATTGCGCTCAGGAACACAAATAAATAAACTGCATAATTTACAGAAAACATGAAGTGAAATGTTATCAAGGTTGCATTAGCTGTGCCAACTTTTAGATGGGCATGGAGAAAAATGTAAAAATACAAAAATTATGTGTTCAAGGAATCTTAGCTTATTTCATTTTTTAAAATTGCACACTGGTTAAATAACGCTGATAAATGTGCTGCAAGATAAAGATTCCAAGTTAGCTCATTGTCAAAGGTCTGGTTTGATTACAGAGCAATCCTCTGAGCTCGTGCAGACAGTAGACAGCATCTGAAATCGCTTTAATAAGTGGAACGGTTAGGTTACAGTTAACTGGTGATCCTCGATCTCCTAAATCCCTCAGGACAGCTCCCTCCGGCCCCAGGGCACTTCCGATAGTGGTACACCAGCGAAAAACCATGCGGCCTCATTTAGGAGATTATCAACTCATAAAAACCCTGAAACCGTCCTTCAATATCGCGAGGATGCTGTTGATGTTCTTGTGATAGGCCCATAGCTAGACTCATTAAAAGCATGCCAAACAATAGAAATAACAACTGCACTCAAAATGGAATAAACTAATTGAAGCAAAACCAATAAAGAGCAGGAAATACAAGTAAAAAACTACAGAGATGATCATAGATATACGTTTTAATTATAAAGACATATAAACAATGTACAGTATGAAACTCATTTCACAACAGGATCAAATCCCTCTCAAGTTCTTCACAGTAACAAACAATCAAGTGAACTGTGTGCCATAGTAAAAATAATGTATTTCAAACATTTTCAAGACATTTTCCTCATTTTTAAATTGTTTTGTGGTCAGTAAATTGCATATTGACCAATAACGCTGAAACCTAATCAAGGGTTGGTTCAATGGGTAATGGGAGAACGTTATTGGTAAATTATTGGTGTCTTGGAGCAAATTTAAACCCGAAAGACACTTGTTAATAACTTAGACGTGAATTTTCATCTCTATACCCATTCCCAGTAGAACTATTCAAGCAACAGAGGAGAGAAGATGGAAGAGTCAAGACTTGTCGTTGCAGTGTTTGAACAAGCTGGACGGGGTCCCGGAGAAAGAGCTGCACTTCTCCGCGCAAGAGGCCAGCGCCGTGCTCGAAAACGGATACACGGCCGCCTGTCCGAAAGGCGCGAGCGCGGTGGGAATCGGTGAACTTAAAGTCTGCCCTTGGTTCAGGTAAGCGACCAGGCGGCGCATTTCCTCCAGCGCCTGCGCCTGCATCAAGATGTAGTTCTTAGCGAGAAGTAAAGTTGCGATTTTCGACAGTTTTCTGACCGACGGACTGTGCGCGTAAGGGATGACCGACCTCAGGCCGTCCAGCGCATCATTGAGATCGTGCATGCGTCTCCGCTCGCGCGCGTTGATGCTCAGCCGGAGAGACCTCTGCTCCTTCGACTTTTTGCCAAGAGCGCCCGGGTGCTTCTCCTCGTCGAAGCCAGCACCTCGCTTCCGAGACTCAAGGTGGTCAAAAGCGTCGTCCTCGTCGCTGGTCTGCTCTCCGCCGCTTTCGTTCGACTTCCCCGTTTGAGCGGAGAGAAAGTTCGCCGCAGGTGCGAGCGCGAAGCGGCCGGGGCTTCCAGCACCATGGCCAGCGCCGAACCCGAACGCCGATTGTCCGTAGCGCTGCGTCAGGTCCAGCAGAGTGTCGTTGCTGATCGACTTGAGCAAGTTTTCGTCACCGACGTTCATTTTGGAGAAAAGAAATGAAATGTAAACAAAAGACGGACCGGGTGGAAAACTTTCGGTCGCGCGCTCCTCGCACTTCCGCGCCTTCGCTCTGGTCTTTGGTGGGTCTCCTTCTGATGGCTGTTGGAAATGGAGACTCTCTTGATGGAGATCTTTCTCTAGTGCAACGCTCCTCCGCGCAGACACTGGTGCAGCGTGCTCTTTCGACGCCTCGTCTGAAGTTGCGCGCGTCCTTGCAGTGCGTCTTGCCCTCGCCCTGGGCAGATTGAGACTCGCGCGCAGTTCTACAGGCGAGTGAGTAAGAGCGCGAGGCCCAGCGGGATTATCACTCTGTCCAATCACGAGGGCGTTTTAATTAAGAAGATTACAAACTGGCATGCTCCTCAAATCAGCCACAGCAATGATTACCGCTGAACAAATGATGGCACGGTGGAAAACAGGGCCGGAGCAGTCTGCTGTGCCGTGGAACTCACTTCCGTTCATCTTCAGCAATTATCTCATTCATGAAGAGTGAGTCCTTTGAGTTACACGAATTAAATATCAAAGATCAATTAATCTTTTAATTAATGAAATCACAACAAACCCGATTAATCAATTAAATTATACACTTACAAATGCTTATAATCATTGTTTATTGGAAGCATGGTTGATATTTGGTTTAAGTAGCAGTATAAACAGTCAATTATTTCAATTGTTCAAAACCCTTTCAGATTTCAGTGATGAAGAATTTGGTTCCAAAATTCTATAAATCCATTAATGGCACCTTTTAAAAAGATTTACAAAATAAAAAAAAGTTTGAATGAAAAATATTTATTTATTTTTCAAACTGCATTTTAATGGGTCTCTAGAACACAAAATGTTAAACATTGTAAAACATTTATTTAACAGACCACACAAAATGTATACAAATCCATAACACAAAACGCAATATATGTATTCCTCCTGGCTATAGGCTGCTATAAAGTAATTTTTGGAGAAAATTAACTAAAATACACCACTAAAAAAACAAGCTAAAATGATTTCTAGTCATGGTAAGTCCCAAACTTGCACATCATCTATTAGATTGGACACAAGCTTTGTTGCGCTCATTCTAAATTCCATTTAATGTAAAAAAAATATATAGTATAGCACGCACACACTACAGGTATAAAGTTATATATAAAAGTTACAACTTGTCATTTGATGACCAGTGAATACTGGCAGAACCCTACAACAAGTGCTTAGTCAGAAAAAGTATCTCGCACAATAACAATAAACACACACAGCATAGACACATGATCCTTAACTAACATTTCCATAATTAAGATATCTACTAACAAAGTGTAAAATGTACAACCTACAAACTCTTGTTCAATGAACACATACAAATTGGTCAAAATTCTCTAAAACATGTAAATCTAAGTTTAAAATCCCAAACTTGTCAGAGCTCTTTGTGGTACCGAGTCATTGCAAGTGGACAATGAAATGAGGCTGCAAAATTGTACAGTGTAGCCCCGAAGTGAAGCCATTTTAGAGGAAAGTCTGGCATTTATCACATTTTGGAATAAAGTGTGAGGCAATTGATTATCTGCCCAAATACCATCATCAGTCCATGAATGAACTGGCAAGAGTGCCCGCCACGTTGAAGGTCTTTTTCCCACGTGCAGATCATCAAGGCTTTGGAGGCAGACTCAAAATTCCTCCAAAGAAATTCTATGGGATGAAGGTCTGGAGACTGGCTCCAGAACCTCAGTGAGGTTTTTCCTCACCCACACAGGTCATTTACATATTAGAATACCAATACAGGACTCATTTTCAATGCCCAGGCTGAGGTCCCCAGTGATTTGATGTGTAATGGCCCATTGATTGCCGTTTTCCCGTTGGAGCACAATGGTTCTTCCACCATGTTTGCCAGTGGGTGTGGTGTTTTTGAATCCATTCCTTTGAATCCAAACACCAGTTAAGTTGATGGTAAATTGATACACTTTGGTCTCATTTGACCAAAACACCTTTTTTGCAAACTAAAAAGAACCTGCACACATTTTCAAGACCATGGGCGCTTTGGAGGCATGCCATGGTTTTATTACATCATGGCAAGTGACAAGTGTCCTCTCATGTTCTTGTCTTGTTCATTCTAATGATTCTTTAAACTCTCTTGTACGGAGCCCCAAACTGACGGAGTGTTTTTTTGTGTTTCTTCCTGCTTGGTGATGGTATTGTTATCCATTTGTGTGGTGTGTATGTCTACAGTAACCTTGGACAGTGGTGGGGATTTTGGAATCTGACTGCTGACTTACTGAATCTGATTACTTACAAATACTTATTTCACTCATTTCAACGCAGGAGTTTGGATTTTTTGTTATTGTTCTCTCACACGATTAAAATAAACCTACCATTAAATATGCTTTGCTCAATAAAGCAAGGGATCGAAAAGTCCTGTCCCTCTGTTGAGTTTCTGAAAGCTCCATGTGAGTGGTTTTGCGTTAATGGCTGAAACGTGAGTAAGAGGAGGTTTTGTGTCCCTTTGTGACAAATTGCTTATCGTTTTATTCTCATTCGTATGAGATATGTAAGAATCTCAGTGAAACAAACATCAGTGAAACAGAGCATGAATGAAGACGTTAGAGTATTACAGTAAACAGAACTTGAATAATTTTACGGTGACATTGATTTAATCATGGATTCTGCAAAATGTCATTTTTAACAAACATTGAAACATTCAACATGTCATCTTTCTCAAGCTAAATGGTGGTAGCAGTAACTGATCTGAGCTTATCGTGTAGTTGGGCACTGAGGAAGTGAAAGAGATGATGGCATGCTGTTAGGGATTAACCGCATCACCTGGATGAGGCCCAGCTTTGAGCTTCAGCTGCTGCAGTCAACGCTGCATCTTATTCTTGAAGCTGAAGCCAGACCCAGAGTGAGCGAGACATAAAGTGAGCGAGATCTCAACTTTATTATTTTATGATGTATGATTCCTACTCAATTAAATAACACATTATGCGGAACTTGATGCAAGTGTGAAGAGGATGAGATGAGGAATGAGCAAACAATCTTCACTGAAGATACAGCACTGCCATCTAGTGGAAACTTAAATAATGCGCAATTTGGATTTTTCAGTGACTGCAGCATAGTACGGCTTCTCAGTCAGAAGGTTCCTGGTTCGAATATCAGCACTGACTTTAAGAGAAGAGGGTGACTCAGAGAGACCCTTTGGTGGACTTTCTTATTATACAGGCACTGTTTTGGATTCAATCATCAGGGAAAGAGGAATAACTATGAAATCTGCCAAATCTATGGAGGAGCAAGACACCCCATGACCTTAAAGCCAGGTTGGGTGAATTTTTCTAACAAAGCATCAGAAAACATGGTTAGTTTGTAACCAAAACACAGTCTGAACCAATGAGCAAATTAAAGCTGTATCACCTTTTAATAGAATCCTATTTAATTCCATTTATGTATAATATTTAGTTTAAGTATAGAGCTCTAATCAAAGAATGCTTTATGAAATATAAAAAATGCTTTTTTGCCTATTTAAAAAATGAGCAAACACAAATAAATAATTGGTGTTACTACCGTTTGCCTTTAAACCAACACCAATCAATTCTTATACATTTGCACAAAGTCAGGGATTTTGTAGGATAGTAGCCAGCCAATTATAACAATCAGATGCTAATGATCATCATGTCAAATGTCAGTTGAACCCAGGTCATTAACTGAAACAGAAACAGCGGTGTAGGAGGCTTAAAGCTGGATGAGGCTATAGAAAAACAGTTCCTGTCATGGCAAGATAAAGTCCAGAAACAAGGCACAAGGTACAGCAACAAAGTCTCTCCCAGACGAAGAAAAAAGTGTGAAAGTGTGTCACTTTGTGAAAAGTGTGTCATTTCCAGCTAATTGAAAATAAGCGAAACATCCACGTGGACATGAGTGACTGAACGTTTAAGTGTTATCTAATGATAACCATTCACCAAATGTTCTATTCTGAGTTACTTTTTCCAACAAAGATGCATGTTATGAACTGTTTAGGAATGAATGACACCATAGCACGACACATGACCTGTCCATCAAGAAACCACACCCTTAATTATTCATAACTTCAAGGCTTGAAAAGTGTTAAACAAACAAATAACAAAACATCCCCTCAGAGTGTTCATGAAGGTCGTATCTAACCTAAATCAACAAAACTAGTGGAGCTAGGGGTGGAAATATGTTTTTTTTTTTCAGCTCCAAAGTTGGGCATGCTCACTTCTGGAGCCAGCATCAAGCAGGTGGTTGAGGAACTGCAGTTCAGTAACTTCCTATTACGCATCGAGAGGGAAAGCAGACATAAATATCCTATATAGATGTTTTTAGAATGTAAAACAAAACATAATAACCAGGAGCAAATCCCCACAAATGCAGCAAGTATATGTTAACTTTACTCAGAAAGGCCAGGAACCACCAGGAACCTTCATACTGAAAGGGAAACCAGCTAAGCCATATAACGGTTTACCCCTAATGCAAGAAAAAAAATCTCATGAAGAAACAAAAAAAGGGATTCGTGGTACTGCTTTGGACTGGCTTCATTCATATATAGAAGAAAGGACCTTTTGTGTTTGACTAGGTAATGTCCAGTCCTTCACTGCTCCTTTGGCATCCCACAGGGGTCAATTCCCGGGCCGATGCTTTGCTTAGATCAGTAACCTGTCAATTAATGCTTATCCAAGTCTTTCCACCTTTGATGATCTGTTCTTTCTCCATTGAGACACCAGATGGCACTGCACTAAAACAAGTTTGGAGCTAGCCAGGAAAAGGTAAGCTAAGCTAAAAGCAGACCTTGCGTTCTCACTCCACAAAGAGCTGCATCCTTCAAAGAAAACTCATCTTTATTTCAAAAACCAGCGGTTGCTTTGTATTGGCAGATCAGCAGGCAGGTGGAGGGTGGATGAGTGGTCAAGCAAAGCACTGGATGGCCTTTTTATCTTATGCTGTAGGTTCTCCTCTTCTCATCAGCTTATGCTCAGTGGGAGATCTCCCTCTCTCTATATTTCTCTGAGAGTCACATTCTCATTCAACGTGTGTGATATCTCTGGCTGTTCGATTCCTAACACGGCATGAAATTATAGGCTTCCCTGGCTATTGAAGTGCTAGCACATTTCAGCTTTCCCATTCAGTCTATATCTTCAAACCATTTTCCACATCAGAAAATGCTCATCTTCTGTCACTGATGTTATATGTTCTGTACATAATGTGGGTCCAAGGGAGAAAAGGAGATAACAAAAGCAGAACCCACTCACTTAGAACACATGGTCACGGAGCATGCTCAAACGAGAGTAATATAATGCTCTGAGATCACCAAATCGAAGCATATAATAACCTGTGATCTGCAGCGCTCACCACTATGTATACTGTTTCAGTTTGGCAAAGCGAGTAACCATGAACCGTTCACAGAATCTGGCTTTTCTTTGGTTGTTGCTAAGAGACTCTCATGGAACAAGTCTGATTTAAGCTTCTTTTATTTGCGTCCATTGAACTTACATCACCAACATCATGGGTTTGCATCCCAAAGTGTATGAAAAAGGGTCTTCAAATGCAAATAAGAAAATAAATGCTGTAAAAATTGCACCGTGAGGGTTTACTGCAAACGCACACAAACAAGAAAAACGCACAGATCTTTTAGCAAAACAGAGTTCTAGTTGGCCCAAAATTTTACAGAGGAAGCCAAAACGGGCTGTAAACTTTTGAATGAATATCCTATATAGCAATGGAAAAGGAATTGTTGTTTGGGCAAAATCATACACTCACTTGCCACTTTATTAGGTACACCTGTCCAACTGCTTGTTAACACTCATTTCTAATCAGCCAATCACATGGCAACCCAATGCACTTAGCCATACAGACACTGACAAGATGATCTGCTGAAGTACACACCAGTATCAGATTGGGGAAGAAAAGTGACAATGGAGCATCTTTGGGATGTGCTTTCATCGTAATATGGACCAAACTTTCAGAGGAAAGTTTCCAGTAGGTTGTTGACTCTATGTCACGAAGGATTGAGGCGGTTCTGAAGGCAAAAGAGGGTCAAACCTGGTACTAGTAAGGTATACCTAATAAAACGGGGCGGTGAGTGTATTTCACACATGATAGTCTCAACATTATATCCTACTTACATTTGTTAGTTAATGTCATCAATAGAAATGTGATTTGAGAGAAAAAAAGCAATGGTGAAGAAGTCATCTCTGAGTGACAGACAGAAGCTGCTTTGGTTTACAACGTCTACAACAGACTCTTCTTGTGACAAAACAAAGCTACGTTGGAGCTGGTTTGGAGTATGGTTAACACAATATGTGTAAACATGTGTCATAACAAATAAAAAAACAACTCCAACCATTCATTTTCGAGGTAATTAGCCAAAATAAACCAATCATGAATCCATTGTGTATTGGCCCCTTTTGCTCAAAATTGATCCACTGGTCCAGGTTGCCACAGCAACCACAGTCCAGTCTAGAACAATGAGAGTCGCTGTGGTGCCGATAAAACAGAGAGAAGACCACTAAAGAGTCACAGTACCAACAAGGGTCCTCGAGGGGGAAGCAAAGACCATGAGCTGCATTCACAGCCAGTTGTTTGCATTGTTCAAATGTTTGTGTACTGCTGGATCAAGGGAAGCAATCGGAAGAAGAGATCTAATAAATGGAACCAGATCATGCAGATCTGTCAGGTGGGAAAGACATCTAAAGAATTCCCAGACCAATTCAAATTATTAAGTGATTTTTGAGTTGCTTGCTTTTTACATTTTGCAGACCAATTCAAGGCATTCATTAGAGACACAGACCTCCTCGTGTTAGCTCTCATCAGAATTATAATAACTATCTTCAAACCAGCAGGAATCTAATGTGAAGATGTGGAAGGTATTTATGGTGAGGAATGAAGCAGGATTCAGAGTAAAAAAAATAGAAACAACTGGGATTAAACTGACTGTAAAATTAAATGACACGCTAATGGTTATATTAAGTCTGCTTTTGTTAGTTTATGTGAGGTTCTCCCCCTCGTGGATCTTTTATTTTTGATTAGTCAGTAAATCAATAAACCTGTTTCAACTGTAGATGTCTCACCTATGGGTTCTTTATTCCTACAACCTGCACCATCCTCTCTGTCTATGAGAGCGGTGTGTGATATACAGTTTGAAACAGAAATAAATACCTTTTTTCTCAATTTAACATTCACCTCCTGTTACCCTAACATCTGCAAACATCTATTTTTCCACTTGGGTCAATTTCATTCATTTTCCAACCCACTTATTCCCCTTTTTGTTGTCACACGGGTCTCCAGCGCACATTAGGAAAGATGGGGACACACCCTGGATAGGTCGCCAGTCCATCGCAGAGCAACATTCACTCACACATTCACACCTAAGGGAAATTTAGACTATTCAATTAACCTAACCACATGTTTTTGGGATTGAAACCCACGCAAGCACGAGGAGAACATGCAAACTCCTTCCAGGAAGGTCACCAATGAGCCTCGAATCGACAATCTAGGGTCAATTTGACCGCGGCAACTTAAAACCTATAATTTTTTTGCTAAAAGGTTAGTATCAGGTAGTTGATGTCTTTGTTGACTACTTAACAACACAATGAAATACACCCCCACTCCACAACCCCACTTCCTACCCTTTATTCACACAGATGACCCATTGCATACTATAGAGAATTTTACAAATCTGCATGAAATCTGCATTAGTTCATCTAAAATTGTATCAATATTTTTGTTGTTGTTATATTTTTGTTCTTTTTATTGGTATATATTTTTTTTGTTATTTATAACGTATTTATATAATGACAATTTCTTTCAGCAAAGACTGGAGAGAGCATAAATAGAAATCCTGTGAAACACAATGAGAAACAGAAAGCTCCAGCACAAGCTTTTTGTAACTCTTTATGTTTTCCCCTCACACAAAGAGCATGTGTCTACTGTCAGGGCCCTTTTTATTATTACACTAAAATATATATAAAATTATAGTGCATATTATAAAATCATAGCATATTATAGTGACCTCAATATCAACCAAAACAAATGTGTACTTTTCTTTTTTGTGTTTATATTTCTTTTTTTTATATACAGCTAAAAGACCCTGGGGTCAATTCTACCCCGAGCGAAACCGATGTGACAAAATGTGTATGAAAAAGAGTATCATGTTCATTTTGTGTTTACCAAGGTAAATGAAATTAGGAAAAGTCGTTTTATCTGAAGCATGTTAAACATTGAATGGTGTCAAGTTGACCCCAAGGACAGTGTTTTGGGAGCAAACTCTTCACATAACTCTTGCCATTGAAACAAAGCCACACATTGATCGACCACCAACAAATCAACGTAAATGTACAGTGCACGACTAAAGCAGTGAGCAGCCATGGCTGTGGTGCCCAGGGAGAAATCCGTCACCGAGGGCATTGCAGTTGGTGTTCTCTGAGGTGAGAGAGTGAGGTTCAGGAAGCCGAGGACAGAACCAGCAACCTACTGATCACCAGTCAGTCTCCTTATCCACTAGGCCTCAAAGCAAATCAATTGCTCAGAGCAATTAATCAATTGACAAGAAATAAAAACTGCAAGTGAAAGACAAGAACGAACCTGCACACGTGATCGAAAAGCAACTCTCTCACCCCTCAGAAGCGCACTCATGAGATTTCCCTCATTTCCATACCAGAACACCATCCCATCTCATCCCTTCACTCTCTCACACGCTCTCTCACTCACTTTCCCTCTCATGTACACACACGCTGGCAGGCGAGGGAGGAGGAAGTTCAAAGGCTTGCTCTGAATGAGGATAGCGAAGGCTGCTTTGATCTCTCTCTGACTAATTTGAAGATGTTCAGTTTAAACCTGGAGGGAGCAGAGAGACAGACTCCAGATGCTGCAGTGCTGTAGCATTCACTCCTGCACTAATCACATGCTTAGCCAGGGCTCGCCGGCATTGAGCATGCTCAGATATTTCACCTGAACATGCCAACAATGAAGAGCACTACGTGGCAAAGCGACAAGATACTGGTTTACTGGGTTTTTAAAATGCGTTTGAACCAAATATTGCTGAGGAAATTCACCTAAAGGGAATTTATTCAATCAACCTAACCACATGTTCTTCTGATTATGGGGAAATCCTCGCAAGCACGTAGAGAACATGCAAACTCGAGAGACTTCTAACCTTCTTACTAACTCAACTAATAATAAAAAAATAAAATAAAAAACCTCAGAAGTACAGAATTTATTTTCTATATCAGCTCTAACGTCTTCTTTGTGTATGTCTTGTGATTTATCCGACCTTGTAACCAACTGCTTATGTTTACTGTAAGTCGTTTTGGACAAAAGCATCTGCTAAATACATGAATGTAAATGGAACACCACAGTGCTACCCACTGCGTCACCGTGCCGACTCTAAAACTAAATTATTTTAGTTTTCTTAAACAAAGAAATCTAAGCTACCTCGTCACCCCAACTCCTGGTTGGTGTTGGCGACAACAACAACCAAAAAAAAAGTCTCATTGCTTTTCAATGGAATCAAATGCCCTGTTTTAGGGTTCACAGTTTATCATGGGGATACATGTGGGCCTTTAAAATCCAACACAAAGCATTTTCATGTGAATAAACCCACAACAGTTTTAAAAAAGGTTAAAGTCCTAATGGAAACACTGTTTTAGAAATACAAACCTGGAGGCTAGGCCAATACAGCTGAGATTTAACTTGATTTAGCTACTGACAAAATAAATATATGAAACATCTAGATATTTTGCTGAACATCTTGTGCAGTGTAGTTAAATTGTCTATTATATTTTTTTTGCTAAGAACACACAACACTAAACTAATAAACACAAACACAGTGTTGTCACTTAAGAGCGAACTTAGAACGAAGGAAGACATCCTTGTTGATCTTTCCTTTCTGCAGTTAACCATAGCATAAATGGTCTTCTTTGGAAACAGAATCCATTGCCAAGCAAAGCAATAACTTCTACATCTGTTTCCATTGCTACTTGCACAATGTATATTATGTATCTGCACATTGTTTCCCCTCTGATCATTTCCACCTCTCAGCTGTCCCTCGTTTGTTCCTGATTTGCAGTACTATTTATTTCCTTCTTCCTTCCATTTTCCTTACTGGCGTATTTGTAATAACCAAAGTCTTGCCCAGAGGCAAAACTTCTACTGGCCTGCAACGTCTGTCATAATAGCAGCCTTGTTGACCACAGCATGAAATACACTCATACAAAAAGCTATTTTACATTCCATCAGAAGATGGCACTGCTTGACAAGTATGGTTTCTAAAAAAATTATTCTACGACGAGGAGTTAAAATTGGGTTATTTTTCTATTTCAATTACATGTTTGTGATGTTTTATTACATATTTGTAATAATCACAACTGTATTTACACGTTCTTTCCCCAGACACTTTTTCTTTATTAAAGTTGGCTGTCAAATATTAAGTTGAATCATATGTACTTTAATTCTATAAATAAACTAAATCATTTACATTAAAATTGTTATTGGTAACTTCTTTTTATACTTCATTGTGTTTCATAAAAGATTTCTCCCACATTTTCACTTCATCCAATCTCATAATATAAAATGTACTTATAACAGATTATTTTCAGCACACATCTGATATGATAAATAAAATATAGTAAAATATAATGCTAATATTAGTTATTTTGAAGGTTATACCAGTTCTTGCATAATATTTGTGTTTTTAACACATTAAAAGTAGGAATAGGGAGTTAAATAGCCACAGATTACATTATATCTAGAAAAGAGGAATAGACAAAGAATAATTAAGTAACCAAAAAAGATAATTAAATCACAAATGAACAGATTGTTCTTTTTAGTTTTTTGGGGGCGTCAGCATCAAAACAGCGCAAACAAACTAAGTAGAGCAGGAAAGGTATCAATGATAGTCTGTTGTTGCGAAAGAACCGTTTGTTACTCCAACATTTCATCAGATTTAACTGCGACAAACCAAAGAGCCATGCTTCTCAACTCCAGCTCTGCAGCAGCATGCAGATTCTTATGCGGAGCTATAGACCCAGAGCAAGTGCTGCATGAATAATTGTTGAAGATATTTTTACTCTGACCCACTTTAAAGTCAAATTCAAACTTAAAGGAACAGCGCGTCCCACAACCCATGACAGCAGAAGAACGCAGCGGTTTGAAAAGGTGACGTGATGTCAGATCACTGTTATTTTTAGGTAGCTTTTAACCTAGCTCTGTGAAAAAATAAACAATGCAGATTTTCGTTCATGGGAGATATAGAGTCTGTAATTTGGATGTGATTTTGTGGTAGAATACGATGTGTGATTGCACAAAAAGCCTCCTTCTCTGATGGTGAGTTCTTGACCGTTTCAAAGCCTCGTTCCTAATGTCTCCAGAGGCTTTGATGAGAGGAGGCTGGGAGCTCTGTTGTGTGGGCCGTCAATGTTTCTGATGGATGAGCCTGCACACTACAGGATGGTAACCATGGCAACTAGAGGTCAGAGAGGCCACAGAGGTCACACTGAATCTATTCCAATATCTACTGGAGCAAGAACCTTCATATTCAGAAAGAACAAGCTTCTTGTGCAGTGATCTAGAAGGTTACATTGACATGGCGAATAGTATTCTATGAATTCTTCATTAAAATATCCAAAGATGATATTGCTGTTGGCAAAACAATGATGAGCACCGCTGATTTTCAGAGAGGTTATTAGTTCAAGCTTTTTTTGCGTATTTCCATATCGTGCAACTAAAGACATCCTTCTAAATGGAAACGTGAGGTATTTCCTTCTAGAGCTGGCATGTTGAGCGACTGTGGCACTTGGTTCATTGGTAAAAGGCCCATGATACACCCACAAAAACTCAGCAAAAATTCAAATCCATTTTAAATATTTATATCATCTTTTGGATGGGGTTTTAAAAAATGGGTTTAGCAAAAGGTTTTCTGAAAAAGTTTTAGGCAGTTGTGAAAAATATGCTATGAAGTGTTAATCGAGATCTACATTTAGATTTAAAACATTATAAACAGTATTTATCTCCACAAAATGCTATTAATCATCTGGTGCTCATCTCCAGAGGATCTTGGACGAGAGGAGGGGGTACACCCAGAACAGGTCGCCAGTCCATCAACACACACAATGCATGACGAGAACAAATTTAACCAAATTCCCCCAAAATTCCAAACATTCATTCTATTAATCTGACTGGAAATCTAGATTGACATGCGTCTATTACTCCATGAGGCCAGACTCAAAAATGAACAAAAAATACAATAAAAACACATCATCAAGTATATTAAACACCAGCTTGTTTACAAAGAATGCTAACTTTATCCTGAAGTATATTCAAAATTCGTATCCACTTGGTCGGTAGCCATGTTTTCATCCAAAGATGCAAATTAGATTTCTGCAAATATCGTATAAAATATTTGCGAATAAAGCATTGTTTCCATCCAACGAGTCGAATATTTCAAAATGCACAAACAATAGTTGGATGGAAGTGCAGCTAATGATGTGCATTTAAAAAAGAATATTTTTAAACTCAAAAAGTGCTGCTCAGACAGCTGTCAAAAGTCAGAAATCCACTTATTGGTGGGATATGACTAGTTATAATGGTATACAGAAGTCATTTGTAATTAACTCAGTCTTGGTTGTTAATATACAAAGATGGAAAAAGTCTGATTAATGCGGCATGGCCGTTCAGATTGTATGCTGATTTAATACCACATGTGAAAGCATCCAGGGTAATATTGAATAAAATCTGAATTGAGCAGTCAAGAAATATTCAATATAGGTATAAAAAATCTGATTTGAGTACGTTTCATCTGAACCTAGCCATTGAAATTTTTTTAAATAAGCACAAAATGTTTTAGACCATAACATGGAACCAACAAATGTAAATCTTTCTCTGCTCCATCTTTTTCAACAGTATGGTGAGAGCAGTAAATGACAGCCATACAGCTGTACACTTTTTTTAAAACTTGTCTTCATTCCTCCCTCCTCCTCTTTCCCCTGAGTGTGTCCCCTTCCTTCCTCTACACACAGTGCTTCTGTAGAGTTTTGACAGGAGGTCAATATTTAATGAAGTGACCCTCTTGTTAAAATGCTTTAAGTGGTCCTGTGCAGCACTAAAGGCTGGTTATGGCTTTTATTTATTCATTTAGGACCCTCACTCTCTTCCTTCTTTCTTTAGTGGTGTTCTGTTGCCCCAGTTGAACACAGTCACACTTGCAGCTAGATTCGCTCTTCTTTGGAAACGAAAGAAATGACATGTATAATTCAGGGGCCTCAAACTCAAATGCTTCAGGGCCTGAAAATATAACTGCAATGATGGGCACCGGCGAACCCCTTAACAGGACTTGGGGGGGGGGGGACAATTGACGTGTAAATAGTAAATTATTGAGATTTTTCACACACAGACACAAATAAAAGTGTAATTTTACTAAACATAACAATTAGTGTCAACATTGAACTGACTCATTTTTATTCTGTGTTCGGTACATTCAATATTTCTAATAGCCCTGCGCTGTATTCTCAGCTGCTGAAGTGTATTCATTGATTGATCGATATATTTGCTTTCCTGTTTTCTTTTACAATGTGAACTTCCTCTAAAGCTTTTGTCTGTTCTACACACACCGGCCACTTTATTAGGTACACATTGGTTAGAAATTGCCAAAATCTCCCGTTCCACCACACCCCAGAGGTGGACTATCGGATTGAGACTGTGGAGGTCATTTGAGTACAGTGAGCTCATTATCATGTTCAAGAAACCAGTCTGAGATGCTTCACACTTTATGACATGATACATTATCCTGATGGAAGTAGACATCAGAAGACGAGTACACTTTGGCTCAAAGAACTGAGATTTTGTGTCTTAAAGCAACATTATAAAAATTAATGAATTAATTCATGTTCTAATCTGCTTATTATTCCCTTTCATGGACTGCAGGTGCCTATCTCAAGCGCTTATTGGGCGAGAGTGGGGGGTGCACATATTCACTCACACATTCAGACCTAAGGGGAATTTGGATTTTCAATTAACCTTGTTTTTGGATTGTGAGGGAAACTTTAGTACCCAGAGGAAACCCACACAAGCACGGGGAGAACATACAAACTCCAGGAAGGTCACCAGCGAGCCTCGAACTGACAACCTTTAAACTGGAAGGCCACAGTGCTAACCACTGTCATTATGACACATAATGAGAGAAAATGTGTGATTTTTAGTTTGACAGACCCTAAATCGATGCTAACAGTGCCATCTAATGGTGAAAAGAAGGGAAAACCCTTGGAACTACAACATGATACTGGCTTGTGATATGGCTTGTGTTTTTCATAGCTCTGCCACAAAAAAAAAAAAATCACACTGGAACAAAAAAGGGCTTGGAATAGTGTTTAAGGTTTTCTGAGGTTTGCCAGTTATTTTAATCACAGTTTACACGTTGTTTTAGACCCTGTCTTTGTTTTGTTATAAAGCATAAAAACGGTTCGTTGTCAATTTTAGAGATTTTTACAGTAAAAACAAATACCCAATTTACCTTTTTTTCTTATATTTGTGAAAAAAAGAAGCTGAGGTTGTACCAAAAAAATGATGTCAAGCATTGCTACAAAAAAAAAACGGTTTTAAAGATAATGTATTAAAGCATATTGTAAAGTAGTAATAAACCTCTCAAAAAGGACCAGGACTTCTAAGGGTTAACACACAACTAAAGGAAAATGATGTCTGATTGGTTCAGTGTTTATTAAAAATGTTGAAACCCTGCATAAAAACATAGAAAATTACAAAAACTGTGACTTAACAAATATCCTCGAGAGATTGAAGGATGATTTTGTGTTTGAAGTTACGTTATAGGCATAATTATTATTCTAGTGCGTCAAATAGAACGGCATATTAAAAGAACACACACACACACACACCCAACACATCAATATCATCACAAACTAAAAAGCTGTCGGTCGGCTGGAGTCGATGCTCTGAAATCTCTGTTTTGCCAATAACTATTAATTAATCATCATCGCTTACATCTTAAGGGTTTTCATCAAATATTCATACTGAGAATGTTGAAACAAGCAGAAAGGAACGTGCTAATGTGCAGTAAAGCCATGAGAGGCAGTGTGTGGGTGCATGTAAGTTACCATAAGAGAGTAATTTGAAAAGACAGCTTCTCTCCTGTGTGCGTGTGTGAATCTGATAAGAATATGTAGGTCAAACATCCATATATGGAAAGCCTGAAAATTGCCAGCAAGCGCACAGTTGAGTAGTCAATCTCAAACACAGCAGTTCTGAACCCGATGAACCAACGGATCGTATCCTTAACTGGGGAAATGTATCCTTTTTAAAACTTTGCAATGTTTAAATATTGAAGAAACAATCCTTCAAGAGTGAGCAGCTCGAATGTCAAGTGCTTCAAAATCTTCCAAATGTCTCTCTTTCCAAGTGATCACTGAGATATTCAAGTGAAATCTCTTTTTCGCCTGGTTTTTGGAACATGAAAATAAGTTTTAATTGGATTTTTTTTCAGCCACGGTTCATCTCGTTACATTTGCTAGATCTAAAGCTTGCATGCAATTGTGCTCAGCATTATCAGAGAATTTCGATGAACAGATTGAGCCAAATGCTGTCAAATTGAACAGATTGCAACTGCGTGTTGACTGACTGTGTTGTCGACACACGTAAACACCTGAAACAAGCCCTCTAAGATCCAGTCCAACTGTAAATTGATGAAAAAAATGCTCATTAGCATAGAGACAGGTTTAATCAAATCAGTTGTGGGTACAAATTAGTCACTGAGAGCATAATGAGTAAGGAATTAATTAGGAACATAATGAGAATAGCAAAATCTGGCAACCCAGGCATCTGCACATTATCTTCTGGTCACTAGACTCCCAAAAGAGCATCTGCCTCTTTTCATCTTTGACTACAGGAGAGTCAGAGAGTATTTCGACAGCCGCTTCAAGGGTACCATGCCATTCTATGGCAATTATCATTCATTATCAGCAATATTCATGTGGTTTGGAGGGTGGTTTCTATACCTACTGGCAGTCATGCAGTAGATCTTCTCAACTGACTAGAGCACAGACAATAACATGTACAATAACTAGAGTGGCAGTGGCCACTGATGTTATTATGGAGGGATGAGATCCGAAACAGGACATCTTGACCTAAAAGACATTAAATTGGCCGGAATATGATGTGTTGTCACAAGTGTTGTCGCCTTGTTATATGAGCTTCACGTGTGACTAATAATTAATCATTGGTTATTAGGTTTGTGTATAACCCGAACCCCAGTGCACTAGACCTTCACATCAATTGCAGCTTGACCTCTGCAAACATGCCTAAGATTCACCCTGAGACTACAGTGTTGAGTATGAAGAGGCTGAAGATCAGGTCCACTGCTCATGTGACCAGATTCCACCTTTAATGTGTCTCAGTGTCAAGTACAGAGGCCAAAAAAAAAAGATTTGAAGCGACGGAAAATGTTTTGTTAATCCCAGGTCAGGGAGACCCCATAAAACAAGTGCTTGAAAGGACCATTTTGTTGACTTGAAGGACAGCCAAGGAATGGCTCTGTCTTGAAACGGCATACGTGGTCGAAACCCAACAATACACAAAAGACAATTAAAAGTATGAACACTGGAAAAGTGGCAGAGGTACTACTGAAGCCCACTTGGATCTGAGATTCACCCAGAAAAAAGTGGAAGAAAAATCATGAACTGTGACTATATCCAGTATGGGGGTGTTCGAGAGATCTGCAAGGTGAAAGGGATAATCTACAATACCAAGAAATCGTAGCTATCTCTTGCCAACCATAAAAGAGGCCAATTTGTGCAGCATGGTGGTGTTCTATTGCATTCTTCAATCTCCACATCAAAATTCCTCAAGGCGTAGAAGATCAAGATGCTCCAGGATTGGCAAGCCCAGTCACCAGACATGAACCTAACTGAGAGAAGCATGGAAGATGAAACCAAAGAACTTGATGAACTCTAAGGGGCATTCAAGACTGCTTGCTTTCCTATTCCTGAATAAATTGTATGAATCCTTGCCAATGCACATGTCTTGGCAAAATTTGACTTTCTGTCTTGATTTAAATGGTAATAAATTTATTTCAGTGCATTTAACATTTGAGAGGGTTTTAGCTTTTCATATAAATGAGGGATTTTTGTGTGAAATGAATCCTTTTAGAGTTTGGTAAACAAAAAATGCGCATAAACGAATTCTTTTAACCAGATCTTCAGATTTTTGTAGAAAATAGTATGTCGACAGGGACTCTCAAACGGTAGCGATGAATTAAGCAGGTAGCCCAGCTGTGAAACTAATGAACCACTAATTCCTAAACGAGTAGGCTGCCCTCGTTGGTTTATGCTAATGATATAAAACAATATTTGTTCTTTTCTCAGGATCACAGAATAAATGTGCCATTTACACAACAAACAAGTTCAGACCTGTATTTATTTTGTAAATTGAGCTAATTGGTGTAAAAAGGTCACCTGATTAAAGAAAGACTTGCAGGGGAATCTGTGGCCATTGGATATTATTTGAGAGAGACTGAGATTATTGCAGTGTCCTGGAAGGAAACATTGCACCGTGTGAGCTAACCAGCTAGATGAGGAAAGGCATCAGAATAGAGCAGTGTTTTAGATGTCCTTTGTGAGAAACGATCAACGTGTGTGAGCATGTGTGATCGAGGGAGGGAGGGAGGGAGAGTGAGAGGGAGACTTCACCCTCCTACAGGAGGCTGTTTCTTTATTCAGATAGTGTGTGTGTTCACTATTGAGTGAGCATTCAGCCAAGTGAAGCCAGTGTGCGCCTGCTCTGTACTGATAACTTCACAGCATAGAGACGGCAGCAGACTCAGACTTTTGCCTTTCACCACTGATATTTTTAATAAAGGAGAGGGGGGTGCACTTTAATTGGACACACTGTCCCTCAAAATAAATTCCAGCAATATTCCGGAGCAGGCAAAATTAATAATAATGCAATTGTGCGAATAGACACAAAGCAGACTGGGCTTCACTCACAGTATTCAGTGATACTGTTCACTAGACTTAAAGCGTTAAATTATTGCAGAAATATTTTAGTGCTTGTGAAAAAGACTGAACTAATACGCTTAATAATAACAAATGCATTGCTGTGTTTTTATCTCTACATAAATTATCACAACCAAATATTCCTTGGTTCAAACACACAAAATTAACAATAAGCTTGATTTATTTATTCTTTAAACACTCTAGACAGTAAATAAAGGTAAATATAATCTCAGGGCTATTGATTGTCGAGAAATGTAAACTGTTCCAAACAATTTGTTTGTTTTTTTCACAAAACCGTTTATGTGTTTTGTTCTCAGTTCCTTGCCTCTGTATCGTTTGGACAATGTTCTAATGTTTATAATATGCAGCAAACCACACACTGTGCAAAACCAGCCCAAGTGAACTGACAATATATTGATTCTATTTAAAAATAGAAAACAATTCACATTCAAAGAATAAATAACATAAAATGTTGCAAAATACTGTAGGGTGGAGATTTTTGGGGGGCACTAAATGCACATAATGTTATCCAATTCCTGAAACACATCAGTGGCATCCACTGCTCTGAACAGTTTTTGAGTACACTCACTGGCCACTTTAAAAGGTACTTCTGTCCAACTGTTCCTTAATGCAAAATTAGCCAATCAGATGGCAGCAACCCAATGCATTTAAGCATGGTCCAGACGATCTGCTGCAGTTTACACTGAGCATCAGAATGGTGAAGAAATGCAGCATGGTTGTTAGTGGCCGACAGGTTGGTATATGAATATTTCCGAAGGTTGACTATTTTAGAAACTACTGATCTACAGGGATTTTCACGCACAACCATTTCTAGGGTTTACAGAGAATGGTCCAAAAAGATTGGAAAAACTGGGACATTTGGACAGTAGGGTCAAAATTTGGCATCAACATCATGAAAGTATCAGGTACACCCATCCTGGGTGCAACGGGTCAGGCTGGTGGTGGTGGTGTAATGGTGTGGGGATTTTTTTTTTTTTTGCACACTTTGGGCCCATTAGTACCAATCGAGCAACAATTCTCACTGAGTATTGTTGCCGACCATGTCCATCCCTTTCGGACCACAATGTACCCATCTTGTGATAACTACTTCCATCTGAAAAACGCAAATCATCTCAGACTGGTTTCTTGAACATCACAATGAGTTCACTGTACTCAACCTCCAAAGTCACAAATCCCAACCTTTGGGATGCAGCCGTTAAATCTGAACCAACCACGTGATGCTATTGTGTCAATCTGTGGCTAGAAGGCATTTAAGAAGGCAAAAGTGGGTCCAACTCGGTCTAATAATGTGTACCTAATAAAGTGGCCGGTACATTTTGTACATATTCTAAACAGAAATCTAAAAGGTTTTCAACACAGAGCTTTAGAACCAATCAAATACGCTTTATTTAAAAGACATTTTCCAGGGTTCAGAGAGGCACATATTTGCAATGCCAAAGGTGTGAAAAAATAAAAGGATTTAAACAGTAATTAAGTATTTTGGAGCATACGTATAATATATTTCAAATAATGTGTGCCGTGAACACTTTTGATGAAGTGTGTGCACATACGCATCTGTACGTGTGTGACTACAAAGCCTGGTAATTCAGCTGAGGGCCTGCTCCGGTTATCGCTCAGAAACATGCCACGGAGAGCGCCTGCGTGCTTTTGTTTCGCACTCTCTGTATTTTAATGAGCTCGGCCTATCGCTGCAGTGCTGCACACGTGTGACAACAGCCCCCCACCACACGCTCCCATATTAATAACATTCTCACCCTATACGACGCCCTCTGTAAATATAAACAATAAATAAACGTGAAAATAAAATTCATATATTCAACTGAGGCCGTGGTCCAAAAGTCTATTAATCTCGATAAGGAGATAAATTTGACAAATTAACAGAAAACTCAGAGCAGCTATAAATCTGCACAACGCTCAAATCTTCCAAGGTTTTACAGGCTGCGATCTCTTTACAACCCCTGCTTGTGTCCTCTAATCACACTGTGTCCATGTCTTCAATGACCCCTGAGAGAGAAAGACAGAAAGAGAGACACAGCGAGAGCGAGACATGTCTTCAGCACAATAAATATAAGAGGGTGAAGAGGGTGTTGGGAACTTACCCCCTCCCCCCGACCAAGGCTGGCCCCCAAGGACACCGCTGTGTGATTGGCCACCGCTGGGACAGGAAATCGAAGAAGAGCGACGAGTAAGAAAAGGTGTGATTTCACTAGCTAAATTACCCACGGGACTGATGAGAGAAACAAATCAGTGAGCGAGAGAGTCCTGCCTCGAGAAGCCAATATCACACAGCACATCTCCGAGACTGAAATATGAGTCCATCATCCAGCAAAACACAGCAAGCCTGCTCACAGTCCCCCCAAAAAACAAAGCCCAGACACTGAGCAAGCGTGAAGGGCTTTATCCATGCAGCTCAAAAAGAACAGTGTGCAGGCTATCAGAGATAAACACTGCTATGCCCTGCAACATGGCCCAATGTCAAACAAGCACTAGGAATTTAAACAAGGTCACCAAGCTCTTCTCTCCCGTCCATTTCTGTCTCTTTTGCAGCCTCCCTCGATCCGCCACTCAAATGCCTCGCAGTAATTTCCCTGTATCGCCCCATCTTTCACTAAACAGATAAATGATAGCCTATCAGCCTCTGTTCTGAGAGATAAGAGCTCCAGCTCCCTCCTGTCTCTTTAACTCTGACATGTCTTGCCTTTTGGAAGGATTTTCTTTAGAAATAAACATTATTGCATTCAGTTGTGGCTAAATACAACGTGTAACTTTGATTAGAACATAACAGTTCGCTGTTTCTTTTCGTTTTCTACATGTAGAGTGCAGAAAACGGTCCAATGAAACGCCTACTTTTACTTTATTCAAAGTTGACTTAAAACATTTCATTGAAACCCTAAAAAATGAGAATGTTTTGGAATACATGTCATTTGTCAACTGCTTATAACCTACCTGCTGTTTTGGTACATTGCTGTATATGTTCTTTTATCTTTTAACCTCCTCTGGCTCCAATGATATACATTTTTCTAAATTAAAAAAAAAAACTATTTTGAGAAACTTTCAAGTTCACGTATGTGAATACAGATCATTTAATTTATAGTTTCTCAAAATACTAAGAACCTATTGTCACTACATGGAATAATCTGATAGAAACTATTAAAATTATATTTGTATTTTTTTAACACAACTCTGATGGGTTTTCATGTTTTGTTTTGTTTTTTAAGATCAGTGGACACCCTGATTTTTACATTTTAATTGTAAAATGTAATTTTAATTTAGAGTAATTTTAGTAATTTTTGTTTCTAACTCACTTTCTTTCACAAAAAGTCAAATTTTAATACAAAACACCACAGATAACGCAAAATTTATTATGTTTTTATGAATGTATTTAATGCGTGTCATATAAACAAAACGTTATATACGTAATAGAACATTAAAATCTTTTTAATATTAACGGCTCTTGAGCCAAGATGCAAGGACACAGCAACAGCAGCAACATATTTTAATTTAAACACAGACAATAACATTAATTATCTTATGTATTCTGTCGTATCTTTAGCCAAACAAGCTAAAAATAAACCTAAAGTTTCCCTTTTGGTCTCTATTCACAGTTCTCTCGTTGTTTTCTGCTCTTAATCTATGGAGGATGCATAAATGTTGTTATTTTTATATTTATACCAAAGACTGTGAAAAAAAAACTTACTTTAGGGGGCAGAGCTAAGCTCGCGTTTTGATTTTAACGTTTTATTTTTCATGTCCTTCAGGAACTTCAGGAAAAACCAAACACTGCATTCCATGTGAACAGTGAGAAATTAAAACTATAAAACTTTTCAAGTAAAATTAATCATTTCTAGGAGCCTGCGCTTATTTAGTCTGTGTGGAGGAAATAAATGGCATCCAAAGACTACCACAATAGGAACATGTTAAAAAGAGGAAAGATTCCGATGATCTCCTTCTGCAAGTACTAGGCGAGTTCTTCTTTGGTTCATTCATAATATTTAATATTTCACAGAAATAATGATTTTAAACAGCACATCAATGAGTGTTTGAATGTCATTTTGAATGTGCAAGTTTGGGACCATAACTTTTATTTATTGTTATAACAAAAACAGAATGGTGTCAAAATAAAAGACCCAAGATGCCTTGGTGAGGCAGAAGAAACAGGAAAGAAGAATTGAAATTGGTCAGTGACACACATATGCCCTCACATTTAAATGTTATGAATAAATGAGATTTTGGGTGAAAACTGGTCATAGATTTGTAGCATTTTATTTGATTACATATTTTTATGACAGACACTCATTACGATCTATTATAGTTTGAAACTGACATATTTTTCCACGCAAACCATTCAGAAGCTACTTTTCATGAATTTATAACATTTTAGCAACCACACTCTTCAAATATCAATCACAATAAATATATATAAGTTAACAATGAGAATGCAAATACATATAATCAACAGAAAAAAATGCCTTTTTAGCATTAAATAGTGGATCCAAGACTACATATATCATCTTGTTTCCATGACTACTGGATATACAGCGTGTGGACCATGATATTGTTCACATTGTTATCTAAATTTGCCATAAATGTGGTCATACAATGAGTCCCCAAAATGAAATGTACTGAACATCCTACTCTAGACAATGTATGATAAATACATTTCCAAATTTTCACATTACGTACGAGTATCTCTGTGTCAATATCTGGATATACTGTTTAACGGCACTGTTTGTAAGTGTGTGTGTAAGTCGGGGGTGGTTGTTTGTGTGTAAATTCGACACGGCCTCAGGGTTTGGGGGTTATGATTCAGCACCAGACACTTGGCACGTGCCTTCCCCCTCCAGACACCCACCCACATTAGCGTGTGCACAATAAATCCCATTCCCCTGAGGATGGGACCGAGGGTCTGACGTGGAGGAGAGTTAAATCAGGTGGGGTACACATCCCTCCCCCATACCTCACCACATTACCCACAAAATGAGACAAATAGAGCCCCTCGCTCTATCTAATCATGTTGGGTGGGTCAAGGTTCACCAAATCTGAATATTCAGTGAGATTCTACGGGTTTTTATTTGGTATGCAGATGGACTGGAGCGTGGCGCTTCTGTGTGTGCATCTGCTTTCCGCAGGGGTCATGGCTATAACGTCTGCATACACCAGCCGGCCTCAGGAGCGACTGAAGGTCAAAGAAGTCGAGCTTCTCATGGGACTGAGACTGCACCTCATCATGAAAACATGAATATCTCTCTCTCTATATATATATACACACACACCAAAACTGATAGGACTGAACGTGATGCTGCAGTTGACCTTCACCCTTAACCAACCTTGACCCCAACAGGACATCGATTGCTCTAAAAATAGAATGCATCCCCAAGCTGGACGGGTTGGACTCCATATGCTCCATTCGGATTTGGAAATGAATGTAAGGGGGAGGTATAAGATCCTGCGCTTAGCACTGTCAGCAGTATCAACGCTCTCGGTGGGGCTGTGGTAGAGATTCACAGGTTCCTCTGCTCGTGACACACTTCCACAGAAGTGCAAGAGAGGAGGCGCTGCTGAGTCAGATGAGATGAGGAAGGGGGGTGGAATGTTATGACATAAATGTTAATCACATGAATTTGATTGGGGTTGCAGACACAGTAGCTTTTGATCGAGTGACTACAAGCGCTTTGAAATCCGGTTTCGACGGAAATCCAAGCTATTGCCTTGGGGCTGGCAACTTTAAGGCCATGGCATGTATCTGATTACTGTTAACAGCAAGCAAAGTTTATAGTTCAAAGAGGGAAACAGAGAAACGACTACAAATCCTGTTCCATTTCAATGGGCCTTTATCACTTACTCTGCACCAAACAGTTAATTCACAACACTGGAAACCTTGCCGCACACATCCAACGCACAAACCCTAGCCCTATGGATACTATCCCACTCCTGAGGAGCATAGTAGGGATGCAATGGTACAAAAAAGCTAACGGTTCAGTGCATACCATGGTTTTTAACCACAGTTATCAGTTCTGATGGCTTTGCTAATTATAATTTTTTACATCTTTGTATGGATCACAAGAAAAGATAAATAATGAGTGTACATAGAATTCGCTTTATTTTGCTAAATCAAACATTGGGACAAAAAAATTCACTTTAAATAAAACAATAAAAGAAACAATTGTAGAAAGGTGGACATGAGCTTCTTGAGTAGGGAGTGGATTAGCGCAGGAAGAGAGGGATTTGAGGTTACGGGTACCTAGGGATCCAGAGACCAGGAAAAGCACGGCGCAGGTGTGTGCTCGTGTTTCGTATGTTTCTTTTTGCATAATTACATCTAATAAAACATTGCTGGCACACAGTAACATTTTTGTGTACCATTCTTTTTCTATTTTTGTTGTATTCTTTAGCAAAGACAGCAAAAAAGGTGACAGCGTCTCCTCATAGCGCTGACGATTCCTCCACTGCAGAGTGAAACACGAGAAATCCCACCCTCCTCCAAATTTAGCGCTCACTGATTGGATACTTACACAAAGAGCAGTTCATTGATTGGATATTTGTTTATGCGTTTCTTTCCCTGACATCTGCTATTTCACATGCGTAAACTAATAATAATACACACAGGAGTTATTCCATAATGTATTCCATGATAAACTAAAAAAAACGCGGTTCACAAGCGGGAACAGTGGAGCGTGTACCGAATGGTTTGGTATAAAATGGAGTACTGTGGCATCCCTAGTGAGTAGATGTTTATAGCTGCGGTTAAAGTAATTCAGTTTGGCCAGTAGAGACACAGCCAAGCCACCAATCTCCCCTCATTGAACTCACCTCCACTCCAGCCATTAAATCCATCCTAGCTCCAATACCATTGTCAGACCTACAGTACACATCAACTGACACACCACCCCTGCTACCTCCGGGACTGCAACTCACCATTATCTTATCTCCACCAATCTAACACCTACTATCAACACAGTCCTCTCCTGTGATGACGGGTGTTGTTCTCAAGATGTCGCTTCCTTTGATGACTTCCACGTTCTGAGACTTGCTTTTAAAGAAATTATATATTTTTGTAATCACAATCATTGGAATAAACTGAATAAGAAACAAACTCCTTCCAACGCCCAGAGAAACTGTGGCTTAGTGGTGGCAATGCTCAACTTATCAAGGCATACCAATTAAAGTACTAGCAATCAGCAGAGAACTTAATTAATCTCGGGTCATTCAATTGGCATTCCTGCGCTAGTTTAACATAATCAAGAGATCTGTGTTACTAGAGCTGGAAGGAGTCCAGGGAGTCAGCAGAATGTAACTGATGACACACATTACCTCTTCCTCTTGCTCTAGAGAGCTGTGGATCTCTTAATTTGGTGTTTGTGTATCATGAGAGAAAATTAGATGGTGATAGGTAAACATTGAATTTGCTAGAGTTAGCAAAAGTTCCAGGAAGTAGCAGTGAAATAAGCCAAAAAAATGTATACCCTTTTGTAGATTTTCATGTGCATAAAAAACCTGTTAGAAACAATGCACTAGAACACTATTCAAAAATGTTGGAACAAATCAGTGGAACAAAAAGACTTTCCTCCGAAGGTCAGAGCAATTCTGCAAGAGCACAGACAAACCATGGTTGCGCCACATTACAAAATGCTTGACCATCCAGATCTGTTTTATAAGATAAACCTCGTCATTGAGATGCAGTGCACGAAGTGATGAGTGCAGTGAAGTCCCTTGCAGCCAAGTGCCTTGTACGTTAATACAATTATTTTGAAATCAATACAATCGATGGCGAAATAACAATGAAGGTTGCGGAGAACTGACGTAATTTGGACATGATGGCCAGTGTAAGCAATGTCTGGCTGTGGGGTTCTGAATAATTTACTGTTTTTTAATGCTGATTGTTGGATCAAAGTGTTACAAAAAGGAAGTTTGGGCTAAAGAGCGGTACAACATTTAATGTTTGCAGGCAACGGCGAAGAATGGTGGAGGGTCCTTGAATGTCTTGGGTTGCATGTCTGCAAATGGAGTTGAAGATTTGGTAAAGATTAATGCCGCTCTCAATGCTGTGAAACACAGGCAGATGCTAATCCGTCATGCAGTATCAACAGGGAGCCCCCGAAATGTATTCTCCGACAGGACAATGACCCCAAATATACAGCCAGTCATAAAGAATTATCTTCAGTGTAAAGAAGATCAAATACTGGCCAGTCCCCACAGAGCCCTGATCTTAACATCATCTGGATTACACAAAGAGACTGAAGAATCTGAGAAAGCCACATCCACAGAAGGTCTGTGGTGAGTTATCCAAGATGTTAGCTATAAGACTTGCTACTGTTTTCAAGGCAAATGGAGGTACACCAAATATGGAGTTTATTTAGATTTCTCTTTTATTCATTCACTGCATTTTGTTCATTGAAGGACATTTTAGTATAATTTCTAAAAGCCTTTTTTTCAGTACTACAGTGCCATGACTACATCTTTGACCATTTTGAATAAACAAGAAATAAAGGTAACTTTGGTAATTTTGCACAGAGCCTTGTTTGGAGCTCTATACTCCTCTTTCGAGGTAACAAGACAACCTCGAAGTGAACTGAGGTCTATTCATTGAACATTAATACATGCAAACACTGCAATCCTCCACTTCTGACTATCCAGTTCTGGCAGTAAATCACCAGTACGTGAGAAATGCCCTTCTGAGATCATCCATTAGTAGTTACGACTTTCAAGAGAGTGTTCAGGCAAACTGGAAGCGTTTCAGGTCGCTCTGCCAGTCGTATATTAAAGGGGGGGACTTGGGGCGGGGTGTACGGCCCTAGGTTCTCACTAACAACATTACAATGAAAAGAACAGGCGGCGAGGAACGACTTTGTCATTAACCTCTGCTGTGAATGTAAATCAACGCCCGTTCACACAAATTACCCCAATTCCGCACAAGCGTTTCTCCAAAGACCTGGCACGAAATCTCCTGGATGTTTCACGAGGGCCACGCAGGGAGTGTAAATGCACCTTTCTCCATTGCAAAAACAGGGTTATATTTCATGCTACTTATTAGATTTTTTTGTGCAGTTTGGGGACAACTGATGCTTCATTAAGTTTCATTAACAATTAGGCAGAAAATAACGAAAAATGTAGAAAAAGTAATTTCTCTGCACCTCACAATCAAGTTGCATTTCTGCATTGACAGTGGTGATGCATGGACAGCTGCTGTCTCTGCACATGCACAGGACGTGGACATATTGCACGTCAGGAGGAAAGGTAAAAAATTCAGCAGGACGGCTCAAACCATCTGTCTGTGTGCGTTCGCTTGAACAAAGAGGGTCACCATGAGTCAGGACGCTCTGCAGCATCCTATTGTCCTGGGCTCATCATGTAACGGGCAATGCTAAAGAACAATATCCACAATAGCTAGGGACAATATCAAGCTAACTTTAAACAGAGATGTCAACCTTTACAAAGAAATGTATCATCTTTTGTCGTGGATGTATAATTAGAATTGTATTCCTAAAATGAATACATTACATATTTTCATAAAAAAATAATTAGAAATCTTTAAAATGATTATATATTACAATAAAATTTGTATTTTTAAGTAAATTAAATATATGTTGAAAAAATTTTAATTTTAGTTTTATTCTTGCTAAGTAAAAAAATAGTAGTTTATACATAAAATATTATAGGAGTTCACTTTATTTCTGTTAAAAATTAATCTATGCTTTAATATAAACTATATCTTAGTTGAAAATAGTTCGATCGGTTTACAAAATGAGAGTAAGTACATTTTTGTTAAATCCAAACTGCAAGTTGTCAAAGTCTAATTTAATAATCCATAAAAATTAATGGTATTAAAGAAATGTTACCAAAATTCACTAAATACTCAGTACAAGGTTATCAGATACATCTATTTTTTTAAACTAATTTTGATTCTGAAACTGCTTAGATTAATGTTATTTTTTAAAAGATTGATCAAAATAATACTTAAGTAAAAGGACACTTGTAGAAAAACTTAGGCATGAAAGATGCATTTTATATTTAAAGATATCTCTAACCCCATTGGAGATGTCTTTAATTAGTCACATTTAAAGTTTTAGTTCCCATGACTAGGCACAACTTAAAGGTATCTTTAATTAATTAATCACTAATAAAAATGCAGTTGAAAATATCTCCAAGTAGCCTTCTGCCTATTGAAAATATATTTATTCATTCACTCTTTGTTGGGGTCACAGAGATCTGCCGGTGCCTATCTCGAGCGCACAGGGGGTACACCCTGGACAGGTCACCAGTCCATTGCAGTGAAAATATATTTAGTTATCTTTAAATACAATTGCTAGTCAAAACTCATTAGTAGTTACCTCCATATATTTAACAATGGAAATATATTGATAAAGAATTACAGATATTTCCAATGAACATTTCAACTAGTCACAATCACAATCTCAATTGCAATTACGATTCGTCAAATACACATTTATCATTTAAATCATGAGAAGGAAAAATTTAGAGTTTCTAGTATGAAAAGAATAAAAAATATTAAAGTGGCTTGCCATGCTGGGAGAGCTATTAATAGAAGCTTCCTTAGCAAGATACTTGGTATTAGCCTGTGTGAGCTTTGTAAATGAGATCCATGGAATTTTCGTGAGAACTGTTCTGCATATGTTACTTTTGTTGTCGTATTTAAAGAAATCCCATATAGGGCTATGCTGCTTTCTTTCAAGTTTTAGATTTTTGCTTGATGTCTTTGAGAGCACACGTCTGCGGACAACAAGAGATGAATTAACTGTGCTGTAAGGTGCCACCAAGTGAAGTAAAAAGGCCAAAAATGTTTTTATATCAATACAAAAGGCATGAAAATAAATGGAAAACAAAGACACATCATTTATTTCTGTTAGCAAAAAAGTTTCAATTTTAGTTCTCTATACTTTTTTTTTTATTTCAATAATCTTGGTGTGAACACACCCCCAATACAATTTCATGCCTCCAAACCCAAAATACAACAGTCACGGTTCAAATTTCACATCTAGGGTTCAGCAAATATAAACCAGCAGTCAAAGCTGGGTTTTAGCAGCCAAAGTGTCCCTCAAACACCCCACTGTTCCCTTAAACCCCTTCTCCAGCAGCTAAGTTTTACTATCTCTCTATTCATTTCTTTTGCAATGGCAACCAGAGAAAAGAGAAGGAAGGTCAAATACCTGTCAAAGAGGAATAGAGAGAGCCAGAGTCGATCAATAGCGAATTTGGAGATGTTTTTTCTTATAATTGCAGCTAACGGTTGCCAGGGAGAAGGATGTTCTTTTCTTTTACAGTGTGTGCATTCAGTTGTGAACTGATTTTACTGTAATAGAAGTCACTTTGTAAATGCAACCTTTGTAAATGTGTGTATACAGTCACATTTACTGCTGTGTTTCACCCTCACTATTTACCTCCATTATATAATTGCTGTTCTGCATAGACAATCACTGGTTCGTTATTCACAACCAATCAGAAATTGTGTCAGATTAGGATTTTTAATCCTGGTGTAATCCTTCGTCTGGTCCGTCAGGTGCAGCAGAGAATGTAAAGCCACAGAGTGATCACGGTCTTTATAGAATAAAGGACTGAATCTTCTAAACTAAACTCCTTTAAATGTAGGTGCACATTCATCCAAAACTCTTCAACAAGAAAGGGGATTTAAAGGATTTAATTTTTCATTTTTATTTTAAATATTTCACAGACCATATTTTAAAATGCAAGATGCTATAAATCTTTTGGCAAATCATCAACTATATTGGACCTCAGCTTAAAAAGAAGGCAACATTCATTTTGCGGTATATTCTAATTGATGTTTTGAGATAATAACTAGCCATCTGGCTGTGGGCACTTGATCTCTAACTGGCTCCCATCGGCTGAAATTTGCTGCTGGCAAAAGCTTTTCTCTTTGGTGAGCATTAGGAGATCACCTGACTATCTCTCATCTTTTTAACATGTTCCTATTGTGACTGTCTGCAGATGACTTTTGCTTCCTCCCCACAGATTAACAAGCACAGGCTCATCTAAATATTTTAGATTACAAAAAAAGAGGAAAAGGTGAAGGTGTGTTACTTACTGGGCACCACCATGTTAGTCATGTGATTGAAAAGTGCACTGTGCAATGGTCTAAAGGACTGCAAGTAAACATCAGATGGTGCCTTTTGCACTTTTAGAATAAAACAGAGCAGAATTATAAACCCAAAACAAACTTTTTTTTTTTTTTGGTAACAGTCTTTTTAATATTTTGGAGCTTAACTTTTCTATTGTTTTCTATTGCACAATTTCTTGTTTAAAGATAAGAAAAAAAGCCAAATCCCAATAGTCAAATATCAGTTACTGTACATTGATGGCTTTTAGAATACGGCCACAGACCCTGTTATAACCTAGAATTCTTTTATAATATATGAAACGTAATAAAATTACGTGCCATGCTTTGCTGAACATTGGGATGCTAACTACATAAAGTTAATGGGCTAAGGAAAACCCATTGAGCCATTGATTCAATAAATCATTTCTAAAGACAGTCCTTTAAAAGCTTCAGTCGTTTTTGGGAAAACAGTCATTTTGAACGACTCAATGAGAAGAATCTATTGAACGCACACCACAAATAACATAATTACTCTCCCTCATTCCACTTCTTATTCATGTTATTTCCCCGCTAGTTCCTTGATTACAAATTGCATGTATTTTTATAATTTAGCATGATAAACAAAGAGACTTAATGAATGCCTGCATAACAGAAAAGGCACTCCCCAGGAGGGGCAGGTGTCTCTTCGCTGGGGTGAAATGTGACATTTGGAAACTTAAGGGGGGAGGTGAGCATGGGGAAACACAGATGGCAGTTGTGTCCTGACCTTTGACCTCTTCGCCCAGCCAATAGGTTTCGACAAATGCTTGTGTGGGTTTATAATTAATTCTGAATTTTCTGATGAGCCAGAGTACGTCTCACGCTGAGGAGATTAATCGAATGTGTCTTCTGCAGTAAAAGACATCACTGGGAGCTCACGTACACAAATAGAGCGTCTCTAAACACTATATTGAACCCTTACAGCACGTGTTATTAAAAGTGTTTTTGTGCCCTACGGTGACTCGGTGGTGCCAGCTTCACATTTCATGCTGGGGTTTAAAAATAGAAAACAAATATGAACCAGTGGCAGAGTAAAGACTACTGTAGGTGCGAAAGAAAAAATGAGTAAAGAAATAAAGATGAGCAAAGGAGTAAGAAATCTCGCTGCATATTCGAAACAAACTCCAGTTTTAAGCCAAGTGAGGCACGAGGAGCAAAAGTGGGGTGGCAAACTGAGGTGGTGAAAGGAGAAACAGACACACCTCTCATGATCTCAAAGCATATCCTATTATGAAAAGCCAGCAGTATTTCCCCCGTATGCTGAGAGAAGTAAGAAAGAGCTCAGGAGATTAGCCCAACAGTGACCTAAACAGACCGGCAACTTCAAACACACAGCTACATCAACGCACCATGTCACTGTGATGGTGACACTGCAAATCTGCACAAAATATATGCACTTATAGTTCCTCAGGTCGCTGACCTCGCTGGTTGAATACAGAAACTTACAGAGTGGTCAGTCATTTCCATATAAATGCATTTGAAAGAAGAGCAAGGGAAAAAAAGAACAGTAAAAATGACTTGTTTACTTAAATCAAACAAGAGTGCTATTAGTCAAATGAATAAACATGAGCTCTTCCGCCCAAGCACAGCACACCTTTAAGTGAAAAGCTGCATGATATCAGGATTTAATGTGGTAAAGAAAGAGGCCATTTCAAGCACGACTTTGAAATGACTAAACAGTCAAAAGCTCACAAAACTGCAGTAACCGATCAAATTTTTATTATAATATAGAATAATAAGAAACCTTTCATTATATAAATAATTTGGGGTTTTTTTTGCCAGAAATTGTTATACACCCAACAGTATGGCTAAAGTACACAAACGTAGATGTTGGTTGGTAAAAAATCTTCCCAATGTCACCATGAGTAACTTCAACCAACCCCCATGTCTTTATGATATTCATAAGCTGAGATATGTATATTCAAATTTGGTTGCTATGGTAAATGGTGTGGTTGCTGTGGAGGGGTCAGTGTCAGAATACAATAAAAAAAGCGATATAAATCAACCTCTATGTCTATGATTTCCTAAACCTGAGCTATTGTTGTGGCAAATTGGTTGCTAAGATAAGCAATTCGGTTGCTCTGGTGGTGGGTGCAGTGGGGGAGGAGAGGGGTCGGGGGCAGGGTCAATGACATGCTATAATGTTTCTTTGTCACTAAAAGTTATTCCATAGGTATATACTATAAGGTATAACCAACCAACATGTCTACGTCTTTTAACAAAGTTAAGATAGGGTTGGTTGCTAAGAAAATGTGGTTGCTAGGGTAACAGTTTGGTTGCTAGGTAGCTGTCAGGGATCAGCTGTTACTATAATTATATTTTCTTTGTCTTTTCCCATCGATGCCCGTTTTAAGTAAAGGGTAACCACTTTTAACCACTTATAGGGTTCATATACTTTTGCACAGTGGTTTGTATGTTCTTGAACAGACTGATGACCTCCACAAATGTGCTCAGTTTTAAGAGTCTGAGGTTCTCAGTTTGCGTTACAGTTTGACCCCATGTTAAGTCAATAGACAATTTCCCACCATTCTCAGTCCTTTCCCAGAATTCCTTTAGTGGTACTAGTCTGAAAGAATATAGCAACCTGTTTCAGACTGATGTGTTTGTATTACACTCTTAGCATCATATTTCATTTTTGTAGTGTACACGTAATCCGTGTGGCACTAATTTCTGAGCATAACTAGTTTCCCTGGGCAGAATGAATCAAGGGAAGCCTGTATTAGAGGCAGTTGGAAGCAGTTTAAAGCACAGCTCACACACATTAAGCCAAATGCACTGAACGTGTGATGAACATTTCCAAGGTGCATGAGAGTGTGTTGGGACGAGATGGAACGCTGGATCAGGTGAGTCGAGGAGAGGTTTACCATTAGCACTAAGCAGCATGTAAGCTGCTCCACTTTAACATGTTAGATAATACACCACTCAAGAGGATCCTCAGCTTAGAATAGCTTTGAGGAAATGGGACAAGAGGCAGTTCTGCTGGAGAGTGAGCACAAACACACAATGTGCCAGCAGAAAGCCATGGCCTCACAAAACCCCATTTTGCTGCACACTCGTTGGGTTTGCTAATGATGAATTGCTAAAATCCCAGTTTAGGTTTATATGGTTCCACAGCTCAGTTAGAGTGAAAGCCTGTGTACACCCTGAATCTAAGCAAATCTTAAGTCAAAACTACTTTAAATTAAATCCTGGTTTGTTTGGGTGCTTGCTGAGGTGTTTTGAAAGGCTGCTACTTTCAAATCACTTTTATTTACACAAAGCTTAACAGAATGAAAATAGTGCCGAAATGGCTTTTTATTTTAAACATAAAATTCAAGATGTTCTGATATACTTTAAAGACCTTTATAAACTGAGGTATAATTTGTTCTATAAAATTCTAAAATACATTTAAAAAAAAAAACATTGAGCAAACATCAAAGTTGTAAATGCACTATAACGAAAGCCATAGAAACCCTACCACTTTCTCTCACGTAACGATTGGCATTGTCTTCAGTTTGGTATCACTTCGCTAACGGACAAACCTGAAGGCTTTATCCAAACCAATGTAAAAACACAAATGAAACAAAAAGTCAAATGCTTCAGCAGAGACATTTAAAAACTCTGTTTAGTCCAATAAAATTGTCAGACTGCACACCACACATACCCATTGAGTATTTAAACTTGGTTGTTTATATAAAGTTCCTTTATAGCGCACAGAAAGTAGCTTTTTTAATGTAAAGTATGTTTAATTATTGATTATAACAATGAATAATAAACAAATGAAGCATAACCAATAAAAATGTTTGTACAGCTGCCAAGCGCTGCAGTTGAATTTCTTTCTGTATGACCTAATAATATAAAGAGAAAATAAGATAACTTAAAAAAGCTTTTCTGCTACAAATTCATCCATGAAAAATGCTAAAATAAAGCCACATATTTTGAGACTCTCATGCGAGGAGATTAAACAAATAGAGTTTGACCCAAAAAACTAAATGAAAAAAATATGAACACAAACAGACAATAAATCCAAAGGAATTTTCACATCCCACCCCCCTTCTTTTGGAGCGCTCAGAGAGATGGGTATGGTTGCTAGGTGACCGGTTGTGGTTGTCATGGCAACTTTAAGTGGAACAGCTGGTCCAATCAGCATAAATAGTGGGCAAGCAAAGGCACTGCCAGAAAGAGAGAGAGAGAGAATGTGTGAGAGGAGGATGTAGGGAGTGAAAGATAGAAGAGCAGTAAGGATAAGGGAGAGGAACGAGAGAGGAGAAATGAAGAGGTGGAAGGAAGATATGAAGAGTAAAAAATCTTGCTTGAACAACTGGATTAAAGCATGGACCGCCAGAAGCATATTAAATAAGATAGAAGCTATATTTTAGAAATGCATTTTTTTTATAATTACTGAAACATTACAAAGTGTCACACTTCATGAGAATGTTACACTTTTTAAATGGATGTTCTGAAAGGAATAGTTTCACTCAAATAAAATGATCATTGACGTTACTCATGTTACATATTATGTACGGTATATTGGTGATTTTTTTATAACGACATGTATTCTTAAATCAATGCATTTTACTGTATTTTATACTCATTTAGGTATATATTATATGCATTTAGCTATAAGCCATTCTTAATTTAAAGGGTTTCATTGGCTTCTATAACAGCTTCAACTCTTCTGGGAAGAATTTACAGTGTGTTTGTACAAATTTTTGATCAGTCTTCCAGAAAATCATTATTTAGGTCAGATTTCAGACAAAAGGCCTCTACACAGCCTGTATGCTCTAATTCTTTTCAAAGATGTTAAGTCCAGAACACTCAAGTCATACTTCCATAGCAACTTGCTCCTCCTCCCCTCTTCATGTTGGAACAAGAAAGGACCATCCCCAAACTGTACCGACAATTTTGGAAAAATGGGATAGTCTAAAATTTCTAGATATGCTGAAGCATTCATCCTGAAACTCTAAGGTGCCAAAACCAGTTCTGAAAAACAACCCCCACACAATAATCCCCCTACACCAAACTTTAGCTCTAGACAAAATAATCTCCTAAATGTAAAAATGTGATACTCCACAGAATCCAATGTTACTATCGCACTTGAATATCGATGTAGCTACATGTAAACCCATTCCATGCAGCTCTAGCTAAACTAAAGGTCACGTGATGTGTAGAGGTCTGTGGAGATTAGCTGCAAAAAGCTGCAAACCTATGTGCCTCATCATTCACCGAACGTCATTTTACATGGCCTAACATTTCATGGATGAGTTAATGTGACTTCCAGTCATGTCCACTCTGTTTTAGTACCACTGACAGCTGACTGAAATATTTAGTAGCAAGGACTCTTTTATTCACTAGTGACCATGGAATAGTATGGTGGTATAGGAGAGAGTCCAGTCATCTACAAGGAAATGACATTAGAAAGGTCATTGGGACATCTCATTTTAGACAAATTTCCAAGTTAAAATCTATGCCTTCTGCTAAGGATCTTGCCACCCATGTTTCCATCTCATTAGATCTGGATTACTCCAATGCTCGTTGTTGCAACCTTCCAAACACAAGTGAGCCATTGCAGCAAATGGATGCCATTTCTGTCCCTGGGACTTTATATGTATAGTATAGATAAACATTAAAATTGCTTTATGAATACATTTTATTACTAAGCAAAGTGTACTAGGTATTATTCTTATTGCAATCTTAAGGTTGTCGCCAGTCTCTGATGCTACACTTCACCATAAAATATAATGAATAAGATCTTTTTAAAAGAACTTATTGAAGTTTGTTTCAAATACATGTATTTACACAACTATCTAAACTTTCTTTAGATAAAAAAAGCATTTTAGTCATGCCCACAGTTTTTTATTCATTCCTGTTACCCCTACCCATCCCCCTCCCGAGAAACTGTGGGATTTCCATAAGTCAGTTTTTCAGCAGGAAGTTGCATCACTTGGATCTTTAGAAGGCCATAGGAAGAGTGAAGGCAAGTTCGATCAATTTCTTATTTATATATTTGATCATTTTAGGATGATATCTTTGAGCGTCATTTAAAAGCGAGTATATGGTTACTTAAATTGTTTCAGAGACTTAATTAGTTCAGTGTAAAAATGCACATATTTGGTAAATCTCATTTCCTGGAGCTAATATCATGCGCACCATGTGGCTATTTAGCATGTATTTGCTTATTCCTGACAAGGACCAGGAAGTTGAAGCTTATCAACCTACTCCTCACTGTACTGGTTCCTGTGTTCTTTTATAATTGATTTTTATTGTTTTTTAAGGTAATAAATGGCATGTTCTCAAAAAAGGTTGCGTTCATTCCCACTCTGCCCCTTAAACGAGCTTTTCTACCATAGGTCCAGTACAGTTTAGGGCGGCCCCATTTAAAACCTTTACATTATGTTGATGCCTAGACCTATGTGTTAAGGGCTGTAATTCTAGATGGAGGTTACAACTTTTCATTTCCAATGTGCCACTTGTTTTATTCTTAAGTAGAGAACTTTGTGTGGCTAATCTGCTGTAAATGTGTTAACTTTACCATTTCTACATTACAAGACTGTGTATAACCACAAATCAGCTACTTGTTATAACGAGAAGCACCGTATATTTCAAATTTAGAGCAAAGAACTATGAATATCTTCTTCAGATTCAGAATGCAACAAACGTAGCTACCTCCAAAAGGATTCCTTAAAAACGTACATTAGAAAATAAACCTGGGTATATACCAAACTCATCAGCTGACTATATCAGCATATCTTGGCTAATCAAGGTTTCCACGGAGACAAACAAGCAGCTTTCCATGACAACAGAGTTGAGTAATAGGTTGAGCCATTTGAATGGCAGGGGATTTGAAGCAGTGGAAACTGTTTTAAGTTTGCATTCCTCTTCTTCCAGGACTTTTATTGCCATGAAGTGAAAGAGTGAAGTACTTAAACCACTATGATCGCTCTTAAAGTAACAAAGCTAACTGATTCATGGCGACCCTTGTGCCAGGGGCCATAGCCAAAGCCAGCCCCTAACATCTTCCTCTTATTCTTATCCTCCTCCATCTCTCTACCAACCCTCCGATCGCGTTGCTGCCAGTAAGAGGGACTAGACTAAAGCTCATTGTGTTCGGTTACTGAAGCGCATGTCGTAGCTGTATGTAGCACAATAAAAGTCACTCACAGATTTTAATTGGATATAATATCCATAAATAATTCTGATCATTTCACACCTATTTTGCCAATTCTTTATTAGCTGTTGCCAACTGTCACTTTACACATTGTTTCTACACATGGTTAACATAAACAAAAATCAGAAGTAAACTAGATTCAATTAATTAAGTCACATAAACTGAGGTTTAAATTGTTTAAGAGCCATTCCATTAAATGTATAAATGAGCATTTAAAAATTGCAGTCATTGTCCCCAGTCACAGATGCTACACTTCACAATAAAATATAATGATTAAGATCTTTATAAAAGAACCTCTCTTTTGCATTCATATGTAAATGCATATATCATTTTTGTGTCTAATACATTTATTTACCCAAATATCCAACGTTCTTAGCTAAAAAAATAAAATAAAACAAAATAAAATTGTAGTCATGCCCCCAGTTTTTTACTCATTTGTGTTACAGCCCACTTCTGAAAAACTGGGGAATTTGCCTGAGTCAGTTTTTTTCAGCAGGAAGTTGCATCACTTGGATCTTTAGAAGGCCATGGGAAGAGCAAATGTAAGTTATATCAATTTCTTATTTACATATTTGATGATTTTGGGATGATTTCTTGGAGTGTCGTTAAAAAAATCTTGTCACTCAAATTATTTCAGAGATTTAATTAGTTTAGTGTAAAAATGCTCTTATTGTGTACCATGTGGCTATTTAGCATGTATTTGCTAATTCTTTGCTAAAAACTCAGTCCTGTTACTTATAGCAAGTATAATACAAACAATAAAAAAAGGTACCTATATTTTGACTAAAAGGTAATAAAATGTTTAAATTAGTTACTCAAGATGTACCAAATATGCTCATTTGGAATAATTAATCAGTTTTGTGGATGGAAATAGCATATATGAGGAAAAAAAAGACAAGCGCTACAAGGACAATGACCTGAATGATCTGTCGAGGAGAATTGCTGAGGATCTTCAGTATGAAAGCAGTGTGTGAGACAGGAAACATATTGAATGGAAACCATAACCAAACAGCTGTTTAGCCAGACAATTATTAGTATTATAATGACTTTGGCTAAAGTTAGCAGTTAGCGTGAGTTATTTCAACATATTTGATTAGTAAAATTGTAACAGTGCAACAGTTTCTAATACTCATCTGTACAGGTCATATTTGTCTGATATTATAGAGACTTGGTGAAAATCTTCGCCACATGAGGAATCCATTCTTGTGCATCGTTTCCTAAAACTATGCTGCATACGCGACCCATGTTTAATGTTTATGCTTTTGCTGAAATTACTTATGTTTACTCCCGAACTGTAAGTTGCTTTGGATAAAATACATAAGTGTAAATGTAATGTGTATATAATGGTGCGTCTATTTCGCGTGTGAAATATTTGCCTTTTTTATCGTTAATTCGTATCATTCTTAGTGTGTAAAGTGTGAGCTCACACCATATTTGCTGCATGATGATTCGTTTGATCTGAAAGAATCACATGATTACATCACTCGTTTTTTAGAACCTAACGAGATTTGAAGCACCTGGGAAATGTTTTATGAAGGACATACTTGTGGTTCTTCATAGTTGAGGTTAACAGAAAGCATTTGGGGCAAGCCATGGAGGTCACCTAACAGTATTTATTTCTATTGATTATATTTGTATTTTATATTCTATTTGAAAGGAGAGCAAGAATGAAGGCGAGCTGTGCTTTCCAGCGTGGCTTAAAGAGCAATAACAAACAGATTTCTCTTCTGAAAAGCATGTTTAATGAAAGGTCAACCACCAAAACACTGATTTCATTTCAAAGAGACAAGCAAACCAAAGCAATAGACAAAGAAGACAATAAACCCGAGCTTATTCAATTCTCTAGTACACAATAAAAGTCTCGTTCCATAGAAAGTCAAATCACTGAAAGAATGATAAACGAATTAACCTAAACGTACAATTAATCTGATCGAGAAACACATTTTAAAAACATCAGTAATGAATAATGATATATCTCATTATGTTTGATTAGCATTCAATGTAGCTTTCTAGTTCAGAAAAGAGGCCAGTGAATCATATTAGGTTTAAATGGCACTTCATTATGGGCTGGTAAATAAAACCAGTTTAGTTTCATACACAAAAATCCAGACTGGTTTGGTTTCCAGGCTCCCGTCTATTAAGCGAACGTTTGAATCTTCAGCATTTTTGAGCTGAGAGGTCCCTTTAAGAGCAAAAAGCTCAACTTTGCATTGAAAGGAGTTCTTTAGCGAATGTAAAAGAACAGATTAAAAGGATAATAAGAAAAGACTTAAAGCTTAATTCCTCTTTAAATAACCTCAGCAGGGGAACACTGAGGCATTTTATACATCATGTTGTCAGGTGACCTGTTAAAGAGGCATTCGGGAGTCATTCACGTGCATCACAAAGGGAATGCTGTATTTACATGCATACGTTCATTGTGTCTAAGGAACAGCATGTTTAACAAAGACGGTGCTCTGAATGGGAAGGAGAAAATCATTCTCTTTATCTCTCTCTTCCCTTCTTCCTTTCCCAGGTGAAAGGAAGCAGATATTCTGCTCGCTCTACATAATTGCCCTTTTATTGTCACATCAGATTCATATCGGCCCTCCGTTACCCTGTCTAGAGCACATGGAGTGGCCTGATAAATACAGTAGAGACAGTCAATGAAAGCAATAAAGTCACTGAGACCAATCACAATCATTTTGACACACAGCGACCCCTCATATGTCCGGCTGAGTTTCCAGGTTTGGTGGAAATTTGATGCTAAAACTTATGGTAGAAATTTGATGCTTTAAAATTGAGAGAACCTCAATTTTTTTCTTCATTAATTTCTCCATCATTCATTTTATTGTGGGTTTTAAAATCTCCAATGTTCGTATATACAACCCTATTTTAATGTCATTGCTATGATGATGAAAAAACAAATTTTAATCATTGACCAATTTCATTCCAGTATGTTAACAATTAAAAATAAGTAAAAACTGAAACAGATTCCGTCAAATGTATAAATAATAAGAATATTTTCCTAATATCCGTCAAATAGTTTAAATTTAAAATTTTAAAAACCTTAAATGTCTAATAAATTGCAGTTCTTATAAAGTAACAGTTTAATATACTGTTAAAAATATTTAACACCAAAGTTCAACAAAACTGTAAAAAATGCTACAGGATAAAATGTAAAATGTATTTCACAAAACTTACAAAACAAAATTAAATGATCCTGTAAAAGGACTAAAGTTATCCTCTTTATATGAGAAATTGAAGTCCTGAGAAGTAAAAAGACGGTATTAAACCACAATTATCACAATTTAAACCCTGGAATTTAACAAGCAAGTTACCTATACACCGTAGAAAAAAACGTTTTTTGTTGTTAACTGTAAAATGTACAGTTTATATTCTTTTTTTTTTTTTTACTTTATAGTTTAAATACAGTATATATAAAACAGCAAGTGGTCGGCAGCTGCTGGTGTTTTACATAAAATTTACAGAACGTCTTAAAGTGTGAATTTCCGATTTTTTTTATTGTTTTTTTTTGCTTTATTGCACATCTTTATGAAATGTTGCTTAAATACGTCTGTCAAACAGCGCAAGTCTAAAGGAGCTGACCTGGGAAAAAAAGAACAGGGCAAAACCTGACCTTTGAGAGGATGTCTGTTTTCATCTCCTCATTGCTCCCCTCCCCCGTTGGCTCTTCATCCTTTCTCTCGAAGACCTTGGGAATAAAACAGACAGAGAGAAATGACAACCCTGCTCTCTGAATGTCTGCAACATTTATAGCTTCAAATGAACAGAGCTTTATGCTGGGATTTACGGAGAAACCTTATGTGGAACCACACAAGACAGATCAGGACACTGAGCACAATATGAAAAAAAGGTTAGACTTGAATGGGAGAACTTGAAGGCAAAATATTTGCGTTTGTCAAAGACGATCAAATTCTAATAATTCAATTAAAGTCAATTTCCAAATGCCAACTTTAAACACAAAAATGCTGAGGATATCCTGGAATAAGCAGGATTTGTTCAAATGCAAGCGAGGAGCTGCACAAGCTTAATGATGCAGGAAAGACGATGTGCAGTGTAATGTCAGCAGAGTAGACACAGCTGTATGCTAAACCTGCAGCACCGAGGAGCAGCAACGCTGAAATGTATATTCGTTTTAGAATCTGCAACCCTCAGTTACTTCATTAGAGATGTGGAATTAAAAACAAATACTTTTTTATATTTAAACACTTATCATTTCCAAAAGTTTATTTAGAATTCGATAAACATTGTGGACCTAATTTTACTTTGTGAAACTCTTAGAAGTCCAGGGCCTTTTTCCGCATGTATTTATTTTTACTACTTTACAATTTTCTGTAATAAATTACCTTTAAATTTTTGTGGTAATGCTTGAAATAATTTATTATTATTATTATTATTATTATTATTATTATTATTATTATTATTATTATTATTATTATTTTACACAATAATTCCACAACAAACCTGAAATTCTTCAAAAAGTACAATACCGGGAATTAGATTTTGTCATTTTTACGGCAAAAAATCTCCAAAATTGAGAATGAACAGTTTTTTGTGTTTTAGAACAAAAATCTAAAATGTTTCGGAAATCCCTCGAACAGCAAAGACGAGGTCAAAACAATTTGAAAACTTTATCAAACAACCTTTCCTAAATGTTATACACTGCTCCATTTTTTGCCTGAACTTGGAAAAACACTTGCTATATGACAGATATTGTACTTCCAATGTTTATCCCATCTTTTCACCACTAGATGGCACTTATGGAACCAATTTAGGGTCTGTAAAATGAAACTGAAAGATGATTGCACATTTTCTCACATTTTTATTTGAATTACCCTGCGAATTGTATGTCAAACCAAAAATATGAACACTAATTAACTTTTTGGGAACCTACATTATTTTTTAAATAAAAATTACACAATAGGAGGGTCACAACATTTCAACTTAATTCAAAACAGCCAGTGTGATTGACACAAGCACCGATGCATGGACAGCTTTCTAAGGGTTAAAAGAAGCGAATGGTTAGAAGATGCTTTAAAAACTATCCTCTGTAAAATTACACTTCAACCACTTTTTTGCAATAAGTAAAAATTCATTAAAAATACATCACATTTTTATAGACTTAATAATGTTTAATATTTGCACCTAATTTTATTTCATCACCAAATAAAAAGCATTCTTTGTAGTTCAGTAAATTCTCAATTTTTGCAAATGCTCAACAAACAGCCCTCACAAAACGATCCCCTAGCCATCAGTGCTGCTGTACCCATGCACCTGCAGGCAGATGAGCGAACTGAGCACCTTTGGCAAGGGGTGTCAACTTCAATATTTCTAAGCATGCTCTAAACGCTGAAATCATTTTTACTTGCTGTTTCCTGTGAACTCTGTATCTGTCTTTTCATACAAACTAAAGCTCTGTGACGGGCTGGCAACCTATCTAGGGTGAACCCCGTCTTTCACCCGAAGAGTGCTCGAGATAGACACCAGCAGTCACCCTGAAACGGAAGAAGTGGGTTAAAAAAATGAATAAATGAATTATCTAAAGCGTCTAACACTCAGAGCTTGTGGGTGTCACATAAAACACATTTTTTTGAGAGAAAACCTTAAATAATGTTTTAATAAACGGTAAATATTTGCTTAACATTGCAAGATCTTTTCATTTTGATCAATGTTGGAATACATTGCTTTATTTTTACATAAACCAACCAACATTGGACGTAAAGTATTCGATCCCATGCTGAGTAAGTGTTCGTCAGGTCAAGATTAAATTCAAGCATTTTTAGATTAAACCAGTTTTTAAACTATTTTTTGTCAGTGACTTCATAAAATGGCTTTAGTGGGGTTTGCTCCATTGGTATTCAATGTTCTTCTTCAATGGACTCTAGTGGAAACATGAAAGAATAATCGAGAGTGCTGGATGCTGTCAACCCTGTGTTAAAAATGAATATTGTTCCAGGATTGAAGGGGAAGGGCATCATCGAGACATACACGGGACTTACTTAATAAAATGTTTAAGCAAGTTTCCTTGTACCATAATTGGTGAGAAGATTAAAGTGTTGTGCATTCATTATTTTTTGTAAGCGAAGCGTTAAAATATATGAACAGTTTGTCAATTCATTTTGACTCACAGGACCACTTGAAAAATGGAGATATGAGATATAAAGTGAGTGCATTTGAAAGATCTAACACTGATTATGTACATCAGAGCATCCTCAGCCTTGTTGAAATATTCTGCAAGTACATGGTGGCTCTGCCATAGCGTCCCAACCATGGTGCAAACGGATCAATGACTGCTGATGTTGACATTTATTAGGCTGTACTGAAGTTCCTGCATTGATATCGACAGTCAGATGCGTCACCCAAGTACCTCAAGAGGCAAGGTGTCAATAAATCTGAAGAGCATCATGAGTGAATGTATGCAGCGTATCGTATGTCTGCTTTTTCTGTTTGTTTCATCACACACTCCTAACTCTCTGGAATTCCGTTTGATCATGAAACCCATGCAGAGTACAAAAACCCTCGCTTTTGGTTGCAGCCATGCTGTTTTTTGAAAGGTCTTTAAGATTTTGCTTTGAGGCATGGTTATAGTCTTATCATCTTGTCACATTCCATGCCGTGGCGTCTGCTCTGGTCAGAAGCATGGTTTGATGATGGAGCCAGAGGGGATGGAGAGAAGGGAAGGGCCTGGAATTAAAGTTGAATGCCGCTGGAAGCTATGTTGAGTATCAGGTGATGGGTAAACTTTTTGAAGGGAGTAAATAATAATGAATTTAAAGTCAGAATCTCTCATATTTAATTAATGTAATCATGTAAATATTTGATTTCTACAGTTGCTGTAATCTATCATCAACCCCATTCATATGGTGAGGTAGGTGCCTTTTCCACCTACTTGGGGTTGTCAGTAGGTGCAGGAGGCTACATCATCCCATTGTAATGCAGAAGTTTGTTATCTATACCTGTCTTGTGCACGGGTGCATCTGCGTTGATGGAGAGGAAGGTGTGAGAGTTGCTGATTTGGAGAAGGATTGAATCTCGGTTAATGGAATAAATGATGTGAGCTTCCACAGTAGCTTCTCCCGAAACACATTTGGCAAACATTTACACTATTTAGAGGTGCTGAATTGTTCACTTGTATGTATTGGAAACATTTTTTTTTTCATTAATGAACATGTTTATTGTGCTGCTAATAACTTTTAGTATTGAACACTGTAAGATTTGATCATGCTAAGAAAATATCAACTAAGTTAAATGTTACAAAACATTCATAAACGTAATTAAATTAACTACATACTCAAAAGATAAATAACTATTTCTGAGAATACGCTTCATAAAAATTAGATGACATAGCTTTTGTATTGCATTAATTCCAATGTCATGGCATATTTGGACCCTTGACTTTTTTAATTACCAAAAGAAAGTGACAAACTATTTAAACGTCAACTTGAAACTGTCTAGAAACGACACTTCAAGAGTCTTCCTTTGGGTTTTTAATAAGAGTCCGCATGCGCACGATTGCATTTGAACTTGCGCGCACGAGGATGTTTAGCAGGTTATCCTCCTCCTCGGCGATTGGCATTCGGGAGGCAGAAAGTGCAGGCCCCTCTTGCATTCAAATCACTGGTCACCATCTTGATTGTGGAGGACAGCTTATGAGGCCCCGCAGATTGTTCGGCTGTAACAATGGATTCTTTTGTGGGAGTGTTTCTCTTTATTTCCTCAGACAATACTCGAGGGTCCTTCTGGCTCTGCTCTCAGGAAATGTTTGCAAAGTTACACCTTACCATACCTCTCTAAACAAGTAGGCAACATTAAATTTCTTTTCCACTCGCAAGTGGCACTAAATGGGAGAATTTGTATCTGGGGTTGCCAGGAACCCGTCTGATATTTAAATTAGGCAAACTATTTCAAATGCGTTCTGGAATCTACAACACACACCTGCAAATCTCTGTCCATAGCTGGGATCTATAGCTGAGGGCGAGGTGTATATATAAAGGCGCAATAGCGCACGGGCAAATGACCTTTTCGTTCTCGGGTTGAGTTCCTGCAGAAGTAAAGCGTCCAGCTGGGCCTGTCTAGCCCGTCAACGTCAATTCGAAAATCGGTATGATTTCCCTGGGAAAAACCTCTCAAAATATGTTCACTATAGTCTATAGTATATACTGTTATATAGTATATATATAGTATATACTGTTGCCATTTGTATTAAACCTGCGGGAAAACTGCAAAGATACAATGAAACTATTGCAGGCAACGAATACGTTAAAATAATAGTAGCCGATGTAAATAAAAATATTTTAGAATAATCCTTTTGCTATACAAAACACAGAACTGCTTGAAATAATTAATGCTAACTTTCCAAATCCATTCAATTATACTCAACAGCTCAGAATATTCGTTCAAACCAAGTTGCTCGAGTGATTCACCCAAAAATTATTTGAACAATTTACCAGCAAATTAAATTATATGTTGGATTAAATTGTATATTGAAGCGTAATTATTCGAACAAACGCTTTAAATTTAAGCTTCCAGAAATTGTAAACCTACATAGTACTGTGCCTTTTATTAAATATATGTGATTCGAAATGCATTCTGGGACGTTTTCTCAGTTTCGAATAGTGCCGTTGATAATTGGATTTGTTAAAAGTCAAAAAATATATATTTTTTTTGAGGAAACATTAGCACAATGATGTTGTCTTATTGTTACGTCAGAAAATCCATTTAGAATTTTTACATTAAAAATAGATTTCAGTTAAAACAATCCACACTGATGGAATAACGTTTGGGTTAAATCGTTTATTTTTAACGTTAACTTTATTTTTTTTTTTCAACAGGTTGCACATAATCAAGTTATCAATTTTTACAGCAAAATTAAGGGTTGTTTATACACTGATGTGGCATTTAGATCCCTGGTGAATTTGTTCGTGAATTGTAGCGTGCAGAGACGTTTTTGTAAAGTCACTTCAAAACTCTACGTCTTTTGGACGTATTTGGCTCCTATTTGCTTGGTATTTCACGATAAACGGAAATGCCTATTCAAACCCGTCACCCAGCCTTGACCCCTAGATGTGACACTTGTACCTTGCGCCATACAACAATCCAAGGTAAAAAAAAAACACCACTACAATACAAGACCATCTCTGAACATGGATCCTTTACCTCCTCCATACAGCCAATGCATGTCACATGTCAACCCAACGTTCGGCTCGATAAAATTAACTCTATTTACATGTTCGCCATAGATGTGATAAGTGGCCGTTCATCTTGGCACAAGTTTAAGGCGCATTTTCTAGCTGGAGCGCGGGGTTCAGCACCAGAGGCCGCGCTGAGCTGAGGCCCGCTCCCCTCGCCTTTTGTTGCCTCTATTGTAGTGAGTGTGTGTTGTGATTGGGGGCGTAATGAGAGGCCTAGGACCCCCGATGGGGTGGATTTGCCATCCAAAAGACCGTTAGAGAGCGCCTGAATGAACTGGACCTGAATGTCATTGTAATGCAACTGAACAGCTCCTCCTTCGAGCAGTTAAAGACATAGAGACTGCACCGGGAGAAGCAACCACCGCCGGCGTTCAGCTCTCTCTTCCCGAGCTGGATCTTCAGCTCCAGATGTGGACACGTGGATTCAGTAGAAGGTGCTTTTCCACTGACAAAGCCGGTTTCAGTTGGACTTGCTCGATTACAACTCCGACAGGACTGATCAAGAAACGAGTCGAAATGCTTTCAGAGTCCACAGTATCATTTCAGTGGAATCCACGGGGAGTTGGTTTCGAAGCCCGGCATTTTAGTCTTGGAATCTTGGTTTTCTATTAGATACAATTCCAAAAGGTCTAGAGATGTATGGGTTCTCGGATATATATCTAATCACTTTTGAACATGGACAACTACAGACCGAAAATGGACGGAACGTCGATTGATTTATAAAACAAGATATATCGTAAATGTTGAAATGTGAAGAAAATGGCGTGTAAAAATGCATATTTGGATTTTTTGAAAAGTGGCAGAGCATTGGGGATTAATGTTCAAAAATATTTGGGCTTAATGTCCCTAACTTTCAAACGAATAGTGGATACATTAAATATGAATATCAATATATGAACCCTTTCAGTACAACAGATACATGTAATGTATTACCATCAATTCAACATCCAAACGATGTAAACTACTGATCTGAACGTTTCAGTGACGTTGCGTAACGTCACGTGTAAAACTACTTTTCTACAGAGTTGCAGAAAAAATATTCAGAATTGTGAAATTAGTGGTATGCTAAATGTTAAACAAAACATTGACGAAATACATAATCACACAGTTCATTTTGTTAATTGATTTAATTTGAGCTCTTTGATTAGAGCTCAAAAATGTATAATTCGACAAGAAATGTTTGTTTTTTCTTTAAGAAAAAGCAGCAAAAATACGATATGTGTTGTATCAATATATACACGTTAATACATAGAACCAAACACATCTATGAAAATCGCTCCACTGGCAGCTAGTCCGCGCAATAGAAATCACGATTATTCAATAATTAAAAACCTTCAATAATCCATACCCTCGTAAAATTTGGTCAGCTAAAGTTTTGGACTATTTTCTTATGATTGTTGGAACTGACCCCCTGAGACCAAGATAGAAATCGCAATAAGACATTGTTAGCATTCAAACCTGGCGTATTTGATTATCTTATGAGAAACAACGTTGCTCGTAAAGGATACCGAACACTATGCAATGCTTACTAGAAGAAACCTCAAAAATATGTGCATTATTCTCATCTCATGCATATAGGTCAGTTGAACAAAAATTTGGAACATTTCGTGTGAAAAGCCCAAACACAATTGACGATTTCGTATCATATAATGCACATCTATAGATGTCTCTTCTCTTTGCAGAATGTCAGGCGCGCGCTATTTCAAGGACATCTCGCTGATGAGGCTTTGGCTAATGGGGGAGAACTTGGGCCCGGGCCATGACGTCATTATGTCCCAATGTAATCCGCTTGCGTTGAGCCCAATCAGCAGAAGGCTGCGCGTGTCTGGGACGGGAAGAGAGGACCTCTAATCCGCGAGACTGGATCAGAGAGACTCGGTGCAGGACCAAAAAGCCGCTACTCAAGGACGAGCGAGATTAAAAGGGAGAGATCGGGTCCCAGTGTCTGCTGCTTAAGGATGAATTTACCGAGGGATGCTGCGGAGATGCTTTGAAATGGAGGGAAACAGCAAGTCATCGTTGAAGAACGGGCATCATGGCTTCCGTAAAGTCGTTGGACTGAAAGCAAGGCAAAACGTGCGCTTGAAAATAGGGATGTCGCTGATTATGTTTCATTTCGATGCTTTTCTTTGCGGTGCTGCGTGATATAGAAGAGGAATGCTTCTGTGCAACGGTTTAAGTCCCGAAGGAAGGCGTATTTGCATAGGGAAGAAGAGTGCAGCAGCATCTGAGCTGTGGAAACACTGCTGCACTTTCGTCGGGATAGTGCGTTTTAAGCTGCAACGGCTTCACACTTTTATGTGTCCCTCACATGATGCTACTCGCTTTAGACTATTTAGACTGCTGCATCAAGAACAAAGAGCCTTTGCTAGAAGCTGGACGAAGGAACCCGTGGACATTGCTCATTGTTAAATGCATTGATTTTTATAGGCAGGGTGCACATCATTCATCTGTAAGTTTCGCGTCGGGACAAAGAGGACTAATGTGTCGGATGGAGAAGCGTTAAGTAGGTCGCGGATTAGTTCATGACTCGCATGCAATAGGATTGTGCGAATATAATGGTTCTTATTAAAAAGGTATTCTTTGCTGAGAGCAGTAGCCCTGGCTCTCTCAGAAACACGCGGTTGGGTTCCGTGTGCAGGTCATGGCGCGAAGTTTGAGTGTCAGTCCCGAGTTCTGGCTCTGCGTGTTCACAGCGGACCTTGATTTAATGTCTATACAATTAAGGCACGCGGTGAATGCCAAGAGAGAAGCTCTTCAGCGTCCAGGATTTACTGACATTTATCATCGGAAAACCCAAGGACTTATTCAAGATTTGCTCTATAATAGATTGTGAGTTCACTATTGCGAGCGCATGCATTCGTTTATTATTTGAGGATACTGTCGACATTTAGAAATGGTATCCTTCATAAATAAATAAAATGATACGTTTTACAGAGCCCATATGCATGTTTTGCGGAATTTGGACAGACGGTTACATATACGGAACATACCAACGAGGACAGAAAATGCACATGGTTCCTCACGCATAGTTTCCAGGGTGTGATGCGAGGGTGCCACCTACTGGGCTCGTTGTTGGTGTTCTTTCCTCAACATCTACTTGGTTAATGGACCCCGTTCGATCTAAAGCGTGCCTATCGGATCTCGCTTAGTTTGTCACGCATAAACGTGAAACTTTATCAAATAAAAACGGCGTGGTTGGGAAGAGCGTAAATAATTAACGTTTTTTTTTTTTTTCAAATCTGCGCTTTAACTAACTTTCTAAAAAATGAAGACGCAAGTTTTTGTGAAGCCTTTGAAAGAGACCGGCAATGGCGCCGCATTTGCCTTCTACCAAAACAGTGAGCCTGCTCGTGGAATCTGCTAAAACACCTCAGAGCCTCTCTAGGTTGAACTTCTAAGGAATATTTCCTAGTTCTAAAACTAAATTTGCAGAAATATTATTTCTTTTTCATAATTATAACCGGTTGAACAGGCCTTGCGTAAAGCCTGTATATACTCCTTATACCAGTTTTAATTTTGCGGTTTAAAACATATGTTTAATATGGGTAATCGTGTTAAAATCTTAAATACATTGCTTCAAACCCAGATTGATACTGACAATTATTTGATGACAGATGTGTTCAGATGTTATTTGATCACTGTTTGTTAGGCTCCATCCACTGGTGGTAAAGGAGGGAACTATGCTTTGAAGATACTCCACTGTGATGCAAGATCTGGAAATAAATAAGTGCTGCCATGATCTGCTCGTTTGTCTGGTTCTTATATTTTCAAAGGGTAAGCTGAAAGACTCGCCTATATGTTTTCAGCTTGGTTGTTTAAAAGGGTCAGAAAGCACATTTTAAAAACCTATACGAGCATTTCCGACCCGAGAACGAAGTGTGAAGAAAAATATGCTTTAAAACTAGTTGGACACGTTCAAGAAGCACATCTTAGTCTTCTGAAGTCAACAAGTCGTTTTAGTGTCACTTCAAACGCATTTTACACAAAAATGTCAATATTCTAGACAAACAGATCCAATAGCGTCATTTTCAAGAGTGAATTTGGGAATTTGAGAACATAATGGATAAAGAAATTATATTAATACTGTATCACCCTAAAAAAAACTAAAGGTACTCTATCTAAAAGAAATGTTGTTGTTGTTGTTGTTGTTTTTAAACTAAATATTGGGTTCCTTCACGGTTTACGCACGATTTAACGAAAATGTTAATAATCAAAACCACTCTTTGGGGAAACCTCGAATAACTGATTTGAGTAAACAATCGAGAAACAGTCGTGTACATAAAAATACTAAGATTATGTCATTATGAAAATATAGAATGTCAAGAATGAGCGTAAGATCAGGACCATGGAGAGCTCCGCTATAGCGCGCTCGCACAGACCCTTTGTAACGCGCTCGTTCTCCCGACATACATTGGAATGCTGTAAAAACACAAATTTACGCATTTGTTTCACAAAATTTAAACTGTCGTCTGTAAAATCTCGCACACACGTCGTCAAAACAAAGAGGATTAGTGTGATAAATACATAATATTGCCACCTAGCGGGGCAGAGTTATTCAAGAGGAGTAGGCTTATAATTTGTTTTACGTAACAGTAGAGAAAATGTATCATCTGTAAAGTGGTAAAGGTAAGCTCATCAGCTAAAATTACTCTCAAAAATCAAAGAAAACAAGGCAAACATGCGTAAACCGAGATGCCCACTGTAATGTAACGGTTGACGTCACTTAAACACTTTTTTATAGCAATACTGTAATTTCCAATAGAAGAGATGGGTCTACATTTAGGAAAGCGCTCTACCCAGCAGCAGCCGCCCGAGGGCAGCATTCTCCAGCAAACGAGCGCGATCTCGAGATGGCCAGAGCAAATCATTGCTCCTTTTTGTGGATCAGATTCCTCTGACACCCAAAAAAACCTCTGTCTTCTGCCTGGTCTAAAATTAAAATACCAAATTGTTGATTCTTATTTTGAAAGGAAAACAAGTTCAAAGTGGTATAATGTGGCATACATTCAAATGGGTAACAAAAAGATTGCCAACAAGATAACACTACATTTAAATGTACTTTTTCTCATCCGTGCCTTTAAAAGCATCCGGGGGGATGAGAAACAGCATTCATAATATTTTCATTTTATACTGTGTTGGTTGAATTTAATTAAAAGTGCTAAACATCTTGACACATTTAGAGATGTTTATGTATCCCAGTCTGATCTCTAATGTGCTCGTATTAGTGTAGCATACAGGGGCAAGGTGAAACAGAATAATTTTTTATTCTCAGAGCTTAGTTTCCAGAATCCAGTAATTGAAGTGCGCCAATCATTGCAACTGCACTCATCACCTTTACAAGAGCTCCATTAATACTAATGTAGAGATTGGTCAACAATTAAGCAGATTTTTCAACATTCGTGACTACTATGTGACCATTTTGTCAAGCTTCTTTTATTTTCTTCTTACAGCTTAATATATAGTCACATTTAGAGCCCCTGGGGATAAACAACAGCAGAAACCTGGAACAAATACCACACTTGTGGTTGTATATACAGCTACATAAGAATCCACATTTATTATCACCAGTGATATATTGTCACTATTAAAAATATCAGTCACGAAGGTTTCTAATTATTGGTATCGGCACCAACCAGAGACAGATTTATATCTGCCGGCTGCTATATACATTAGAGGCAGCTGTCATTCTGACTGTTTATCTCCAACCTATATTTTAAATTCATAAAATATACAAATTCAATTCTAAAGTAACCTCTCATTGAAAGAGGTCACAGCTGTGGAGCGCACATTATGAGAAAAGATTGACAAAGTATTGAATGACCCAAGAGATTTGAAAGTTTTGTACTTTGCATATTATTAAAAAAGCTTTCTAGGCATTTCAGTATTTGTTTAGTATTCACAAGCAGTAATACACTTTTCTGCCTTTAGAATCAAACAAGCTTCCTATTCTAAATCAACAAGATGTCACCCAAACTAGCAATAACAGTTTCAACTATTCAACTCCTCACTTCTGCAGTGCAGCCACACAGGTTTAAGTGAGATTGCCAAATAAAAAACATAAGCCACTCTTGCTAAATACCTCTAGGTTTCCCGACCCCACTTTGTCATTTTATATCTCCTTCTACTTTATTGCTGAGTTGTTGTTGAATATAACGTAGAAAACTGGACAAAGGTGGCATCCTATCACTGATCCACAATGGAATTCTCTGAGCTCCTGAGAGGGACTTTTTCAAAAATGCATGAAGCCTGTCTGGCCAGGTGAGTGGTTTTATGAATGCCTTGGCATTAGAAATAATTAGATCTTCTGAAACAATTATTTTAAATAAGAGATTTCTCTTAGAATCAATTAATAGCAGCTCTTTCTCTTGAGACACAGTTCATAACATTTCAAGCTGGTTCAATACCAGTAAGGATAGTATCAAAGTCAAATGTTGACCTGTAGCAAGTAGAATATTTGCCTATTGTGAAGTTATTGGGGCTAAATTTGTCAGATTAGATATGATTTGATTAGAACTGATTTGATTATCTGATCAGAGTTTCTTAATATAGTCAACAACAAATAGTTTTATTTTCCATTGAAATCACAATCATTGGCTTGATTTTTGTCTAAAAGCTCCATTAAAAATAAACTACACTGGAATGCAATAATAAACTAGAACTATTAATAAACTGGTTATGAGTATGAACCAGTCTAGGAACCGTCATCTTGCTCCGAGGAACAGGAAATGCTTGTTGCTTCCCCCCAGCTGAGATGTTAGAGCTGTGTTTCCTGTCTCAGTTTAGGGAAGACCAGACCATCTGTTTCAGTCTGGCTCAGGTCATAGCACCAGAACCATGCTGTCATAGAGGGATTGTACAGTATATAACACAAATCTTTAGCACATTTATAAACAAGTAACCATCTGTGAAAAGCCTTACCAAAAATAAACTTTAAAAAATTTTAAATCGTTAACATCTGTGTGCAGGGGGTGGGTTTAATTTGAGTCGGAGGCACCAACAACACACAAACAATTTGAGCAATGTATCGATAAATTTTGTATACATGTGTGTCCGCACAGTTATGGACTTGCACTTGTTTGATTAAGCTCTCATTTGTCAAAGCCACACAAACAAATGAGGAAATACCAGGAAAAAGAGTCAAAGTATTACTCAACATAAGGTCAATAAAACCCTCACCGGCTAGCAGTCATTTACACACAATTCAAATCAATAGTTGACTGTAGGGTTGACACTTATCCTCCAGTGTGGTAGAAGCCATGGTGAATATTGGTAACCCACACAACCGGGAAACAAGGGGTCAGCTATAATGTCACCTGAACCAATCGACGAGCCACAATGTTACTTACTTGAAATTCCCATTCAAAAGAAGACTTTATTTTAAAAAATAAAAAAAAAACTATAAGTCAATACAAATTACGAAGAATGCTTTTGTGGACAGTGTTACAACTATCATAGTGCTGCTAAATTATTTTAAACATTTGGAAACAAATAGATAAATGTATACGAGAACCTATACACATCTTTTGTTCATTAATAAACAACATCTTTCCATAAGAAACTATCACAACACAAACTGTTCGCCCAGGTTTAAGCCTCCAACACAGCCATTTCTGTTTCAGAACATTGCTGGGTTTCAATCTCCATGTGCATTGATGACCATAAGCACCTGCTGGGTATAATTGGTAGATCATAAACTTTTAGAATTGATGCTGGTTTGAAATTAAACAAATACTGATTTCATTCAGATCATCTTCTTTTGATCATGTTGCATTTTGTGGTTTTCACTGAGCTCCTGAGAGGGGCTCTTCTTTCACAAATGCATTTATTTTTGCTCGTCATTCGTTTAAATGGGAAGACTATAGAATAATGGCACACATCTCAGCCCAAAGTTCATCAAAATATTAACATCTCCCTTAGAATGTTTCTAGTTTTTTTTTTTCAAGTTTTTCAAGCAGTTGCAGAATTTTTTTCTGGCATCAATTTGTTTGCATTTTCCTGAAACTTATGTGTTTCCTCTGAAGTATTCCATAAATAAACATCTTATTTACAAGTAGATGCTATACTCACTTTAGCAATGTGGCCCTTGCACTTACCATTATTCTGCAATAGCATTAAAACGTAAAAGAATAAGGAACGCGTTTAAAAGTGGACCATTACGCATTACCTTTTTTGTTATTTTTACTCAGCATTGAATGTAAAAAACAGTAAATTCTTTAGACATACGTTTAACATCGCTAGAGGGTCATGTTTGTGTCGGTGAAATCGATGTGAGGCTCCAGCAGGGTGCGCGCGTTTCGGGGGCAGTGGAACTCGAGCGCGAGCAGAAGTGCGCGCGCGCTGATTGGACAACAGAGCTGTATATATTGCCGCAGTGCCGTATTTCTCGTTTTCGTGGAGGTTTAGCCCAAACCTCAATGCGGTCTGAACCTACTGTCCAGGGCCGTCACGTCACAGAGCAGTCGCGCACAGAAGGGTCTTACTAACAATGAAGGAGAGAAGAGTCAGTCAACCTCTGGTAATGCGCTGCAAATTAGTTTTAGTTGGAGACGTGCAGTGCGGGAAAACTGCGATGTTGCAAGTCTTGGCAAAAGACTGTTACCCCGAGGTAAGTCCACTTCTCTCTTATTTCTGCAATGTGTTGGAGAAACAGCACGTGGCCTCATGAAGAAGTCTATATAGTGAATATTGTTTAATCAACCCTTAGGTTAGAAATCACGTGGTACTGGGACATCTTTATAAACACGCGCTTTGCAAAAACAAGCAGGAGGTTTCCAAAACAAATAGATGGAATTATTGAATATCTATTTTCCGAACAGACCTACGTCCCGACCGTGTTTGAGAACTACACCGCTGGACTAGACCTCGAAGAGCAGCGCGTGGAGCTCAGTCTGTGGGACACGTCAGGTGAGAGCCTTTACATAACATCGCCTTTGACATGTGAGCATGCATTAAAAAGAAATTACATAGGCCTCCCCAAGGTTTTAGTTCTGCAAAAGCCGAACAAAAACATCTTAAACTTTTAAAATGCTGAAAATGTTGTGTTTCATGATATTAAATATATAACCTTTAAGTAAAATGTAACAAAATGGGAATACTTCAGCTTAATCAATTAAGCAATTTGTCCAAATTCTAAGTTGTCTGAGTTGGATTCAATCAGTAATTTGATGAATTTTACAACTGCCAGACAGACCTCGTGTGAGATTAGAGGTTGCAGTGATGTAAAATGTACTGCAAACAACAATGTGTTGATTTTACTCCCACTGAGTTGGTTTCAACACTTTTTGTTGGTTTGTGTAGCTCCGCATTCCCTAGTTAAATGAACACAATAAAAAAAGGAAAATGTAATACTACTGGCGAAGATCAATCACATTTCCTGAAGATGTTCATTCAACACCTTTGCTTCAATTATGTAAAATGACCACAACTTTACACTGAAGGTGTTATAACTCTGAGATTTTTGCTGTGTGGAAGTTTATGACACTTTTAAAACAAAGGCAATTATTGTTAAGATAAAGGAAGCTGAAAAGCATGAGCGTTTATGTCAAATGATCCAATGCAACAGGTGCTGTTGCATGTTTTGTGTGGAAGGCAAAATGAAAGATGTTATCAGTATACAATCCAAATGAACAGGGTTCTTAGATTATCAATGTATATTAATTCCGTACTAGTTTACATAACGATTTGCTTAAATTAAATGAAAATAACATGCCCCCATCATGCTATAACTAAATTCCACCAATTACAGAGCAGCATGCAAAGGGTGCTAAAAGAACCCCCCACTCCCATTTCAGAACAAAGGATGAAGGGTGTGCACATGACATCAGGTACCTGGAAGTCACAGTGTGCACTAGTAAATGTGAGTTCAACCCACATAAATAGTTAAAATAGGGACAAGCTGTTGTGCGACTGACTGCTCGAAATGATTTTCAAAGACTTCAGGGACTCCATTAAATAGAAATCCTGAAATAAAACAAAAACAAAAACAAAAAAAAAACAGAAGCAAATGGATTGCGGTAATCTGAAGAAATATCTGGAACCCAAGAACTAAAACCTGGATTTGTGGTCACCGTTTTGTGTTTGATAAGTAGGTCTTTTGTCTAAATGACTGTATTCTGTAATCGTAAATTAAATGTTTGGTCATATTATTTACAATTTTGTTACAAATAAAATATTTTGTTGTAACTTAAACCAAACAAGATGTAAATGATGCTTCGCTCCTAAAAGCTCTCTGCTTTAATTGCACCCACTAATGTTCTACCAGGCATCAAGGCTTTTGAACGCCTTTAAAATACGTTTTGTGTATTTTCCTGGTGTAATGAACAGTAACATATAAATGTCAGGAAATCCAATTTCAGGCCTAATCTCTATGTTTATCTATCTTATATCAGAATGACTCCTGTCTTAGCACTCAATCATCTTACACGTCTTTTACCACTTAATTTTGGGACATGGCCCAATACATACCCCCAGTAGACTCTTTACCATAAAGAAATAATTGAAACATTACAATCTTTTTATCCACAGAAAAACATAACCTTCTTCCAATTGTGGTCAAATAGAAGACCACTGGCTCCCAGTTCACCACTGATCAGAACTATTCTTTCCAAAGATTCAAACAACACACCTACTGTAACCAACCATTTGATGGAGGCTCATAATTATTTTTTACCCCTTCAGACCTAAAATATTTTCAACTTTCAAGTAATAAAACAACAATAATTTGAAAATATTGCATTAGTCAGTTCAAAACAAATGAATGTGAGAGCACAAATATCATTACTTGTGAATGAAACCAGTGTAAATGTTTCTTTTGTGTTTTATGAGCAAACTATAGATTATAATTGCCCAAAAAATCCCATACCAAAAATAAATTAAATACTGACATTTGCGATCTGTACCATTTTAAAACTGTGAGATCCCTATACCTCAATGAATAAAACAAAGAAGGAGAAAAAAATCTGTTCATAGACAGTGTTTGTTTTTTAATAATGCAAGCTTACATACTATTAGGATAATAACAACACCTCAAATGAAACGGATCCTAGCATTCTGGCCTATTGGGCTGGCTTTCATTGGGGTAGTAGGTCAGTTCATGAGATGTTTCAAGAGAGTCAAGGGAATATAAGTCGACATATGTGCGGCTGCTATAAGCAGGTGAGAGACTGAGGCTCTGACAGCTGTAACACCTGAGAACAAACCCAGAGAGGCAACCTCTGTCTGCCGCTAGATCACAGTCAGACTACTGATTAAAATAATCAGGCCTCTGCAAGGCTCCACAAGGTTTTGCTGGATTTCAGAGAGTCTCGCTGTGACATGTGAAGCCTTTATGATGACGCAGTTGGCAATCTTTTTCTCTGAAGAGGATTAGAGAGATCACAGCCTGTTCCTGCGCTTGTGCTTTTGTCCGTCAGATTCACTGGAAATAAGGCATTTGTCAAAGGAATGTTTTGTCTATCTTTTTAAGTTTCTATCCGATGAAGGCTATTGTTATGATTAGGCTACTCGTACAAAAACTGCTTTAGTGACTGCTAACTTATCAGTTGTTTTAAATTCTTAGCTCAGTAAGTTATTAATTACTTATTTAATTTCAGAATTTGGTTGATTAGTAAAAAAATAGTATTGCATTAGTTCAATAAAATGAAAGTCATTTAACTTTGGCTGCAGTACATTTAAGAAATACAGTTGTGCTTGTAAGTTTTTTAAAAAATTATTTTTGAAATTTTTTATTTCTTGCATGGATATTTTTTCAGAAAATATGAATAATTGAATATGAATGCATTTTCCACTCCTGGTTAGTAGTTGGTTAACAACTGTGTTTACTCTTTTTAAATCATAATGAAATCAGAAACTTTCATAATTATCAGATTTTTTTCATTTTCTGGCAGATTTTCATTTTCCAAGAAATCAAAAATTTTGCCAGGGTATGTAAACTTATGAGCACAACAGTAGTTGAATGTAACTAAATTGATTTTGGATAATAAAACAAGCATTTTGAAATGCAGAAATACACTCTAAACATTTTTTTATTATTTTAGTCACTTTCCTTTTTTATTATTTGATTAATTTTTACCTCGTTTTTAATGTAAACAATGATTTTAGAGTGTAAAACAGCTAAAAACATAAGTAATACTGGTAAAAACCTGTATTGAGGAAAAACGGATGAATTTTGGCTGCAGAATATTTTGTAAATATCTGAAGCTGAATGTAACAGATTTGAGATTAAAAAAAAATAAGTATTTTGAAATGCAGAAATGCACCCTCAAGATTTTCGACTATTTAAGTCACTTATTCAAATGATTTTACTCAGTTGCACCTATTTTTTTTTAGGTAAACAATGATTTTTAGAGTGTAATAGCTGAAAAATTTTTAAGTGACACTGGTTTTAAACCAATACTCACTAATAATATGTTTAGGTAATTTGCTTAATTGCGAGGCTTGTATCAAACAAGTGTGTGACTCTGGCTGGATTTGGGTAAACTGTTGTGGGGTATGTTGTGTAACATATCAGTCAGTGATGCCTGATGAATCTGAATCTGTGTAAACCATCATGCCTGACTGCTTCACTGAGAGCCTGCTCACTGGGATTAGTGAAGGGGATATTGCTTTTCTATAATGGGCGGCTGAAAGTGAGAGCATTTTTGTTGTTCACTTAATTAGCTGAGGATTATTGTAATGTTTCCTCTATGGCTTACCCAATGAAAAAGCTCATGCGCTGTGCTTCAGTTTATGTTTATTTTTTTGTGTAAGTTTTAATCAATTGGAGTTAGTATCATAGTAGAACAAATACTTAGGATGAGTTCCATTTCTTGTAGTTGCTTAAATAAGAGTTGAAAAATAAACTAATAACACGGCTAAGATCACTATTACTATTAGCCCTAGCAAAGTATTACTTTTATTAGCTATAGAATAAAAATAGAATAAACCTCTGTTGTTAAAGTAAATATGCATAAGTAACCTAATTTACCTAGTTACACATTGAAATTGTGCATCTAGCTAAGGATTAGTTGTTAAATGGACTGTCATCATGGAAAGACAAAGAAGATTAGTGGAGACAACCTGAGAAGACAGTCAGAAGTACAAAAATTACAGAGGTTTTTAAAAGCCTTGAAAGAAAACTTGGTCAAACTAGGCCAAATAAACAACTGCCGAGACACTAGAGAATGACTAGACAAGTCTGGAATCGATGTCTCAATGAAGACTGTCACTAGAGCCCTGCGCAGTGTCTCTTCTGAAGAGTTTGAGTTTCCACGGTGAAACATGGTGGTGGGAGTAGAGTGCTGTGGGGATGCATCAGTGGTAGGGGTGTAATGGTTCACGGTATGTATGGAACCGTTTCGATACGGCCTGTTCGGTTCGGGACACTTGCGTACCGTTTCGGTATTCGGTATTTGTATTAAATTATATAAATGTATTATTAGCGCGATATTAAGCGCAGCGGAACCATGTTCCTAGGCGAGTTTCCGCACGGACGCTATTGAGGGACGTGCAGCTCTACTGTGCGACACTCAATAGCGTCCGTGCGGAAAATCGCCTTTGGCTTCCCTGTTAAAATACATAACGGGGATAGACGAGTGGATAAATTTAAAGTTGTATGCCGACATTGTTCCACGGAGATTGGGTATGTGGCAGGCAACACATCTAACATTTTCTACTGCTGGAGGCAGTCACTGCAACCAGATCTATGCTCTCTTCAGAAAATGTGGATAGGTTATAAGCTGAAGCTGTTGCTAGTGTTAAAAGTTTTCAGGTCCTAACTAGTTGCAGTTTTTAATTTTTTTATTAAAAAAAATGTGTTTCTTTATAAAGAGTGCAATTTATTTAAAATATCACCCAAATGTGTCACTTTTATTTATTTTATGCAAGAATTTTATTGTGTATTGGCAGCTTTTCAAAATAAAGATTATGTAAGTTCTTATTGTTTTGTACCGAACCGAACTCTCAAGACACTGTACCGAACCGAATACGATTTTAGCGTACCGTTACACCC